>CM069171.1:12579175-12909737 GCA_035221665.1 Okamejei kenojei | reverse complement strand
AGAGAGAGAGAGAGAGGAGAGAGGATGAGAGAGAGAAGAGAGAGAGAGAGAGAGGGGGAGAAGGAGAGAGGCAGACGATGAGAGTGAGGAGGAGGAGATGGAGGGAAGAGAGGGAGAATGAGGAGGAGAGAAGAGAGAGAGAGAAGAAGAGAGAGGGGGGGAGAAGGAGATGAGAGAGGACGAGATTGAGAGAGTGAGGTGAGGAGAGTGAGAGGAGAAGAGAGAGAGAGAGAGACAATAGCCGAAGCTAAAGGCGGAGACGGAGCTATGGCTCATGACCCCTCGAGCCCTATGAAGAGAATGCAGAAAATCGAACGGAAGTACAAATCTGATAAGCTTCATAATTTTTCTTCCAGCTACTTGAAAGGACAACCTTCCACAAATACCAGGAAAGCGGTAATATCCCGCAAGAACAAAATACTTTTCCACCCTTATTCCATAAACGCTCATAATGCCAAAGGTCCTTTTGTAGCACCATCACCTCCCATCATTTGTCCTGCCAGCCACCAGCTCTTAACAGGGGTCACCCGACTTAAGTGCGTGGTAATTTACTACATTTTCGCAACCCAAGTTAAAGAACTTAATAACGGGATCTCCCCTCCCATCCGTGGGGGGGGGACCTAGCTGTCTATTAGTCGGTCTTCAAATTTAGTAGTATCCAACCTGTTACTCTACCCTCCCTTGGTAATACTGGATCACACCATGAAACACGACGACCTGCCCTGACACTGTCCATCTCCCCTCCTAAAGGACATCAGCTTAACAGACCGGTCCCAGTTGCCTCACATCTTAAACAGTTCTCTGGCCTCTGGATGTACCTACCTGTGCAAGCATGCGTGTGGTCCTTTCCAGCCAACTCCTGAAAAAACCTAACCCGACCCAACCTTGCCTTTGCAACTACAGACCCATTTCTAAAACTGCCCTTCCTCTTCTAAAAGCCCTTGAAAAAGGTTAATCTTAAGTCAACTTATTGCCTACATTCACCAAAATACTATCTTGGAAACCTTTCAATCAGGTTTCAAGGCTCACCACAGCACAGAGTCTGCCTTGTTGAAGGTACATAATGACTTACTGCTCGCGTTTGACTGTGCAATCCTGCTCCTTCTTGACCTCAGCGCAGCATTTGTCTACAGTCGACCACACCTCCTAATTTGACCGGTACGGGATTCATATTTATGGCACTGCCCTGAGCTGGTTCATCTCCTACCTCAAAGGTAGGAGTTTCTCTACTAAGATAGGCAACTCTTTCTCCTCCCCTGCTAGCCTGTGCTGTGGGGTTCCACAAAGGTTCCATCCTTGCCCCATTCTCTTCTCTGTACATTACTACGCAGACGATACACAACTGTACCTCCCCCTGGAGCCCAAAAAAACAATCAAATCTGGCTTAAACCTTACCAGCTGCCTCGAGGATATTATGAATAAGTGCTGGATCGGCCCAGAACTTCCTCCAACTAAAACGAGAGTAGTTTTGAGGTCATCCTTCTCGGCCCCTCGGGACTCAATCAAAATGATAGCAGGCAGCCTTGGAAGCCTTACCCCACTACTCAGACCTCACGTCAAAAATCTTGGGTGATATTTGATCTCAGCACGAACCTTTGACAAACAAGTCAATGCGTGGTAAAAGCTATCTTCTTTCAGCTTCGGATGATAGCTAAAATAAAACAATTCCTCCAGTTGATGACCTCGAAAAGATCATCCATACATTTATCTCCTCCCACCTAGATTACTGCAAACTCCCTTTACGCTTGGAATCAGCCAATATCTTCCCTGTACCGCCTTGCAACTGGTCAAAACGCCACAGCGAGACACCTGACGGGCACCCAAAAAAGGGACCACATCACCCGATCCTGGCCTCTCTCCACTGGCTCCCTGTGCAGTTCCGAATTAATTTCAAGACCCTCCTCTTTGTCTACAAAGCCCTCAATGGGCTTGCACCCACCTACATTTAAACGTCTTCTCACCCCTACACCACCTCCAGTGTCCCTCAGATCGGCGACTTGGGGTTGCTGAATGTCCCGCACTGTCTAGGCATAAGCTCAGGGCCTTTGCGGTGCAGCTCCTAGATGTGTGGGAACAGCATCCCCTAACATTAGAACTGCCCCCTCATCGACTCATTTAGTCTAAAAAACGTATCTGTTCTCCCAAGCCTTTCCTGACGTCCTCTGAGTGAGGGCTATTTGTATATATGTATGTAGCCTGCTTGTGTATACTACTCTTTAACAAATGTTTAAAGCGTCAACGAGAGTGTTTTTTAACTGTGCTATATAAATAAATGTGAAATGTGAAAGAGAAAGAGGCAGAGACAGAAGGGCAAGAGAGGGGGGGGGGGTTTAGAGGGGAGGAGGAGAGGGAGGGTGCGTGAGGGTGGGGGAGGAAGGGTGAGAGAGATGGGAAAGAAGAGAGAGAGAGGGGGAGAGAGAGGGGAGAGAGGGGGAAGAGGGAAGGGGGCAAGGGGGGGGGGGGGGGGGGGGGCGAGGGGGAAGAGAGGATGGGGAGGGGCTGGGGTAGGGGAGAGAGAGAGGGAGAGAGGGGGAAGAGTGGGGAGGAGATGAGGTAGGGGAGAGAGAGGCTGAGAGAGGGTAGGGGGAAGGAGGGGGAAGATTGGAGAGGGAGGGGAAGAGGGGTGGGGGCAGTCATCTATTCCCCACTCCCTATCACCCCAACTCATCTCCCTCTATTCCCACAATCTCCCTCCTCACTCCCCCATTTCCCCCCTCTCCCTCCCTACTCTCTCTCAATCCCCTGACTCCCCCTCTTCACCTCCCCAGGATCGGGCCTTTACCCCGCCCGTCGCTTATCTCTTCTCCCGATCTGCAGAGCATGCCGGCGTGAGAGTGGAGCTGTGGGCTTGTGCCAAAAGTTCCTGCTTGTGACTCTCTGGAGCGCGCAGGGGACGGGAGGGTCGCACAGGCGGGCGGGGCTTCGCGAGCTACGCCAGCTGTGAGTTCCAGCAACTTATCTCTCCTCCTGATCGGCGGAGCATTTTGAGAACCGGGGGGGGGCGTTTTGGAGTGGGCGGGCGATTCTAGTTGTGGGAGAACACGGCGCAAGCGTAGTTGGAGGGGGGAGGGGGAGAGCCGAGGCTGGCAAATGAAGCGAGGAGAAGCAGCTTGGGATTGGTCGGCATGTGGGATTGTGACGTAAGCAGCTCGTGAGGCCCCGTTTCGATTTTAAAATGAGTGTGTGTGGGGGGGGGGGAAGTATTTTATTTAAATGTCTAAATGTAATGAGGAGTAAATCCGTGAATGTACAAGCAAAATCGCTTGACGAAATGGAAAAAAATAAACGGAGTTTTGAGGCATGTGTGGTTTTGGCGGACCATGGAATCAAAGGCCTAAGTCTTATCTGAAAAAAAAATGGAATGTGACATTACACACCGCCGACACACACACACAGAGTTTTAAATATAGATAGATAGACTATGATATGAATATATAGATATTGCAAAACACTTGAGGTATTGTGTGCATTTTTGTTGCGAATATAGGGACACAATACTTCAAGAGATTGCAGAGGAGATTTAAAAAACATGTCGCTGAATTGGAGGATTTTAGTTAAGGAAATTAAATTGAAAGGCTGGGTTTGTTTTAATTAGAGTAATGGATGCTGAGCAATGACTGATAGTGACATTATAGAATTTTAAGTATCAATAGGATATATAGCAATAATCTATTTTCCATGGTGCAGATATTAAAAAATCCAATAGAATAAATTATGCTTAAGGAGATACTAAGACAGGCGCTTGGATAGGCAAGGCACACACCTAGTATGGGTTGAATGGGATATATATATCTGGGGGAAAAATGTTAGCATGCATGTTGAGAGCCACAGGAAACATTTCTATGCTGTACAATTCTATAATACAAGGGGAAATGTTAGAGGTAGATACAATTACAACATTTAAATGGCAATGTTTAGAGAGATACGTGCCAAATACAGGTAAACGGGACCAGGTCAGGAAGACACCTTGGTCGGCGTGGACCAGTTTGGCCAAAGAGCCTTTTTCCGTGGTCAATAATTCTATGCCAGACATCAGTAGGATATCACCAGACTTGTTAAAATTGTACAAGGCATTGGTAAGACCAATTCTGGAGTATGGTGTACAATTTTGGTCGCCTAGTTATAGGAAGGATGTCAACAAAATAGAGAGAGTACAGAGGAGATTTACTAGAATGTTGCCAGGGTTCCAGCAACTATGTTACAGAGAAAGGTTGAACAAGTTAGTTCTTTATTCTTTGGAGTGCAGAAGGTTAAGGGGGGACTTGATTGAGGTCTGTAAAATGATGAAAGGGATAGACAGAGTTAACGTGGATACGTTTTTCCCATTGAGGGTAGGGAAGATTCAAACAAGAGGGCATGACATGAGAATTAAGGGACAGAAGTTTCGGTGTAACGTGAGGGGGAACTTCTTTACTCAGAGGGTGGTGGCTGTGTGGAATGAGCTTCCAGCAGAAGTGGTGGAGGCAGGATCGATTTTAACTTTTAAGAGTAAAGTGGATAGGTATATGGACGTGAAGGGAATGGAGGTGTATGGTCTGAGTGCAGGTAGATGGGACTAGGGGAAAACAAATGGTCGGCACGGACTGGAAGGGCCGAGAGGGCCTGTTTCCGTGCTGTAATTGTTATATGGTGTTATATGGTTATCAGCCATTTTTATTTAATTTGCATGATCTCAAGAAATGGCGACTGCAATGGATATAGTAAATGCTTTAGAGCCGACAACTAATGACTTAGGCTACAGAAGTAGCCATGTCTCTAACCAAGCTGTTCCAGTATTGTTGCAATATTGGTTGGTTATCTGCCCAATAATGGTCTGGTGGGAGCGGGCGGGGAAAGAGGTGCGGAAGGAAAGCCATTAGTGACTTGAGGGTAGTGAGGTACAGGGGGCAATGAGGATTCAATGGGCAATGAAGATATTCAGACGGGATCACAGTCTAGTTATCCAGGAAAGGTTTTGTTTTTAGAGATACAGCATGGAAACAGGCCCTTCAGCCCACCGGCTCTGCATTCGCTGTAAAGCAGCAACTCTACCACTGCGCCACCATGACTGCCTGTGAGTTGTTATTCATCAACACACAAATACGGTTTAAAATATATTCTTCTGAGCTAGTCTGGCTCCTCAGCACTATAAATTTTATGTAATAAGGAAAATAAATCTTAGATGTTTTAAAACTGTTCACTATAAACGTTACTATCATTTCTACGAAACAAACCAAGATGAAAACATTCCTGGAACATGAATGCATCCT
The DNA here is from genome assembly GCA_035221665.1 of Okamejei kenojei. Lineage (NCBI taxonomy): Eukaryota > Metazoa > Chordata > Chondrichthyes > Rajiformes > Rajidae > Okamejei > Okamejei kenojei. The sequence continues at coordinate 12,904,488 of CM069171.1, read as the reverse complement.
ATAGAATACTAATAGTTCATTACATTTTTCTTTTGCATAATTTACGTATCATTACAATAAAACTTTTGAGAGATTCAATTGCAATACCATTTTCTTTGCTGAACTTTGTAAAAGTTGAGTGAAGAAATGAGAAGCACCAAAATCTTTGCTCTCAACGGTTCATTTTAAAGTTTAACTGGAAGGCCACTCACTTATTATATCTTTGCATTCTAAGGTACAGGCATAGTATTATTCTATCACAATTTGTTTACATAGCAGGTTAACATTATTAAACATTAAAAAAAATGAATGTTAACATTAAAACAAGACACTTAAATAGGATTTATTGAATATCAATTTTTAAAATTGCATTAAGAATTCAATGCACAGTTTCCAAACATGACCCATATCACAATGTGGGATTTACCTTCAGCTTTCCAAGTTCAAACTGACACATATTCTGACTGGAAGGCTGCACAAAGACGGCAGGGAACAACTTCTTATTTGGTTCAACCTTAAAAATAAAATGAAGAGAAGGGCAAATGACTTTAAAAGTTAATGCAACTGATGTCTGACAAATCAGAATAAATCTTTTAACATTAAGTTTCTAACTTTTATGTACTTAGGTTATGATGTAATGCAAATGTGCTTGGAATTATCCTAGTAGACTGTGACAAATAATATTAAAATTCAATCATAATCTGCCCAGGAGTGTTGATTCTTTAAAAAGAGTACAATTCCTTTAGCATATCATTGAATACTCCGATGCACTGTCGAAAGTATCCTATATGAGTACAGCAATTCCAACTAACGGGAATGCCGGAAGCGACAGAGAGTGGTCCACCCAGTCCTCCCTGGCACTCAAAGCATCTATATCAGGCGGTACCTCGAGAAGGTAGTTTCTATCACCAAGGATCTCCACTATTCAGGCCATGTTATCAAGCCTCTACTACCATCGGGCAGAAGGTCAACAAGTATGAACTGTCAGGAACAGCTACTTTCCTACAACCATCAATTACTGACAAAGGAACAATGAAATTCTTACTCGCTGCAGCATTACAGACCTTTGAACACAATGCACATAGATGATAAACAAAAATTCAATAAATTCGAACTGTAGATGTCCAAAGAAATGCAGTGACTGATGAACATGGCTAAAATGTTGTCCGACGTACAAAGAGCACAAATTAATAAGAACATGCAGCGGAAATGTTGATATATCTACACACACCCCAGGTAGACCACTTATTGGACATTGTGAAGCTCTGAACATCCACTTTAGAAATAATTTAATTATTGTAGGGATTAGCAGAGAATTGATGTGGCTAGTTTATTTTAAAAAATGTTAACTGCTTGAAAACAAGTCTGCTGAACACAGAACAGCTTGTGAACTCAAGGTTACAACTAACAAAAGCCTGGACAGAAACTGAACAAACATCCCTTCATCGTACAATTATCCCTTCATGATTAGATAGAATGATGATTAGATGATTAGATGATTGATGATTCTAATCATCCTATATGTATGTATGTATATATATATATATATATATATATATATATATATATATATATATATATTTATATATTTATATATATATTGTGTGTGTGTGTGTGTGTGTGTGTGTGTGTGTGTGTGTGTGTGTGTGTGTGTGTGTGTGTGTGTGTGTGTGTGTGTGTAAGTTCTGTTCAGTCTTCAGTCGTTTAGTTGTAATTTCATATTTTTTTGTTTTGTTAATTATAATATGTTCATTTTCTAGTTAAGGTCAGTTAAGATCTTTAATGCTTTGCTCCCAAATAACATTTGCTCCCAAAATAAAAAATGTTTAAATGCTACAACTGCACTCGACAAATCATTGAGAATTCAGTGATCCTACAGTGGTCTTGAAAGGAAGCGCAGTGCAGACTTTCCAGAATGTTAACAAGGGGATGAACAATTCAAAAACATTGTATAAATAGAAACCATGGAATACAAAAGGTGATTTGAATATTTTTTTAGTTTAGCAATACAGCGTGGAAACAGGCCCTTCAGACCGGCCCACCAAGTCCGCACCGATCCCCGATTTTACACTACCCTACACACACTAGGGACAATTTTACATTTATACCAAGCCATTTAACCTGCAAACCTGTATGTCTTTGGAGTGGGTGAGGAACCGATCTTGGAGAAAACACACGTAGGTGACGGGGAGAACGTACAAACTCCGTACAGATAGCATCATAGTTAGGATTGAACCCGGGTCTCTAGCACGCCTCCGTGCCATATAATGTAATTATAAAATTGAAAGCAATTGATAGGGCAGACAGAAATAAATAATTCTAATCATGCGGGACACTAAGGCAAAGGAAAGGAATTATAATTATAATTATGAAATTATAATTATGCCATTCAAAAGACACGACTTGCTTAAAAAAGATTAAAAACTGCAGTACTCTTCCCATAAAAACAAACACTTTTATGTTACAGAATACATTTTAGCTAAAGACAAGAGACTGTTGACATGATAATCTGGTGCAAAACACTGATTAAGGAACTCAGTGGGTCAGGGAGCATCTGAAGAGGCAGTGGAATGGTCAACCTTTCAGGTCACAACCTGCATCAGGACACGTTTTAGACAGACGGGATAAAACAAAAGAGCCTGTCCCACCGCGCGCAACTCCTCACTCCTCCACGCCTCTCCATGTGCCCGTCCCGCGCTGCCCACACGCTACCCGTGCATCACTATGTGACGACCACATTTTTGAAGGCGTAAATGGCGCGCAAATGACAGCCAAGTGGGACAGGCCCTAAAGGCATTGCAGGAAAGGTGGATATATGTGCGAATAGTCAGTGACCTCCACTTACCTGCTTCTGCCCCAATGTTTCCATTCATGCATTTCCTGCCCTGAGTAAAATACTAGAATTAATTTTCTTATTTATCATTAACAAGTCATGGAAAGTACCTGGTAGTAAGGTGTTAATGTCTTTTCCATTCGCTGTGAAAGTCATGAGGCCAGTCGCCAAATCAACAAGACACCCAATCTCCAGGTCGACATTACTCCGGCTCGGTTGTGAGCTGTTACTAAATTCACCTCCCCAGACCATGTAACAATTACTGCGCCTCATACTGTAGGTACAGAAAAAGATTTTAACAGTACACAGCACCTTGAACTTGTCAAAAATTAGAATAGCGGCTTACACTATATGCAAATTCTATACTTAATTAGAAGCAAGCCTATTCATTTATTGTTATAATACGTAGGCAGCAAGTACCAAAAACTCCTCATAAGTGAGGACCAATACCATTCACAACTTGTCTTACCAAATGTTTTAAAGTACAATGACATAAAATGAAAAAAACCTGCATGATTGTGAAAATGTTTTAAAATGATGCACACTGTGATAAGAAATTATGAACAATCCTACATAAAATCAGTCAAAAACAAAATGAGGGATAGTCACCATGGCTTTGTAGATGGGAAATCATGTCTCATTGATATGACTGAGGCTTCTGAAGAGGTGATCAAGATGATTGAAGAGGACAGTGCAATATAACATGTCTACATAGAAGTTGAGATGTTATGGCACAGTTGTACCATAACACCAAATTTGGAGTATTGTGCTCAGTTTTGGTCACCCTGTTGTTGGAAAAATGTTGTTAAGCTTGAAAGAATGCAAAGAATATTTACATGGGTGTTTCCAGGACTTGAGGGCCTGAGCTATGGGGAAATTTAATAGGAACCTAAGAGGCAACAAGGGTGGCTGGTGTATGGAACAAGCTGACAGAAGAGGTAGTTAAGGCAGGTATAGCACAATATTTAAAAGATATTTAGACAGGTACATGGCTAGGAAAGGTTAGGATATGGGCCAAACGCAGGCCGGTTGCACTAATGTAGATGGGATATCTTGGTCGGCGTGGGCATATTGGGTCAAAGGGCCTGTTTCCATGCTGTATGACTATGAGTTTGGCAGGCTGGGAATTTATTCCTTGGAGTGCAGAACTATGAGGGTGATCTTAGTTGAGAAGGTAGTCGAGGTAGGTACTGTAACAACAATTCAAAATATACTTAGATAGGTACTTAGATAGGCACATATACTTAGATAGGAAAAGTTTAGTGGGAAATGGGACAAATGCAGGCATGTGGGGCTAGTGTTCATGAGGCATCTTGGCTGACATGGGCAAGTTGAGGTGACGTGCCTGTTTCCATGCTTTATGACTCTATAACTGTTAGTTTGAAGAAGACACCCAACCGGAAACATCGCCTGCCCATCTTCTCCAGAGATCTTGCTTGACATGCTGAGATACGCCTGCCAGCATTTTTTTTGTCAACCAGCATTTACAGTTCCTTGTGTCTAACTATCTTGGCTTATAGTTGACAAGACAGTTGGCAAAGAAATGGCCACATCCGCATATATTATACGGAACATTTCAACGTGGAATTCATCAATTTTGAACTGTAGATTTACAAAGTTGATGAATCTTTTTTTTTGAAACAGTGAAAAATAAGCAATTTCTACACACCATTCAGATATTATTTTTGAATCTTTTAGTTGATTAAATTTCATCGGAATTGTTATGTAGTTTGTGTTACTAATCAAAGTTAATGTAAAAAGGCCTATGCCATCTGATATAAAATTTGCAAATAGAGCAATGAGAATGGAAAAATTAATTCCAGATTTCATTTGTAAAATATTTCTCCATATTAGTAAAATAAAATGATAATGAAAATTCATAATTTACATACAGCTCATTGTTTGTTTACAAAAATGACACAGTATATTGGTAATTTGTAGTCAGCGGATGTAAAATCTCAACTGTATTAGCTCTGATACCTGTCATGGACTTTTCCTTGGTCATCTCCGACAGAAACTGTGACAGTGCGAACTTTGGATAAATCGAAGTTGGCATCATATTGGTGAAAATCTGGAGTCACCCAGCCAACCCACACACCACTTGGTTCTTGCCCAGCAAATATCTTTACAGAATAGTAATACTGTCAAAATAAAACACCAAATTACTAACCACTTGGATAATAAGAATACATATGTCAAGCTGTTGATCATTGACCAATGTGGGGTTCAACACCATCATCCCCTCCAAATTGTTACCAACCTCAGAGAACTGTCTTTGCTCAACCCTTTGCAAATGGATCCTCAACTTCCTCATCAATAGACCAGTCGGTACAAAAATGGTTACACACTTCCTCTTCGATAACCATCAGCACAATGACACTGCAAGGCAATGTGCTCAGTCCCCTGCTCTAATCCCTCTATACCCATGATTGTTTAGCCACAGATGGTTGCATCTCAATCTTTAGATTCGCAGACAGTATTCACCATGGTTGGACAAATTACGGGTAACAATGAGTCAGAGTATAGGAGGGAACAATAACCTTGCTCTAAATGTCAGTAACAATAAGGAGCAGATTGTTGATTTTTGAAGAGGAAGGCCAAGGATCCATGAACCTGTCTTCATCGTAGGGTCAGTAGTGGAGAGACTCAACAACTTCAAGTTCCTGGATGTGCATATCTCTGAAGACTTGCCATGGGAGCCACACATTTAATTATTCATAAAGAAAGCCCATCAATGCCTCTATTTCCTTAGATGTACGAGGAGTTTCGAATTGAGTCTTGACATCCTGGTGAATCTCCCCTGTGCCCTGCACTAGAACGTGGCTAACAGAACTGTGCACGGTATTCCAATTGTGGCTTAACCAACATTTTATAAAGATGTGCATGATAACCTCCCTATTTTTACATTCCATGTGCCGATTCATGAAAGCATATACATAAAGCACAGCTTCTTCATCAGAAACAACAGACTGCAGATCCTGGAATCTTGAGCAAATTACAAATGACTTGAGGCACTCAGTGAGTGAGGCAGCATCAATCAATCAATCTGTGGAGGGAATGGACAGGACCTTTCGGATCAATCAGAGGAAGGGTCCCGACTTAAAACATTGTCTGTCCATTCCCTCCACAGGTGCCGTCTGACCCGCAGAGTTACCTGCTTTTTGCTTATCTTCTTCAACACCGTATCTATCAGTGCTGCCATCTCCTGGGATCCATAGATGTTGCTCAATATTCCTTTTTGAGGCCCTACCTTCATTATGTATGGCTTACTCTTGGAATGTTACAGGAAGTTCTTAGGCTACTGAGCTGACTAACCTGTTTTTGTGCTATACATATCTGGATTCTTAATTATGGAATGCAGAGTAGGTACATAGAACAATACAGCACAGGAACTGCCCCTTCAGCCCACAATATTTGTGCCCCTCTATTCCCTGTGCCTATCTAAAAGCCTCTTAAACACCACTATCATATCTGCCTCCACCATCACCCTTCACAATGCGTTCCAGGCCTTCACCACTCTCTGTGTAAAAAGACTTGCCCCAAACATCTCTATAATACGTGTGCGTGTGTGTGTGTGTGTGTGTGTGTGTGTGTGTGTGTGTGTGTGTGTGTGTGTGTGTGTGTGTGTGTGTGTGTGTGTGTGTGTGTGTGTGTGTGTGTGTGTGTGTGTGTGTGTGTGTGTGTGTGTGTGTGTGTGTGTGTGTGTGTGTGTGTGTGTGTGTGTGTGTGTGTGTGTGTGTGTGTGTGTGTGTGTGTGTGTGTGCCTGTGTGTGCGCGCGTGCCTGTGTGTGCGTCTGACATTTTCCCCGTCGAGGCGATAAACATCTTCCCACCTATATTTCCGGACTTTTCAATTGTTTAAAGTTTTTTAAAAAGCCAAAAAACGGACCCATTTCGGAAAAAACCCGAGTGATGTCACAATGGATTCGCAAGGCAGGACGGGACACTCCGGGAGGGAGGGGTACACCAGCGCACCATAGTGACATCACAATGGACTCGCAAGACAGGACGGGACACTACGAGAGCGAGGGCCACTCCAACGCATTCGAGTGGCGGCCGCTGCTGCCACCCGACGGGGAGGGTGGCGCTGGAGGTGGAATACGAGCCGAGCCCGGGGCCTGGGACAGGGCTGTGACCAAAAAAGACTCCGCCGCTAGAACCATGGACGAGCCTGGGTCCGGGTCAGGGACGAGGCCACTGGAGCCCAGGCGCCGGCCGAGCTGACGACTGGAGTCTACAGCTAGAACCGGGCCGTGTACGAGAACCAGGCCCTGGTGCTGCTCTACGACCTGGGTAGGTCCTGGGGCAGGGAATGGGAGTGAGGGAAGAATAAAATTGACTTTGACTTTGGGAAGAGTATGAGGGAAATGAGGAAGAGGGAGTGCGGTGGTAGGAGGAAATGCGGGAGGGCGGCGGAGGGAGATGCCCCCTCCCTATCTACCCTCACTCACACCCTCTCCACCCCCACCCTCTCTACCCTCCCTCCCATCCCTATCTACCCTTACTCCCACCATCACTACCCCCCTCCCTCTCTGCCCCTCTCACTCCCTACCCCCTCCCTCTCCACCCCCACCCCCATCCCCTCCCTATCTATCCCTCTCCCTCTGTACCCCCACTCCCTCTCTAACCCCAACTCCCTCTCTAACCCCCCCTCCCTCTCTACCCTCCTCCCTCTAGGGATTGAAGAGGGAGGGTGAAGAGGAAGAGGGAGAGCTGGGGAATGAGGGGAGATGAGCCGCGCCTGCGCAGTTGGGGGCTATGCGTGAGTGGTGCAGTATTGCGTTGAGGGAACGGGTGGGTGGTGGAATCTTGCGCTGGGGGAGCAGACCCAATGAATCTGCACTTGGTCTAGTCTCCATTAAACCTTTCCACTCTCCCCTTATAGATATAGCTATCTAACCTATTTATGCCTCTCATAATTTTATATCCTCAATCAAGTCTCCCCTCAACCTCTGACAACCAGAAAAAGCAATCCAAGGCAATCCAACCTCTCCCTCTAGCTGAAGCCTCTAATCAAGACAGCATTCTGGTAAACCTTCACCGCACCTTCTCCAAACCCTCCACATATTTCATGTAATAGGGTGACCAGAACAGCATGCCAGACTCCAAATGTAACTATTCTAAGTCCTATAGAGCTGCATCATAACTTACTGAGTCTTATGTCCAGTGCCTGTCACAATAAAGGCAAGCACGCACATGTCTTGTTTACCACCCTATCTACTTGTGCTGCTACCTTCAGTGAGCTATGAACTTGGAATCCAAGATCCCTCTGCACATCAATATGGTTAAGGGTCTTGCCATTAACTGTATTCTTACCCCTTATATCCAACCTCCCAAAGGGCAACACCTTACACTTGCTCGGGTTGAAACCCATCTGCCATTACTCTGCCCATTTTACCAGCTGATCTATATTCCGCTCTGTCTTCTGACAGCCTACCTCACTGTCTGCAACTCCAATTTTGATGTTGTCAACAAGCTTATTCATCAACCCATCTATATTTATGTATATCACAAACAACAGAGGTCCCAGCACAGATCCCTGCAGAATTCCAGTGGTCACAGACCTCCAGACAGAAGGCCCTGCAATCACCTCTCTTGCTTCCCTCAATATCCTGGGCTAGATCCCATCAGGTCTCGGGGACTTAATGATCTCCAAGAGCCTCTGCAGCACCTCCTTCCTGATTTAAAATTGCCCTAACATATTTGAATTTACCACAGTGATCTCACTTCCCTCCACCTCCTTGGTGAATACTGATGCAAAGTACTGGTTTAGTACCTCTCCTACATCCGCCGATTCCAAGCATAGATTTATCCTTGAGCGGTTCTACCTTCTCCCTGGTCATAATCTCGTTTTTAACAAATGTCTAAAAAGCTTAGGATTTTCCTGATACAACTCACCGATAACATCTTTTGGTCCCTCTAATCTCCCGCTTGAGTTCTTTTCTGCTCGATTCATATTCCTCATAAGGTCTGTCTAATGCCACCTTCTTAAACTTGACATACACTTTATTTCTCTTCCTGACCAAGTTTACAACCTCCTTGGTCATCCAGTTTCTTTACTCGCCATTCTTATACCGTCTCCTTACTGTAATATGCTGATCCTAAACTTTAATCAGCTGGCCTTTAAATGACTCGCACATGTCATCTGTGGACCTACCCAATAAGAACTGCTGGTGGTTAAGAATGTGTGGTGAAGCCCCAAATGCTGTCAAACTAAAGAACATTTTTCTTAGATTATTGTGAAGCAGCAGCAGGTGATGGGGCGTGTTAGCCCCATAGTGACCAAGCGTGGCCTGCTGGTGGCGGTGACCTGAAGTGAGCGCTGCTCCCAGGGGCTACAATGCGAGGTGCAAAAACGACCGTATCACTGGACCGTGAAGTGGATGAAGAAGGGGTCGCTGGTGAACCTTGCAAGTCGAGGGTGGGGTGGGAAAGTATTGCGACTTGGAGGTGGATCAGCAAGTACGTCCGTTATATCCAAAATTTGTTGTAAAGGGATCTCTTAAAACGAGGGTTTACTGTATTCATGAATCAGTGATATTCATAATCTAAAGTTACTTTGTGATTTTAAGAAAGCTCCACATTCTTAACAGCATAAAACAGAATGAAAATGTAGTTTCTGCCCTCGCTCCCCATTCCCCCACTCGCAAACAGGGCAGAGTCCCCCTGGTCCTCACCTTTCACCCCACCAGCCGGCAAATACAACATATAGTCCTCCGCCAGTTTCGCCACCTCCAACGTGACCCCTCCACCCGCCACATCTACCCATTTCCCCCCCTGTCAGCCTTCCGCAAAGACCGCTCCCTCCGCAACTCCCTTGTCAATTCTTCCCTCCCCTCCCGCTCTACCCCTTCCCCGGGCACTTTCCCTTGCAACCGCAAGAAATGCAACACTTGTCCCTTCACCTCCCCCCTCCACTCCTTTCAGGGACCCAAGCAGTCCTTCCAGGTCCGACAGAGGTTCACCTGCACCTCCTCCAACCTCATCTACTGCATCCGCTGCTCCAGATGCCAGTTGATCTATATCGGTGAGACCAAGCGGAGGCTTGGCGATCGCTTCGCCGAACACCTCTGCTCGGTCCGCAATAACCAACCCGACCTCCCGGTGGCTCAGCACTTCAACTCCCCCTCCCATTCCGCATCCGACCTCTCGGTCCTGGGCCTCCTCCACGGCCAGAGTGAGCAACACCGCAAGCTGGAGGAACAGCACCTCATATTCCGCTTGGGGAGTCTGCATCCTTTGGGCTTGAACATTGAATTTTCTCAATTCTGTTAACCCTTGCTGTCTCCTCCCCTTCCCACCTCTCCCTCAGCCCTCGGGCCCTGGCATTCCCTCTATCTCTATCTCCCTCCCCCACCCCAGTCGCACCAGCTTCTCATTTTCACACCACAAACAGCTTACAATGGCTTGTTCCCTTTATCATCGATACTTTTTTGCATATCTTTCATTCATTGTTCCTTATCTCTCCACATCACTGTCTATATCTCCCGTTTCCCTGATCCCTGACCAGTCTGAAGAAGGGTCTCGACCTGAAACGTCGCCTATCTCCTTCGCTCCTTAGATGCTGCTGCACCCGCTGAGTTTCTCCAGCTTTTTGTGTACCCTCGATTCTCCAGCATCTGCAGTTCCTTCTTTAACACATGAAAATGTAGTTGATCTATCATTGTTACTGATTCCAGTTAATGATTTACCGTGGTTGTGTTCAAAATAATTTCTGGATCATCTCTGTCATCCGGCACAACATCTTGTATTAAGCGCGGAACAGTTTGTGTAACTGGTGTTGGAGTAATAAAGGCAGGCTTTTTTTTAAATAAGAACCTAAAATGCAGAAAAAACAATTAAAAAATATATAAATGCAGAAAATGCTACAATTATCCTCAGTGTCAGGCAGCTTGTGTGGATCTAGAAAGTTCAGATTTAGGTCTTTCAACAGTACTGTATGCAGGTAAAGATGAGGCAAAGCAGGGTTTTTGTATGACAACATTTTAGGGTCATCCTTGAGCCAAAAGTCAACTAGAACAGCAACCAAAGCGACAGTATGAGTGTCTGAGGTTATGGAGAGAAGGCAGGAGAGTGGCGTTAGGAGGGAGAGATAGATCAGACATGATAAAATGGCAGAGTAGACTTGATAGGCCGAATGGCCTAATTCTACTCCTATCACTTATGATCTTATGACAGTAGGTCAGAAGTCGGGTAACCTGCAGAAGTGGCCACATTTAGACTATTGTGTTCAGTTTTGGTCACCCTGCTTGCTATAGGAAAAATGTTGTGAAGCTGGAAAGAATGGACAGAAGATTTACGAGGATGTTGCCAAAATTTGAGGGCCTGATATAGGGAGAGATTGCGCAGACTACAACTTTATTCCTTAGAGCACAGGAGGCTGAGGGGTAACCATAAATAGGTGTATAAGATAATGAGGGGAATAGTTAGTGAATGTTCTACTCCTTTATCCAGAGTAGAGGAATCAAGAATCAGAAGACAGGTTTAAGCTGAGCGGAAAGATTTAGTTGGAACCTGAGGGACTTGCAGAAAGTGGTATATATGGAACGAGCTGCCAGAGAAGGTAGTTGAGGCACGTACAATATTTAGAAGACATTTGGACAGGTCCATGGATAGGAAAGATTTAGAGGGATATGGGCCAAACGTGGGCAGGTGAAACTAGTGTAGACGGGGCATCTTGGTCATTAAGGGTAAGTAAGGCTGAAGGGCTTGTTTTCACGCTGTATGAATCTGTCATTCTCCTTACCAGTAAGGTTCACAGCAGGTGATAATTAGTCCCTTGTTATTTGTACCATATATAAATAATTTCTGCTCAAATGTAGGAAGCATGACAAAGAAGTTTGCGAATGGTACTAAAACTGGCCATATGTTTGAAGTTGAGTAGGAAAAATTCCAACTGATATAAAAAAGTCTAATCAACTGGAAAGTGCCAAGTGGCATTTAAGCCACAGAAGTATGAGGTACTCCATTTGGTGAAGTGTTACAAGGCAGTTGAATGTACGAGATAATGAATGATGTGGGAAACAAAGAAAGCTTAGAGTATAACCACATATTCTTAAAAGGGAACATGACAGGTCAATGAGGTAGTTAAAGGGATAAAGACACGAAACATGGGGCCCAAGATGAGGCTTTCCACATTGTTTAGCAAAAATTATTCCTCTGGGCTGTCATAGATGGATTTCTCACCCACGTCTCTTCTGTGTCCTAGAGTCCTACTCTCACTCCGTCTCCCCAGACAAAACAAAGACGGAGTTTCCCTGCACCTCATCTTTCACACTACCAACTTCCACATCGAACACATCCTCCTCCAATATTTCCATCACCTCCAACGTGATTCTACCACTAATCACATCTTCCCATCTCCACCACTTTTTGCCTCCGCAGAGACAGTTCCCTCCACAACCCCTTGGTTCACTCATCCCTTCCACCCAAACCACCCCCTCTGCAAGTACTTTCCTCTGCAACCATAGGAGATGTAACACCTATCCTTATACCTCCTCCCTCGTCTCCATCTAGGGACTCCAACAGTCCTTCCAGTTTAGACAGAGGTTCACATGCACGTCCTCTAGCCTCATCTACTGCATCCAATGATCCCAATGTGGGCTCCTGTACGTTAGCGAGACAAAGCTTGGCAACTATTCCACTGATTATTTATGCTCGGTCTGCCAAGGCCAACTGGATCTAGATTTCCCCGCCCCACCATTACAATCAGTCTGGTAGAAGGGTCCCAACCTGAAATGTCACCTATCCGTTTTCTCTAGAGATGTTGCCTGACCAGCTGTGTTACTTCAGCATTTTGTGTCAATCTTTTCTATAGTTAATATCCTGACTAATGAAGGCTAATATATCAAAACCTTCTTGACCACCCTAACAATCTGTGACAACACCTCCTAATGTGCACCTGCACTCCTCAATCCCTCTGCCTCACAACACTACCCATCATCCCTCTGCTAACTGATTTGCTGTGCCTTTGCCAAACATAATTATCAAACAAAATGTCAAGGAATATCCCATGAGTAGCAATGAAAAAAAAGAAACAAATTATCTATCTGGCAAGACAAAAATGTATACATTTTTTCAGTGTTCTTAATGCATTTTGCAAAGTCGGAGGGAAACTAAAATCAGGATGCACTTGTTCTAAACAGTGCTATGTTTTGAACACAAGATCTGTAATGAATAGATTTAGTGGGAAGATGTGATAAAACAAATTCAAAGTGAAGGAGGAATGGGTCTGGAATTCATACCAGAAACATCATATGTTTTTAAAAAGGTATTTGAAGAACTGTGACCAGCTGAACTCTGAATTTAATGCTGGGATTTGAGCCACACATATCAATAGGTTCATTGGCCTCCTGCATTGTATTTTTTCAATCATTCTAATCATCCATAATGGTCTAAAGATAATATAGAATATTTCCTTTGACAATAGAATCCATTATCATATGCTGCTGACAACTATAACTGGGCCTCTTGTTTATCTCGACAACCCTTTTGGAATATTCAAAGATCTTCAAAAACACCAACCTGGTTTTGGATTTACTTTTCTCAGAGGAGGAATCTTTCTCATTCTCTGTTTTGGCCAGTTCCTTAGCCGCATCCTTCAAGCCCTCCTTCTCATTGGCAGGGGTTTCAGTTTGAGTTCGACTGGCTGATTTTTTAAGAACTTCAAACTCCGAATCCATATCAATATCTTCAACTTCCTCTTCTGGGATTGTCATTCTGATCAATGGTGTTGCTCCTGGGGTACATTTGAATGTGTCATGAAACTCAACAGGCATGCTGAGTCGAAAGAACAGCAAATCGTTGTTACTGTTCTGAGACCCAAATGTTTTATGGGAAACCTTCAAGCAAGGAGGGCTGTCAACTGTTCCATCAATTCTTGTAATCTATGAAAATATGAGCATTTAAATGATTTCACAAGTTATATTGCACAAGTCAAAACACTACTATCTAAATTTTTAAAATTAAACAAGTGTTAAATTTTAATTTAATCTAAGTGGGGACTATTTTTAAAATTAAACAAGTGTTTCAAAAAAAATCCTTTGCTATTAATTGTTGTTGCCACTCAGAACTGGGCTGATGCATTTACTACAATTGCACTGACCTCACTATCATGACTTTACATACACGTCATATTATTTGCACAAATAGGATGTAGAATAATGGGGTTTTTTTCCAATACATCCCAACAACTACACTGTTATTAATCAAATCCTTTGGGCTCAATCTTTCTCTATTTTTTACCCCTCATTCATCTATTGATTTAATCTATTCCAAACCCAAAACAAGAAATGAAGAAAGTACTCGGCAAATCAAACATCATAAGTGGGGAGACGAAGAGTCAAGAATCATTCATTTAAACTGTAAATGTGAAAACAAACTATACATTTGTAGAGATGGGCAAGGTTAGAGAGAAGGAATATCTGGAAAAGAATGCTGATAAATGTAGTTAAGCTAACATTTACTTTACATATCGTTGGGCCACAGATGCCCAATCTCTGCATTTAACCACTTAGCATGAAAACAGGCCCTTCAGCCCTCAAAATCTACAACTACCCCAAACCAAGATGTCTAAGAGGTTTTCATTGCTTTCTGGAACAGATTTCAAACCAATACCTTCCACCATCATTCTCCTTTACCAAGCTAAACTTTCTTTAATTTGGAGAATTCAAATCTTCTTCACCTCTCCTCACTTTTCGCACATCAAAGGTTTGCAATGGGGGCATGCATGGGCACCCACTATTCATGCATCTTCATTTCGCTACATGGAACAGTCCTCGTTTCAGTTTTTACTCAAACCATCTCCTCAGCTCTTTTCACAGTACACTGATGACTGTAATGTCACTCCTGAGATCTCTGATCCAAAGTTCTAATTCTATTTCTCCCTCCATTGATGCTTCCTGACCTGCTGTGTTTCCAGTGTTTTTTGTTTTTATTTCAGGTTTCCAGCATCTGCAGTTTTACTCCAATAACCTATCCAAATGTTAGCATCCCTGCTTCAGTCACCAGAAATAGCAATGGCTCCAAGTGAAAAGGTTGCCCCTGCATCTGTTGTGGACGACCAGCATTTTTATTTTACATAATGCTACCGACCTATTCGGAACTATTTAATTCATGTGAAAATGCTATTTCTAACTTTTTCTCGTCCCTTATGATTTTAAATATTCATGCCAAAAAAACCATGCACTCTGGTTAAAAAAAAACTTTTCCCAATCCAGGCAACTTTGCAGAAAATTATGGAAAGACATTTGTAATCAGAAAAATATCATCAGATGCAAATTTAATACACTTTGATTGGCAGAAAATTGTTGTGAGGCGTGGAATGATCGATTTATGCACAATAAATGTTGACCATCCCATATGATCTCATCGGTTTCTTAACTGGTACATTGAACCAACATAGCTCCCATACTTTTCTGATGCACAATCTGGTTCTGATAAAAGCTCATCATTCTAACATAATAATTGTTTCTTTGTACATAAAAAATGCTGGAAAAACCCAACGGGTGAGGCAGTATCTATGGAGAAAAGTAGTAGGTGACGTTTCGTGTCGAGACCCTTCAGTCCATACTAACCAACCTGATCTCCCAGTTGCCCAGCATTTCAACTCCCCCTCCCATTCTGAATCTGACCCTTCTGTCCTGTGCCTCCTCCATGGCCAAAGTGAGGCCCAGTGCAAATTGGAGGAGCAGCACCTCATATTTTGCTTGGGTAGTTTAAACCCCAGCGGTATGAACATTGACTTCTCGAATTTCAGGTAGTCCTTGCTTTCTCCCTCTTTCCTCTCCCCCTTCCCAGCTCTCCCACATAGCCTACTGTCTCCGCCTCTTCCTTTCTTCCCTCGACCCGAAACGTTGCCTACTCCTTTTCTCCATAATGCTGCTTCACCCGCTGAGTTTCTCTGGCATATTTTGTCTACTTTTGATTTTTTTCCAGCATCTACAGTTCCTTCTTAAACAATTGTTTCTTTGTCCTCAGATGTTGCCGGATCGGTTGAGGGTTACCAGCATTTTATTTTTTACTTTGGATTTCCAATATATTTTTAGCTTCATAATAATGTATCTGTACAATATTTTGTGTGTTGTAAAACGTGAAGCTCAAAAACTGTGTTTCAATTGAAGAAGGGTCTCGACCCGAAACCATTCTTTCTCTCCAGAGATGGTACCTGAGTTACTCCAGCTTTGTGTCTATCTTCGTGTTTTGATGGTGTTTTGTATAGCTTCAAAATAATATACCAGATTACAATGGGAACAGTGCTTGATCTGAATTTATAATAGATGACACCATTTTAACACAAGTATGATTTTATTCAAACTTACCTCAACATGGCCATGGTCAGCAGGAACAGGAACAAACTGTGGCAAACTTTTGCTGAACCACATTGTGATATCCCGTTTCATATTTACAGCAAAGGGCTCAAAGCCTTCCTGTAAACCACAGATGGGGAAGTATCTCAGGCTGCTAACATCTTGGCCTAGGTTAATGCGTCCAATCTGAGAAAGTCCCAGGCTACACACAGGAATGAACCCTAAAAAAAAACTTACGTCAGACTGGGAAGCCACAAGTGATATGCCAAAAGTGAGAAAAATGCCTGAAAACCTTTGGCAACTAGTAAATTCGGCAGAGTAATTCTGTATGACAGTAGAAGTAGAAAGCAAATGTATGTTAGCATTCATAGCGAAAGGATTTGAGTATAGGAGCAGGGAGGTTCTAACTGCAGTTGTACAGGGTTTTGGTGAGACGACACCTGGAGTATTGCGTACTGTTTTGGTCTCCAAATCTGAGGAAAGACATTCTTGCCATAGAGGGGGTACAGAGAAGGTTCATCAGACTGATTCCTGGAATGTCAGGACTTTCATATGAGGAAAGACTGGAGAGACTCGGCTTGTACTCGCTAGAATTTAGAAGATTCAGGGAGGATCTTATAGAAACTTACAAATTCTTGAGGGATTGGACCAGCTAGATGTCGAAAGATTGTTCCCGATGTTGGGGAGGTCCAGAACAAGGGGTCACAGTCTAAGGATAAGGGGGAATTCCTTTAGGACCGAGATGAGGAAAACATTTTTCACACAGAGAGTGGTGAATCTCTGGAATTCTCTGCCACAGAAGATAGTTGAGGCCAGTTCATTGGCTATATTTAAGAGGGAGTTAGATGTGGCCCTTGTGGCTAAAGGGATCAGGGTGTATGGAGAGAAGGCAGGTACAGGATACTGAGTTGGATGATCAGCCATTATCATATTGAATGGCGGTGCAGGCTCGAAGGGCCGAATGGCCTACTCCTGCACCTATTTTCTATGTTTCTAAGTACACTATAAATGATAGTGACAAGAGAGTATTGAGGAACAGAGGTATCTTGAGGTATGTGCAAAGATTTTTTAAGATGGCAATACAGGTAGATAGGGCGATAAAGAAGGCCTACGGGACGCTCGGCTACATTACCAACTGAAGAAATTTATCAAGAGCAAAATTGTTATTGTTCAACTTTGATTGTCACAAGTACAGAAAGTAAAAAAAACATTTCACACTCACATTTATTTCTCTGACTTCACAATTTGCAACTCTTCAATCCTTCATTCTCACACCTTTGGTTTCAATCTCTGGCCTTTGTTCCAACCATCTGCTATTAAAAAAAATCCCCTTGCCTGCATCTACATATCACGCTTTGTCCTGCCCTCCTCTCACCCAGTATTCTTTTTCTTTTTCCACCTCCCTTTAATCAGAGTAAAGAAGGGTCCTAACCTGAAACCTCACCTATCCATGTCCTCCAGAGATGCTGCGAGCCACTAAGTTACTCGAGCACTTTGTGTCCTTTTTTGTAAAACAACATCTACAGTTCCTTGTTTCTACGGAAATGGCATGATTGCTCTGGAAAGGGTGCAGAAGAGATTCACCAAAATATTGTCTGCGATCAAGTATTTCAGTTATGAGAAGAGTTTGGACAGGCTAGATTCCTTGCAGTGCCGCAAATAAAGAGGAATCAGACAGAGCTGAATTATAAACATAACCTGAATCCCATATGCTCTAACTTTCCAGACTGGCCTTCCGTGAAGGACCTTGTCAAAGGCATGCAAACTCAAATGTAAACAGTGTCTTCAGCCTTGCACTAATCAGTTATTTTGGTCACCTCTTCAAGAACCTTCATTACTCATTGTTTTCCTTGCATCCAACAATGTACTAGACTATCCTTTGTCAAATCCCAGGGATTTATCCATCTTTATGCATTTCACGATCACTGACACCTACTCATTTGTAATGTTACAGGACATCACTGGCATTTTCAAAAGCCTCCTACTTGCCAGATTGCCCTTTATCTGCTGATTACCTCTCCTGGTTCCTGTCTAATGCCATCAAATCAGCCTAGCCCCACTTTAGGATTGCGAACCAATCTTATCTTTTTCCATAACTATTTTATGTTTCCCGTCGACACTTTAGCCATTTGCCAGCAATCTTTCCTGAGAGGAGTTTGAGTCTAGCCTCTTCTCTAGCAGGGCTACACATTGCTTGAGAAAACCTTCCTGGACACATTTTACAAATTCTGCCACATTTATTCCCTTAGCACTATGGCAATGCCAGTCAATATTAGGGAATTTAAAATAATCTACTATTACAACTTATTGTTTCTCCATTTATCTGTGATTTTCCTACATATTTGCTCCTATAATTCACACTAAATAATGGGAGACCTATAGTACAATCACATCAAAGTGATCACAAACATTTTCTAAGTTCATCCCACATAGCCTCACGAGCCAAGCAACATTCTCTCTAACTACTGCTGTGAAAGTCAGAGTTTTGCAGCATGGAAACTGACCTTCCGGTACAACTTGTCCATGCCAATCCAGGTGTTCTCCTCAGCTAGCTCTATTTGCCTGTGTTTGGCCAAATCCCTCTAAAACTTGCCTATCCATGAACCTCGAATGTCTTTAAAATGTGGAAACTTTACCTACCTCTAGCACTGGCAGCTGGTTCTCTCTAAATAATATCACTACTTCATCTCACAGCTCCACTTCTATCTCGCCATAGGCATCTGTACTCTGGAACACTGAACTACCAGTTCTACCCATCCCTCAGCAAGGTTTTTGTTGCTATAATATCACAATCCCATGTGCAAATCCATGCCCTAAGCTAATTTGCCTTACCCATAATGCTTCTTACATTAAAATAAATGTAGTTTAGTCAATGACCTTCCTTGCTCCATGCCCTACCCCTGCCTGGCCTTCCTACTGGACTTGCCCAGTTTAATCCTACATTTGCTTCAATTTTCTGATTAATTCATTCCTATTTGGTCCCATTTCCCCCTTAGACTAATATAAACCTTCATGAGTAAGAAGCAAATCTCCTGCCGAAGGTATTGGACCCCTCCAGTTCCGATGCAATCTGTTCTCTTCTAAAGGTCTATCTGCCCAACAAAAACCCCAACATTGCAAGAAATTGAATCCTTTCTGCCTGCACCAATTCACCAACCATGTATTCATATATGCTGTTCTCCTATTCCTACACTCACACACGTGCACAGGGAGTACTCCAGAGGCACTGCCTTTTAACCTTTTGCCTTTAATCACTCTACCACTTTATTCCATGTACGTCGTCAGTATCATTGCATACAGTGACCTCTGGCTGTCGCTTTCCCCCGAGAATGTTCTGCAACTGCTCAGAGTCGTCCTTGACACTGGCAGCAGGGAGGAAACATTATCATAGTCATGCTCACAACCACAGAATCTACTTATTCTCCTTAATATCAACTTTCCTATAACAAGAACGCTCCTTGACAACACCTTTCCCCTGCTATGTGTTAGAGCCATTTGTGCCACACCATTTGTGCCACTTCTATTGACACTTGTGCAATGATACTTTATTACAAAATTTTATAGACATCTTTTAACATTCTTAGCTTGCAGTAACAAAAATAAATTTATATCTATTAAAATGCTTTAATTTAAAAAATCCTACAGGAAAAAAAATATTATTGAGAGTCTAACACTGCATTCCCAGTTTTAATTATGTGATTATGTACATGCCCTCCATAATGTTTGGGACAAAGACCCATCATTTATTTATTTGCCTCTGTACTCCACAATTTGAGATAGGTAATAGAAATAAAAATCACATGTGGTTAAAATGCACATTGTCAGATTTTAATAAAGGCCATTTTTATACATTTTGGTTTTTACCACGTAGAAATTACAGCAGTGTTTATACACAGTCTCCCCAGTTCAGGGCACCATAATGTTTGGGACACAGTAATGTCATGTAAATGAAATGTTTAGTATTTTGTTGCATATCTTTTGCATGCAATGACTGCTTGAAGTCTGTGATTCATGGACATCACCAGTGTCTTCTCTGGTGCTGTTCTGCCAAGCCTGCATTGCAGCCGTCTTGTTTTGCTTGTTTTGGGGGCTAGTCCCCTTCAGTTTTCTCTTCAGCATATAAAAGGCATGCTTACTTGGGTTCAGGTCAGGTAATTGACTTGGTCACTCAAGAATTGACAATTTTGATCATTTTTCGGATCACATTCTCCGGGCTCTACGGCCTTCGATCGCTGGAGCAGGAAGCCTCCTCAGACTCTCGTGAGCTTCACCGTCAGAGCTGATTCCTTGCCTGGGATCGCTCCCACCGCGGAATCAACACCAAGAGCTCGTAGTCTCGGGTGAGGCTAGTCGGGAGCTCCAACACCGCAGAAGGTTCGTCCAGCCCCGACGCGAGGTTCGATCGTCTGGCGCGGGGGAGCTGCTATCCCCCCCCCCCCAATGCGGGAGCTGATCGTCTCAACACGGAGGGCCCGAACGCCGCCGGTTACGGGAGTCAAGATCATCCCGTCAACAGGGGGTCACAAGGCCCACGACCGAGGAAGAACTAGGGGGAAGGACTTGAACTTTAGTTCGCCATCCATTACAGTGAGGAATGTGTAGGAGTCGCTGTGGTGGATGTTCATGTTAAAATGTGTTTTGGGTGATCTGTTGCTTTTAATTGTGTGACTGACCTGGCCAGTGAAATTCCTCGTATATTGTAAAACATACTTGGTGAATAAAATCTGATTCTGATTCTGATTCTATGCATCTTTCAAAATGGCAAGAACTTACCATCGCCTACTTCAATGTCCTTAAAAGCCAATTCGGAACCAGAATCTCTGATAAGCATCTCTCCATTGAGCGTGAACATGATGTTCATATCGTCCATGTCAATCATACAGCCAACCACATCACCTGATTGCCACGTACGGCCAAATGGCTCACTCCCTACATGCCAGCGCTGACCCTGGGGGACCAAGGAAAGAGATACTTAGGGGCTTACAGTCAGTATGAATCACATTGGTTAAGTAGCTGTGGCAAACTAGCAAATGCTGGCAGCCTCAAAATTACATTAAAACAAAACATTTTTTGGTATAATGCAAATTTAAAGTATTCTTAAATTTACAGTACAGAAATAAGGCAATCAGCACTACTAACATGTGAAGTTTTAGTCTATGCATATGTCACTCCTCCCAACATACTTTTTTTAAACAATCCCTATCACCATTTCCATCTCGTCCCCCATTCCTCAATGCTTTTAAATGCATCTATTCTATTCACCTCAACTAATCCTTGTGAAAATGTGTTCCAGATTTTAAGCACAATCTGGGTGAAGACATTTCTCAGATATTCGATCGCGAGGGGGAGTGGGGATGAGAGCAATTTAAAACCAGTGTAGAACTAGGTAAGTACTTCAGGTGAACGCCATTCTCTGACTTGAAACCTGCTCACGAAAATCTCCTTTAACTCGCTCCAATACATGTATTCAATGTGTCTTTGATGGAAAAGCCCCTGCCTCTGAAATAAAAAGCAATATCTTTCTGACATGGCAAATTTCTAATTTTCCTTCACAATTTGTTTTTCAATTATATTGGACGGTGTAGAACAAAGTAGGAGTACATAGAGGGAGTACAGAGAAGGTTCACCAGACTGATTCCTGGGATGGCAGGACTTTCATATGAAGAAAGAATGGATAGACTCGGCATGTACTCGCTAGAATTTAGAAGGATGAGGGGGGATCTTATAGAGACTTACAGATTGTTCCCGATGTTGGGGAAGTCCAGAACAAGGGGTCACAGTTTAAGGATAAGGGGGAAGTCTTTTAGGGCCGAGATGAGAAAAACATTTTTTACACAGAGAGTGGTGAATCTGTGGAATTCTCTGCCACAGAAGGTAGTTGAGGCCAGTTCATTGACTATATTTAAGAGGGGGTTAGATGTGGCCCTTGTGGCTAAGGGGATCAGGGGGTAAGGAGAGAAGGCAGGTACGGGATACTGATGGATGATCAGCCATGATCATATTGAATGGCGATGCAGGCTCGAAGGGCCGAATGGCCTACTCCTGCACCTATTTGCTATGTTTCCAAAGAGACATGATGCAGATGATTCAATTGTAATGCAATCTTCTTTACATGTAATTAATTAAGAGCTTCCATAATCATAAAATATATGAGTCACTCTTTAATCAGATAAAAACCTCTGCTTTTACAACCTATCCTAACAGGCATAACCTATTGATTAAAGTATTATATTGGTAAAGCTTCCTTTGAATCATCCCTTCCAAAAGTGCTTTTTATAGACAGAGCAATTTTGTTCAATGTTTAACATAAGCTTGCTTCTTCCAATTTATATCCCTTTGGAAATTAATTCCTGTCCCTTTACTTTCCTTTCATATGGGTTTTCTTAGCTTGTGTTTTGTAACAACATTTTTGTGATTAATATACTTGTCTCCCGAGTTATTCTGTCCCTGTTTGAGATACATTTTCCATGGAGTCGATGCCTGCAATGTCAAGACCTGCACACAAAATCACACTTAAAACGTTTTTTGAAAAGACGCAAAGTGGTGGAGTAAAAGGGCATGAATGGGCAAAATTGTAGTTGGGACCCTTCTTCAGACTGATTGTAGTAGGGAGAGAAAGCTAGAAGAGAGGTGAGTGAGGGCAAGACAAAGACAGGCAAATGATAGGTGAGGGAGGGTTTGATTGGCAGTTAGATGGACAAAGGCCAAAGTTGAAAGACAAAAGATTATGAGATAAGGAGAAAACGCATGAAATGTAAAGCCAGAGATAGGTATATAGGTGGGGAAGGGGAAAGTTAAACTCCAGAAGTGCACATCCAAGCGGGCCAAAGGCAAGAGAGGGGGGAAAAGGAGGGTGGAGATGGTTATTGGTTAGTCAACTAAAATTTGAAATCTACCCAAACGGTATATGATGTGCTGTTCCTCTCTTCGGCCTCATGGCCTCACTTCGGCAATGAAAGCAGCCCAGGACAGAAAATATTGAGATTCATTCATCAATTACAATACTTCCAATTTATTAGCTCCCTATATTTTGCCTACAAAAAAAAAAAACAACCTTTGCCACTTTTCATTATTCAGGGATGTAATTGATTTTATCAATTACTATTTATAAAACACTGCAATTCAAATCCAGGCACGATATATTAGGAATAACAGGACAGGGAAATGGGAGAAAGGATGTATGTGAAACGAACCAGGGTTTGTGCTATCCAGTGATTCTTGTTGGTGAATGCGATCCCTGAATTCATATCACCTGACCTTACTTAATGCAACTGAAAGTTTACTATTGCTCTCCACATACAGCAATTGCAAGATTAAAGTTATTTTCCCTTTTTTGGAATTGCGCAATATTATTAATTGTTGATTTTAAGAGAAAGAAATACAACAAACCTTAAATCCGTTAAAGACAAAAGCAAGGTCATCAGCACCCAATGGTATATCAGGCCTGCAGTCGGGCCGTGCCCATCCCACTCTCATTTCTCCCACAGTCACAGCTTCAAATTCAAAATACCACTTTCCACTCTTCACTGCATATGACTTCTCAGCACGAAACAGCCGCACCTTGTCACCGCGACTTTTACCTGTGGTATGGGCAACTAGCACAAGAAAACAAAAAATGTGTATTATTAAAATGAGATGTTAAGTACCTTAAACATAGTGGAATTCCATCTATGTAATTCCCACTCCTCTGGCCTCTCACCCT
This sequence comes from Okamejei kenojei, assembly GCA_035221665.1. NCBI lineage: Eukaryota > Metazoa > Chordata > Chondrichthyes > Rajiformes > Rajidae > Okamejei > Okamejei kenojei. The sequence goes on along the minus strand of CM069171.1, from coordinate 12,880,667 downwards.
CAATTTCCAAGAACATTTAGAACCCCCTCTAACACCCTAACTCCATTTTATACTCTGCACATTGGTGGAGATTGAGGCCTTTATTTAAAAGTTTCTCATGCAAGCCTATATCAAGCACATTACCTCAGCCACATGCATTAAACCCAGTGGATTTTTGCATTCAACTGGCACAGACCATGTAGAGTATCCATATTAACAAGCATTACACTCTATCATTCATCTGAGTATTGATCCTTGATGCAATCCGCAAGAGCAAAATCAATCTGAATATGGACCATCAATATCTATGCAGCACACCATCTCCCATAGCTCTGTCAGCTCTCAACTTGAGGCACAGAGTTATCAAGAGTCAAGAGAGTTTTATTGTCATGCGTCCCAGATAGGACAATTAAATTATTTCTTGTTGTAACACAACAGAATATGTAAAGATAATACAAAACGGAAGATAAAAGTTCAGTGTGTCTATAGACTATATACACACAATAAATAAACAGTGGTGTCATCCGCGAACTTGATGATGGAGTTCGCGCTATGTCCAGTTACACAGTCATGAGTATAGAGTGAGTACAGCAGGGGGCTGAGCACACAGCCTTGAGGTGCTCCCGTGCTGATTGTTATCGACGATAACATATTTAAACCAATACGGACAGACTGTGGTCTGTGGATGAGGAAGTCGAGGATTCAATTGCAGAGAGATGCGCAGAGACCCAGATCCATGAGCTTGGTAACCAGCTTGGTGGGAATGATGGTATTAAACGCCGAGCTTGAACAACAGCATGACGTAAGAGTTTTTGTTGTCTAAGTGGTCCAGAGCGGAGTGGAGAGCCAGTGAGATCGCATCCACCATTGACCTGTTGTGGCTGTAAGCGAACTGCAGTGGGTATGAATACAGGCCTTTTGGCATTTTGGGCTCATTTGCCTGTATTTGACCAATATCGCTCTAAATACTTCCTCTCCAATAATATGGCTATCGTTTCTTCAACAAAGATCTATATCATGCTTCATTATTGCAAATTAATTTTAATTATGCTTCCTCCCGGTCCAGTTGCTCAAAATAAAGAGCAGCAGCAGCACAATCTGAGTTTGCACCAGAGAGCACTCCGGCCACCCACTCATGCTCTCACAACATCAGGGAGCACAGTCCTTCGTACTCAATATTTTAAAAGAAAGGTCCTTATCTAACAGCAGCACAGTGGCACACTTGGTGGAGCTGCAACCTAACAGCACCAGAGACCCGGTTCGATTCTGATCTCGAGTGTTGCTTGTGTGGAGTTTGCACGTTCTTCCTGTGACAGCCTGGGTTTTCTCCCACATGGCTCGGACAAAACCTGACTCGGACAAAACTCTGATCATTAGTAACCCATTATCTGTTATTTGCACTTGATCAGTTGATTTTTTCATGTGTGTATGTATTTATATAATGATATATGAACACACTGATCTGTTTTGTAGTAAATGCCTACTATGTTCTGTGTGCTGAAGGAAAGCAAGAATTTCATTGTCCTATCAGGGACACATGACAATAAACTCACTTGAACTTGAACATCCCAAAGACATGTAGTTGTAAGTTAATTGCCTTTAAGTGGAGGGCGTGTATGCAAAAGTAGGAGAACAGGACCGATGCAAATGGGTGATCAATGGTCAGCATGGGCGCGATGGGCAGAAGGACCTGTTTCCATACTGTATCTTTCAATCAATCAAACTCCAAAGCACGCAGTGATAAATAGCAATGAAAATAAATATCCAGGTTAAATTACGCATTCAGAATAGGGCAGTATGCAAATATCGTCACCTTAAATCAACCAAGTCAAAGACCAAGACTGAATAATGGTAACTGGGAAGCTTGGACATAAATAAGTATCTGAAAAATACATCCAATCTTTCTCACTTTCCTTTCACCTTTGATGTGCAAAGGGATTTTGGAGCCCATGTCCATAATTCCGTGAAAGAAGCAACACAAATAAATAGAGTGGTACAGAAGGCATATGGTGTGCTTGCCTTCATTGATTGGGACATTGAGTATAAGAGTAAGGAAGTCATGATGCAGCTTTATAGGACTTTGGTTTGGCCATATTTGGAGTATTGCGTGCAGTTCTGGTTGCCCCATTAGAGGAAGTATATGGAGGCTTTGGAATGTGTGCAGAGGAGGCTTACCCGGATGATGCCTGGATTGGAGGGTATTAGCTACAGGGAGAGTTTGGTGAAACTTGGATTGTTTCCTCTGGAATTTTGGAGGTTGAGGGGGTCCTGATAGTATATAAGATAATGAGAGGCACAAGTAGGATAGACAGTCAGAAACTATTGCCAAGCATGGAAATATCAAATACTAGAGGACATGGCTTTGAGGTGAGTGGGGCAAAGTTCAAAGAAGATGGACGGGGGCAAGTATTTTATTATTGTTTTACACAGAGGGTGGTGTTTCTGGATCACACTGCAGAGGGTGATGGTTGAGGCAGATATGATAGTGGTATATTACAGACCTTTCGATGGCCATATCGATATGCAGGGAATAGAGGAATATGGATGATGTGCACCCAGATAAGAGTTGGTCTTGGCATCATGTTCGACACAGATATTGTCGTAACATGACAAATACAGAAAGGCGGACCCCACTTCATGTGGCCATCAATCCAGCTGATGCATAATGACTTTATGTAACAAGCTTAATTTTGACACTCCCCAAGTTAATTATGATCCTCAAAATAGCCTGTTGTCACATTACTAACAATAGATTCCATCTAAGCCATCCTATTGTTCCGTGTCGGCCCCATATCCCGTTAAACCTTTCCTTTCCAAGTATCTGTTCAAATGAGTTTTAAACGTTGTTATTGTACCCGTCTCAACTACTTTGTCCAGTCGTTATCTTAAACCACTCTAGTCCTTCCAGTGTAGCTACTCCCACAGTGCCGTGAGGTAGAAAGTTCCAAGATTTAGTTCTAGTGATACATTTCCAAATCAGGTGGAAAAACTTTGGGTGTCAGGAGATGAGTCACTCGCATTACATAGAAAATAGGTGCAGGAGTAGGCCATTCAGCCCTTCGAGCCTGCACCGCCATTCAATATGATCATGGCTGATCATTCAACTCAGTATCCCGTACCTGCCTTCTCTCTATATCCCATGATCCCTTTAGCCACAAGGGCCACATCTAACTGCCTCTTAAATATAGCCAATGAATTGGCCTCAACTACCTTCTGTGGCAGAGAATTCCGGAGACTCACCACTCTCTGTGTGAAAAATGTTTTCCTCATCTCGGTCCTAAAGGAATTCCCCCTTATTCTTAAAATATTACATAGAGATCATACTTCCACATTTCTGAAGGTAGACAGAAATGCTGGAGAAACTCAGCGGGTGAGGCAGCATCTATGGAGCGAAGGAAATAGGCAACGTTTCGGGTCGAGACCCTTCTTCAGACTGATGTGGGGGTGGAGGGCGGGAAGAAGAAAGGAAGAGGCGGAGACAGTGGGCTGTGGGAGAGCTGGGAAGAAAGGGGGAAAGAAGGAGAAAGCCAGGACTACCTGAAATTGGAGGTCAATTATCATACCGCTGGGGTGTAAACTACCCAAGCAAAATATGAGGTGCTGCTCCTCCAATTTACGGTGGGCCTCACTCTGGCCATTCAGGAGGCCCAGGCCAGAAAGATCGGATTCGGAATCGGAGGGGGAGTTGAAGTGTTGATCCACCGGGAGATCAAGTTGGTTATTGCGAACCGAGCGGAGGTGTTGGGCGAAGCGATTGCTGAAGTTACTTTCTAGGATGTAGGTTATCATATGTGTAGAGTTTGTCACTTTAGTCCCTTGAATTTCATTGAAGAACAATGAACAATAGTTTCTCAATGTAAAATGTTACATTTTTACTAGAATGTTGCCAGGGTTCCAGCAACTATGTTACAGAGAAAGGTTGAACAAGTTAGGTCTTTATTCTTTGGAGCGCAGAAGGTTAAGGGGGGACTTGATTGAGGTCTTTAAAATGATGAAAGGGATAGACAGAGTTGACGTGGATACGTTTTTCCCATTGAGGGTAGGGAAGATTCAAACAAGAGGGCATGACATGAGAATTAAGGGACAGAAGTTTCGGGGTAACGTGAGGGGGAACTTCTTTACTCAGAGGGTGGTGGCTGTGTGGAATGAGCTTCCAGCAGAAGTGGTGGAGGCAGGATCGATTTTAACATTTAAGAGTAAAGTGGATAGGTATATGGACGGGAAGGGAATGGAGGGGTATGGTCTGAGTGCAGGTAGATGGGACTAGGGGAAAACAAATGGTCGGCACGGACTGGAAGGGCCAAGAGGGCCTGTTTCCGTGCTGTAATTGTTATATGGTTATATGGTTAATTAGCATCTTCTTCAGTGAAGAACAATTCAAATGATTTATTTGACACATCAACCATTTCTTTGTGCTCAATTATAATTTATTCTATCTCTGCCACATTGTCTACAGTCTCCACATCTACTCAACTTGTAGTTACATCCTCCTAAAGCTCACTAGTGCACAAAAATAAACAAATATCTAACCCAATGAGTATAGCTGCTCCCTGGATCAAACTGTCCAAGTATTGACAAATTATAATTTGAGCTCAGCAACTCACAATTCACATAACGCTAACTCAGCAGCTCCTACAATACGCAGTTTCAGCAGATATGGCTGCTCACAAACTCCGTCAGCACTCTGGATGATGCAGTTACAATATAGAGCATCACTAACAATACATCACTAACCTTATCAAACCTTTGATGCATTATGTTTGATTAATGTAACATAATATTTCCCTTATCACTGCAGTTATTATCAACTCATTATTTATGCTTGATGGATTGCAGCCCTGAAAAACTTTTTTAATATCCATGGTTACATACTGGTTTCTTGATCTGGTGGCTCAATGTTGTAGCCGTAACCAATCAATGTACGGACAGCCTCACACAAGCTGTTCCGGTTTGTTGTCTTTGTGCGTTCATCCAGGAGATTATATGGTACGAGGCGGGGATTTCTCTTATTCATTATGTCCTACAAAAACACACAAAAAAAATCTCTGAAAATAAAGTCCTTTATATATGAATTTCGAATTGATTTATACAATAGATAACAGAGATTCCTAACCTTCGCATGCCCTATTACCTTGCTTTTTTTTTCCTCTCCTATAAATCAATGGCTAAGCCAGCAAGGCTGGCATTTAATGATCATTTCTAATTACCCTTTATAATGTCACCTTCTTGAACTGCTGCAGTTCTGGTGAAGGGCTTTTTTATTATTTACCAATAATCGGTCTCAGGCTGATTCATCTTTACAAGTTGTGATAGGATTTGAAAGTTTTATAAATGAATTTAATGATGGGGTAGAGGTGGGTAAAATACAGATTGGGGAATGATGAAAAGAGACAAGACCAAAAAAGAGAAAACTGAGGATCTGAAAGATTAAATAATTGATTGACAGATGCAGCATGGAAACAGGCCCTTCGCCCACTGAGTCCACGCAACCATTGATCACCCATTCACACTAGTCTTATGTTAGCCCACTTTCACATCCACACCCCACACACTGGGAGCAATTTGCAGAAGCCAATTAACCTACAAACCAGTATGTCCTTGGGATGTGGGAGAAACTGGAGCAGTCAGAGGAAACCCCCGCGATCATACAGAGAACATGCAAACTTCACACAGACAGACACTGGGGTCAGAATCGAACCTGGTCTACAGAGCTATGAAGCAGCAGCTCTACTAGATGCATCACTGTGGCAGCCACAGTTGTGCAGATGGATGTTTGTCGAATGTGAGGAAGAACAGGGTCAATCACAGTGAGTCTGGGTCAAATTAGCAATTAATCGGAATGTTAAAAAAAATATCTGATAGCATCAATAACATAGAAAATGGTGGCACAAAGTCCTTACAAAATCTGCAGGAAGTGTTCTGCTCCTGCAGACCCACAGATTGTATTTATAAAACACAGTTTACAGATCAAGCCTCTCTTGGATTTTTTTTTTCATGCCAGGATTGGATAATCCATCTCTAAATAACCTAGTCAATATTCATTCATCAAACAAATTGAACTAAAATTTGAAAACTTGAGAGGATCCAAACAAATGTTGATGGTGAATGGTACACCAACCTCCTATTTAACATCTGTTAAATCCAGGAGTACATTTGTTCAAAGTTGATTGGTGCCCATAATTGGAATATTTTTATTTGTCACCCAATCCAAAGCCATCCAATCATTATACTACTTTTTAAATGTGTTATACGGATTAAGTCAAACATTATTTTCATTTTCAAATAAATAACTTCATCAAATGAATCAATATGCAAACATGTACGGTTTTGTTCAGAATTTTGAAGCATTTCTACTGATTCTTTCCAGTAATTCATCTACCAATTCACAATTTGTTTAATGGTATTAGCTGTGGTTGAGTTGCTAGCTGATATTATATCTCTCCTAATATTTGAGTAAAAAATCCAGCCGGCGCCTTGATGCAATATTTAAGGACAGATGATATAAACTCCCTTCTCTCAGAGAGATTAAAAAATATACAGTAGCTGTATATTACCTAATGTCCTCATTTTACTGTAAAGTGCTTTGGGGCATCTTTAGGTTATGAAACCTATTAGGTCTTATCAATTCAATTGCTTCAGCATAATATGATAAAATAAAAAGCAGGGTTGCTATACATGGCATTCTGGGAGTTACCAGAAAACATGAGAATACATCCAAATGAAATTGAAATGTAATAATCTCTTATGCACTCCCAAGTAAAAAACGGAAATGTGTTTTCTTTTCCTTACCTGCAAAATACTGAAAGTCCACCCTTGGCGGATGCGATCCCGTGCCCAGACATTGTGACCATTTTCAGCCAGTTTGTCCACCAAAGTATTCTGGGCTGGAGTAAGTTTTATATGGGAAAGGTCAAGTGGAGTAGGTTTATAACCGCTTGCCATAAGGTACCTGTGGCCAAAGGATTTTAGAATTGTTATTAAAAACTGAACTAAAGCAAAAGTTTAATATGTTACAATAAATAAAACAGAAAATGTTGGGACCAATCAAAGACTCAGGCAGCAGTAAAATTAACATTTCAAATTAAAGACTTACAGGAACTGTGAAAGAAAAAACGAATTAGTTTTAAGTTGTGGAGAAGTTAGGATACAGCTATCAATGACACAGTGAATCTCTCTGATTAGCAAAATGGACATAGACTGTAGATAAAGACATTACTGAGGAAAGCTAGATAACTAGAACGTGAACAAAAGGAACATAAAAGTTGCAAAATGCACAAAATACTGAGCAGATCAAGCTACTACAATCTGACTCCCATGGCTATCTGGACTACACTTCTTCCCACCCTGCTTCCTGTAAGGACTCCATCCCCTACTCCCAATTCCTCCGTCTACTCTGCATCTGCACCTAGGATGACGTGTTCCACACCAAGAATATCCTCATTCTTTAGGGAACTAGGGTTCCCCTCTTCAACTATAGATGAGGCTCTCACCAGGATCTCTTCTATACCCCGTAGCTCTGCTCTCACTCCCCATCCCCCCACTTGTAACAAGGGCAGAGTCCCCATTGTCCTCACCTTCCACCCAACCAGCCGTCACATACAACAGATAATCCTCCAACATTTTTGCCACCTCCAACGGGATCCCACCACTGGCCACATCTGCCCATCTCCTCCCCTTTCGGCTTTCCGCAGAGACCGCTCCCTCCATAACTCCATGTCCAATTCGTCCCTTCTCACCCAAACCACTCCCTCCCCTGGTACTTTCCCTTGCAACTGCAGGAAATGCTATACTTTTCACTTTACCTTCCCCCTTGACTCTATCCAAGGACCTAAGCAGTCTTTCCAGGTGAGGCAGAGGTTCACCTGCACCTCCTCCAACCTCATCTATTGCATCCGCTGTTCTAGGTGTCAGCTGCTCTACATCAGTGGGACCAAGGCTAGGCGATCGCTTCGCCCAACACCTCCGCTCAGTTCGCAATAACAAACCTCATCTCCCGGTGGCTCAGCACTTCAACTCCCCCTCCCATTCCGAATCCGACCTTTCTGTCCTAGGCCTCCTCCATAGGCCAGAGTGAGTCCCACCGTAAATTGGAGGAGCAGCACCTCATATTTCCCTTGGGTAGTTTACATCCCAGTGGTATTTCAGGCAATCCTTGCTTTCTCCCTCTTTCCCCTCCCCTTCCCAGCTCTCCCTCAGCCCACTGTCTTTGCCTCTTCCTTTCTTCTCCCCCCCCCCCCCCCCCCCCCCCCCCCCCCCCCCCCCACCTCCACATCAATCTGAAGAAGGGTCTGGACCCGAAACATCACCTATTCCCTCACTCCATGGATGCTGCCGCAACCGCTGCGTTTCTACAGCATTTTTGTCTACTTTCAAGCAGATCAGGCTGCACTTTTGTAGAGAAAACAGAACTAAGAAAATGTTACATATGGGTGAGCAATATTAGCCAATTCTGATACAATCAGAGGAAGTGAGTTACCTGAAGTTGAAACATTTAATATAGAGTCTGGAAAACTGCAAAATGCCCAGATGAGTTTCGGTTACTTAAATTTACATTGTGCATCATCAAGTTTACATTGTGCTGCATATTATTCTTCCACCATGACATAACATGAAACAGGAAATTCAGCATCACTTTGCAGAAAGAACACAGGTGCTCCCAATCTACATTTGCTTTCTCCAAGGTAGAAATACCACATTGTTGAAGTGTATATAATGGCAACTGTAACTTTAAGTACTGAGTATTAGAATGGTACTAGACCAAGTGGGACCCATTGGGCCCCGTTCCCGCAACATTATGTTCCACCACTCACCCATAGCCCCCAACTGTGCAGACGTGGCTGACGTTTTAAAGTTTAGAATGGCAATAACTTGTAATATATGAGATCAATGTGAACGCATCTCACACGCCCTCACAACTGAACGTGACATGACAAAATCTCCTCAGGTTTGGGAGTGAGCTTAAAATACTCCTGGACCTCCCCCTTAGCTAACCTAATCCCATTGAGGTAATAATCTCCCCCTTGTTTTTGCCACCAAAGTGGATAACCTCACATTTATCTATATTATACTGCATCTGGCACGCATCTGCCCACTCACTCAACGTGTCCAGGTCACCTTGCAATCTCCTAACATCCTCTTCACAGTTCACACTGCCACCTAGCTTTGTGTCATCCGCAAACTTGCTAGTGTTGCTCCTAATTCCTTCTTCCAAATCATTAATATATATGGTAAACAGTTGCGGCCCCAACACTGAGCCTTGCGGTACTCCACTCGCCACTACCTGCCATTCTGAAAAGGACCCGTTCAACCTATTCTTTATTTCCTGTCTGCCAACCAATTTTCGATCCATGTCAACACCCTACCCCCAATACCATGTGCTCTAATTTTAGTCACTAGTCTCCCGTGCAGAACCTTATCAAAGGCTTCATCCATTTTACTAGTCACATCCTCAAAACATTCCAGAAGATTAGTCAAGCATGATTTTCCTTTCATAAATCCATGCTAACTTGGACTAATCCTTTTACTGCTATCCAAATGCCCCATTATTACCTCTTTAATAATTGACTCCAGCATCTTTCCCACCACTAAATGGTCTGTAATTCCCCGTTATCTCTCTCGCTCCTTTCTTGAAAAGTGGATAACATTGCCTATCCTCCAATCCACAGAAACTGATCTGAATCTATTGAATCTCAGCATCTCAGTATGCATGATAATAATATACCAATAGAATACCAATTCATTTACAACAGGTTTTCTACACTGTAATTAATTGCCTAATGAACTGTGAGCATATCTTGCTTCTCCCCATTGCATTCAATTCACTTAAAAGTTACAATTCAAATTGTATAAAAAAGCAAAACTTACGATTTGGCCATTTTTACTTTCTTTAGATTTTCTTCTGCCTTTTCATCAGCCATTCCAACATGGCACCCTAATGCCAGGAGGGTTCTGAGGAAAAATGTTCAGAAAAGATGTTGTTAATGATATACGGTAACACGGACAAACGCATCAGGGTCTACTCCAACCCAGAAGCCCTGGATGACCCGGGAGATCCAGAGGCTGTTAAAAAAGAGGAACACCGCTTTTAGGTCTGGCAATAGGGCTTTATACAGCATGGCCCGAGCTAACCTGAAGAGAGGCATTAAAGAAGCCGTCAGACGACAGGAGGAAGATAGAGGACCACGTGGACAGTAACAACAGCAGGCAGGTGTGGCAGGGGATCCAGTATCTCACCAACTATAAGATAAACCTTGGAGCTGCTGAAGGCGACGCCTCGTTGGCAGAGGAGCTGAACCTCTTCTTTACTCGCTTTGAAGTGAAGCCACCCGAGACAGCCACATCACACCATATGGTCCACAGCAGCTTAACCCTTAAAATAGAGGAGCATGAGGTGAGGCGCATGCTGCGGGCCATCAATCCAAGGAAGGCCACTGGACCCGACGGCGTCTCTGGACGCGTGCTGAAGGACTGCGCAGACCAGCTAGCTGGAGTCCTCACGAGGATTTTTAACCAGTCTCTGGCCCAGTCCACTGTTCCACCCTGTCTGAAGTCTGCAACCATAGTCCCCTTGCCCAAACAAACCCACATTTCCAGCCTCAACGATTACCGGCCAGTCGCACTCACACCAGTGGTGATGAACTGTTTTGAAAAACTGGTCCGGGGTCATATCACATCACTCCTGCCCCGAAGCTTTGACCCCCACCAGTTTGCGTACAGAGCGAACAGATCTACAGAGGACGCTGTAGCCACAGCTCTCCATGCTGCACTGTCCCACCTGGAGCAGCGGGGGAACTACGTGCGGATGCTCTTTGTGGACTACAGCTCTGCTTTAATATTATCCTTCCCCACAAACTGTTGGACAAACTGGGGAACTTGGGACTTCCACACTCCACCTGCATGTGGATAAATAGCTTCCTATCGGGTCGCAGCCAGAGTGAGAGTGGGCCATCACACATCCACGGCCCTCAGCCCCAGTACCGGCTCTCCACAGGGCTGCGTGCTGAGTCCCCTGCTCTACACCATCTACACACATGACTGCACCCCCACCCACACAGCAACACCATTGTCAAATTTGCAGAAGATTTGATTCTTTATTTAAATCTAACTTCCCACTATTATTGAATAAATTAAATAAGAATATTTTATATTGGAAAACTCTACCTATTTCAATGTTAGGCAAAATTAATATAATAAAAATGATTTTTCTTCCACATTTATTATATCTTTTCACATTAATTCCGATATATCTTCCTAAAAATGTCTTTAAGAAGGTGGACTCCCTAGTTACTAACTTTATCTGGGATTATAAGAGCCATAGAATAAATAAAAAACATTTATGTAAATTAAAAATAAATGGAGGTTTAGCATTACCAAACTTTATGTTTTATTACTGGGCAGTTAATATTAAAAATATGAATTTTTGGTTAGAAGAGACAGATAACCAACCAATTTGGTTAAATATGGTAAAAGAAGATTGTTATCCTTTTGAAATCAGTTCAATAATATTCGCTAATATTAATTTAGGTAAGAAAACCTACAGTGAAAACCCGATAATAGAAAGTGGAATATGTATTTGGAAACAAATAAAGAAAACATTAAAACTGAAATCTATACCATTAGCCCTTACCATTGTAAATAATGTTACATTTAAACCTTCAATGATGGATAAAGGCTTTTTACAATGGAAAAATAAGGGGATTATTAAGATGGGTGATCTCTACAAGGAAAACTCTTTTCTTTCATTTCAAGAATTACAACAAATTTATGGACTACATTCTAAAGATTATTTTAGATACTTACAAATCAGAGACTATGTAAAAGCAAACACACAGGAACTTAGAAATAGAAAGACAGAAATTTTAGATGAATGTCTAAATAAAAATCCGACCACAGAAAAAATGATTTCATATATATATAATATCTTATTGGAAAATGATGTCCCATCAACAGAAATTTATAGACAATCTTGGGAAAACGAATTAGGTCAAATTATAAGACCAGAAGTATGGGACGAAAGTTTACAACATATACACCATTGTTCGTTAAATGCTAGACGCTCTCTTATGCAGTTTAAAATACTACATAGACTACATTATTCAAAATCCAAACTACATAACATTTTTCCAAAAGTATCTCCCATATGTGATAAATGTCAACATTTAGAAGCTAATCTGACACACTCATTTACAAATTGTGCAAAAATTACAAAGTTTTGGATAGAAATATTTAGGATAATTTCGAATGTTGTTAATATGAATCTGACCCCTGACAAAGTTAATAATACTAGGAATATTCGAAACAGACCAATTAATAACAACAAATCAAAGAATTTTTATTGATTATGGCTTAATAACTGGGAAAAAATTAATACTAAAATTCTGGAAAGGTCCTACATCCCCAACAATCAAAATATGGAATACAGAAATGTCGGAGACACTCCATCTGGAGAGGTTGAGGCTTGTCCTAATGAACAGGTTGGATCTCTTCACAGGGATATGGTCTCCATATATTGAATATTTACAGGGTCAAAGTGGCTCAGTGCAAGGGCTTGACTGAGGCCTGAATAATAGAATGGATGAAGAACTACGCATAATAAATCATGGTTATATCTCCAATGACGGATTATTGATTAATACTCCATTCACTTCCTTATTTTTTATATTATTTTTCTCTATCTTTTCCTACTTTATAAAAAAAAAATTTAAACTGTATAGAAACATAAAGTCTTAAATGTTAATATTAATATTAATAATATTATGAATGTATCTAATAAGTAATTTTTATTAATATGTTTCTACAACTAATAAAAATATTTATCAAAAAAAATAAAAAAATTTGCGGATGACACTACGGTGGTGGGACTCATCTCCGGGGGGGGGGGACGAGTACGCCTATCGGGATGAGGCGGAAATGCTGACAGTGTGGTGTGGAGAAAATAACCTGCTCCTCAACACCTTAAAGACCAAGGAGATAATAATAGACTTCAGGAATAACAAAACAGACATGGTACCACTGATCATCAGAGGGGACTGTGTGGAGAGGGTGGCGGATTTCCGCTTCCTGGGAATCCATATTGAGGAGGACTTGACGTGGAGCGTAAACACTTCTGCGCTGCTGAAAAAGCTCCAGCGGAGACTGCACTTCCTGAGGGTGCTCAGGAAGAATAACATCACTCAGAGACTGCTGCTGTCCTTTCATCGGTGCTCCATTGAGAGCATCCTAACATAATGTGTATGCGTGTGGTACACCAGCTGCACAGCGGCTCAGAGGAAAGCGCTCCAGAGGGCCATTGATAACGCCCAGAGGATTGTCGGCTGCCCTCTCCCTACCTTGGAAGACTTACACAGTTCCCGCTGCATCAAAAAATCCCAGAATATTATAAAGGACATTTCCCACCCCGGACACTCCCTGTTTGAACTGTTGCCGTCAGGCAGACGGTACAGATCTACAAGGACAAGGACAAACAGGCTTAAAAACAGTTTTTACCCCACTGCTATAAAGGCACTAAATGTAGCCGCCAAGGAACGCAGGGACTAAGGGACTGTAGTTGGTACACTGTGAAATCGACAGAAGGATGTAGGGTTGGGTGTTTATGCGTGCTATTTTCATATTTATTTTAGTTGTTTATCCTTTTTAATATTTTACCATGTATTTAGCTTTTAGAAATGTTTGAATGGTGCACTGAGTGGCTGACATTTTTAAAATTTTGTTGTACATGGTTCATGTTACAATGACAATAAAGAAACTATTCTATTCTACTACTATATCCGTGAAATTAAAACAATGTCACCACAGAAATTGCATTGTACTTACTTCAGAGTTTCACCAGACATTTGCAAGTTGTAGTTTCTCTCAGGTTCAGGTAACCTATGAAACTCAACGAGACAAGGGTGCAGTTTCTTGTTGTCATCTCGGATCTAATGGTAAAAACAAAGAAAATGATTATTCATAGAGTAATTTGGCACTGAAAATGGCCCGTTCATCCTAGTGCAGGAATTTAACCTGAAACATCAATTTCACCTCAAACTTGTTGCTCAACACACTGAGTTCCATCAACAGATCATTCGTTTTCTGAGTAATATATTGAAACAGGATAAATGCATAGGTTGCATTTATTTTCAATCCATGGAGGTTGGGTTAGTTTCAAGATCTGTTACATTTCTACATTTTAGCAATAAACTTACTGCATTGAAACCTCATACATGAAGCATTTAAAACGTTTAATTCATATGCTTGACTTTGGCTATACTTAAATCAGATGTAAAGAATTCTCCATTAGCTGGAACATTTATTACCGATTTTCTTACAGATATGAAAACCCAAATTAGACCAACAATTTGTATCCAGAACTTTATGACCAACAAATGTAAAGATTTTACTTTCATCGTGTAGAGAAATAAAACTCAATTTATTTCCATCGGGTATTAACATATGTCATTACATAATTAGATCATATTTTGAGACAATGCAATTTTAAAACTTCTTACTGTGCCATACGTCCAACCTATCTCGATCTTTGTTATAGACCAAAGCTCATGAATGTTTTCTGCCAATTTCTCTCGTATACGTTCCAGATGAGGTGGTAGAACAATCTAAAATAAAATAAGAACAATAAGAAAATAACAATTAAGAAAATATTTCTAAAATTCCAAAAATTTCATCAACATTTCATCCTGATCAAATGTATCTGAGGGCACTGTGGGAAGCTCGAGAGGAGATTGCAGGTGCCCTGGCTGATATTTCAGAATCGTCATTAAATACAGGTGAAATGTCAGGTCTGGATAGTGGCAAATGTTGTGCCTCTATTCAAGGGCTGCAGAGAAAATCTAGGGAACTATAGGCCAGTGAGTCTTACATCTATGGTCGGAAAGTTACTAGAGAGTATTCTAAGGGATAGGATCGACATGTTTTTAAATGGACAAGGGTTGATTAGGGATAGTCAGCATGGGATAGGAGTGGGAGGTCATGTCTCACGAACCTGATTGACTTTTTTGAAGATGTGACGAAAAAGGTTGATGGGGGCAGAGCTGTTGATGTTGTATACAGTGCCCTCCATAATCTTTGGGACAAAGACCCATCATTTATTTATTTGCCTCTGTATTCCACAATTGAGATTTGTAATCACATGTGGTTTAAGTGCACATTGTTAGATTTTAATAAAGCCCATTTTTATACATTTTGGTTTCACCATGTAGAAATTACAGCAGTGTTTATATATAGTCACCCCATTTCAGGGCAGCATAATGTTTGGGATAGAACAATGCCATGTAAATTAAAGTAGTCACGTTTAGTATATTGTTGCATATCCTTTGCATGCAATGACTGCTTGAAGTCTGCGATTCATGGACATCACCAGTTGCAGTTCTCTGGTGATGCTCTGCCAGGCCTACAGTGCAGCCATCTTTCGCTTATGCTGGTTTTGGGGGCTAGTCCTCTTCAGTTTTCTTTTCAGCATATAAAAGGCATGCTCAATTGGGTTCAGATTGGCTGATTGACTTGGCCATTCAAGAGTTGATCATATTTTAGCTTTCAAAAACTCCTTTGTTGCTTTAGCAGTATGTTTGGGATCATTATCTTGCTGCAGAATGAACCGCCGGCCAATGATTTTTGAGACATTTGTTTGAATTTCAGCAGATAGGATGTGTCTATACACTTCAGAATTCATTCTGCTACAACCGTCAGCAGTTATAAGATAAGATGCATTTATTTGTCACATGTGCCAATTGGCACAGCAAAATTAAATCACCATACAGCCATACAGTAAAAATAAAGAACACAACATGGAGTAGATAGGATTCAACATAAAACATCCCCACACAGCAGGATCAACATTTCCTACTGTGAGGGAAGGCACTAAAGTCAGTCTCTTCCCCTGATGTTCCCCACTGTTCCACGTGGTCGGGGCCTCCCCGAGCCCCCTGCAGTCGCCGCTATGGGCGGCCCGATGTTCAGGCCCACCCCCCGGGGTGATGTAAGTCCGACGTCAGGGCTGGGGGACCTCCTCAGCAGCCTGGACCCAGAGTGGGTCCCCTCCTACCGGAGCCCGCGGCTCCCAAAGTCCACTGGCCGCGCCGGGTGGAGATACAACACTGGCAGCCCTCGGCAAAGGGCCCCAGGACTCCACGATGACGGTCAACGCTGCCCGCGTTGGGAGCTCCACGGTGTTGAGCAGCGGCCCAACGCTCCGAAGCTCCAAACGGCAATCCAGGTAGGCATCACCCGCTCCGTGGTGACTCCAGCGCCGCGCCGCCGCTGTTGCAGCTCCGGTCCGGTTCCCGGTCCCCGGCAGGAAAGGCCGCTCCGATCCAGGAGGTAGGCCGCAAGGTGGGGGAGCAAGTACGCGACTTGGAGAAATAGTCGCGTCCCCACCAGGAAGCGGCTGGGAGTTAGTTTCCCCCTTACCCTGCCCCCCACCCCCACATAGAAAAGTTAAAGTTTCCCCCAAAAACAAACTTTAAACTGACTAAAAATTTTAAAAAAGATGGAAAAAAACGGGCATCAGGCAGAGGCTGCTGGCAGTCCTGCGCCCCTAGATACAGATGTATCATCAATGAAGATAAGTGAGCTAGTATCTTCAGCAGCCATACATGCCC
This sequence comes from Okamejei kenojei, assembly GCA_035221665.1. Classification (NCBI taxonomy): domain Eukaryota; kingdom Metazoa; phylum Chordata; class Chondrichthyes; order Rajiformes; family Rajidae; genus Okamejei; species Okamejei kenojei. Next base: position 12,864,096 of record CM069171.1, on the reverse strand, counting down.
AGGCCATAATACCCCCATCACCGTGTTTCATAGATTAGGTGGTATGCTTTGGATCTTGGGCAGTTCCTTGTCTCCTCCATACTTTGCTCTCGCCATTACTCTGATATAAGTTAATTTTCGTCTCATCTGTCCACAAGACCTTTTTCCAGAACTGTGGTTGCTCTGTAGCCAGGCCATCCTATTTTTGCGGCTAAACAGTGGCTTGCATCTTGCAGTGTAGCCTCTGTATTTCTGTTCCAGAAGTCTTCTGCGCACAGTGGTCATTGACAAATCCACACCTGACTCCTGAAGAGTGTTTCTAATGTGTCGGACAGGTGTTTGGGATTTTTCTTTATTATAGACAGAATTCTTCTGTCATCAGCTGTGGGGGTCTTCCTTGGCCTGCCAGTCCCTTTGCGATTAGTAAGCTCACCAATGCTCTCTTTCTTCTTCATGATGTTCCAAACAGTTGATTTTGGTAAGCCTAGGGTTTGGCTGATGTCTCCAGCAGTTTTATTCTTGGTTCATTCTGTGTTTATACATACTTCCCCATTTCAGGGCACCATAATGTTTGGGACACATGGCTTCACATGAGTTTGTAATTTCTCTGGTGCGTTTAAATGCTTCCTTAAAGCAGATATAATGCAGGTATCTCAGCACCTATTCTTTCCTCTAGTCTTTCCATCACCCTTGGAACTTTTATGGCTGTTTATCAACACAAGGACCAAAGTTGTGCCAATGAAAGCCAAAGAAGACATTATGAGTCTGAGAAACAAGAATAAAACTGTCCACTGGTGGGAGGGTCTAGTACTAGAGGTCATAGCCTCAGAATTAAAAGTCATTCCTTCAGGAAGGAGATGAGGAGAAATGTATTTAGTCTGAGTGTGGTGAATTAGGTGATAAGTGATAGGAGTAGAATTAGACCATTCGGTCCATCAAGTCTACTCCACCATTTAATCTTGGCTGATCTATCTCTCCCTCCTAACCCCATTCTACTGCCTTATCCCCATAACCTCTGACACCAGTGCTAATCAAGAATCTATCTCTGCATTAAAAATATCCACTGACGCCCTCCAGTCTTCTGTGGCAAACAATTCCACAGATACACCACCCTCTGACAGAAGACATTACTCCTCATCTCCTTCCTAAAAGCAAGTCCTTTAATTCTGAGGCTATGACCTCTAGTCCAAGACTCTCTAATTAGTGGAAACATCCTCTCCTCATCCACTCTATCCAATCCTTTCACTATTCTGTATGTTTCAATAAGGTTCCCCATCACTCTTCTAAACTCCTGCGAGTACAGGCCTAGTGCTGACAAACGCCCATCATTGGTTAACCTACTCATTCCTGGGATGATTCTTGAAAACCTCCTCTGAACCCTTTCCAGAGCCAGCACATCCTTCCTCTGATATGGTGCCCAAAATTGCTTTCAATATTCCAAATTGGCCTGACTTTATAGAGCCTCAGCATTACATCCATGTTTTCGTATACAAGCCCTCTTGAAATAAATGCTAACATTAAGTTTGCTTTCTTTACTACCGATTCAACATGCACCAGCACTCCAAGTCCCTTTGCACCTCTAATTTCTGGATTCGCTCCCCAGTTAGATAATAGTCTATGCCTTTATTCCTACTAGCAAAATGCATGACTCCACACTTTGCTACACTATATTCCATCTGCCACTTCTCTGTCCACTCTCACAATCTGTCTAAGATCTTCTACAGAGTCCCTGGTTTCTCTACATTACCTGCCATTCCACCTATTTTCGTATCATACGCAAATTTGGCCACAAAGCCTTCAATCCCCTTGCCAAAATCCGAAAAATCCTTTGCCACAGGAGGCTGTGAAGGCAGTCAATGGATATTTTTAAGGCAGAGATAGATAGATTCTTGATTAGTATGGATATCAGGGGGTTATGGGGAGAAGGCAGCAGAATGGGGTTAGGAGGGAGAGATAGATCAGCTATAAGTGAATGGTGGAGTAGAATTGATGGGCCAAATGGCCTAATTCTGATCCTATCATTTTGACCTTACGATATGTCTGTAATTATCAGAGACATTCAGAAAGACTGCAAAGGCCTTTCAACCGTACAAGATGTCAAAAAAACAATACGGAGGTCAGTCTGTGCTGATGGGCTAATGGGGATTTGTGGAGGAGTTATTTACAAACCACAAGGCAAACATTTGGGGGACTCTGACAAAGTAAAAGTTATTACTTTTGCAGTCAGGAGCTTCAAAATCTGATTAAGTAATGTATATATGTGTAAATGTTTGCAAATATAAAAAATCAAGAAACATTGAATTTATTTAAAAGTGTCCAATAGTTAAATCCTTACCTGCGCTGTATCCACAGGAGACGGAGCAAATTCAGTATGTGACAGTGATTGTACAGGGCCCAGAAGATTTCGAATGCCATCAAAATCATGCTTATATTGTTTGATGGGCTCGATTCTCATTCTTTCCTTTGGTAGTAGTGCTTCATAACCAGGAGAATAACCAGGTGGAGGCATGAACTTGAATTCACCATGCCTACCACCTAGTAAAAATCTGACCCTACACACAGAAAAAATAAAATAACATTTAACGTCAATGTGAAATAGCCATGTGCAAATTCCTATTTATAGATCTTGTTAATATAACACATCCCCCCAACTAAAACTGTGAGCAATAAATTGCTGTTTAGTCACAGTATGTAGTTATTAAATATTGAATCTGGAGATTTAAAACTTGGAATAAATCCTGTTAAGTTTTCTTTTTTTTTTCAATTGACAAAAAGCACTTTCCCACAAAAAGAAATGCAGATTTTTATGACGCTGCTAAAGGGAATGTTATTGTTAATATTCTTTGTCAGAAACAGTCTCACTGGACAATGCTAAGGAAATTGGCAAATAATTTCTTAGAAATATAGAGTAAAATAAATCTGCTAACATTTCATGGAACACGATTTTACTGAGTTGATTGTTCAGGACTGATTGGAATCTGAAAGGATTCAGTGGACAATTGCAAAACATGACAATTGAAGCATCCAATATATTTCTCCAGTTTAATTTACTGGGGATTTTTTAGTACAATATATAAATGAAACCATTCTACCATTTTGATCCTGATGTAATCTTAATCAACAACTGTTTCCTTCAGGAACACTGGAAAAATCAGCGCAAGGTGGGGCTCAAACAAGTTTTTGTTTCCATTATGGTCTGATTTTCACTATCATGCTATGGTTACCTTATAAAGGGTCTGCCGGTCAAGGGGAGGGGTAGGGGGAGAGGGAGGGGGAGGGGGAGGGGAGAGGGAGAGGGAGGGGGAGAGGGAGAGGGAGAGGGAGAGGGAGAGGGAGAGGGAGAGGGAGAGGGAGAGGGAGAGGGAGAGGGAGAGGGAGAGGGAGAGGGAGAGGGAGAGGGAGAGGGAGAGGGAGAGGGAGAGGGAGAGGGAGAGGGAGAGGGAGAGGGAGAGGGAGAGGGAGAGGGAGAGGGAGAGGGAGAGGGAGAGGGAGAGGGAGAGGGAGAGGGAGAGGGAGAGGGAGAGAGGGAGAGAGGGAGAGAGAGAGAGAGAGAGAGAGAGAGAGAGAGCTGGGGTTGCTTGAAGTTATAGAAATCCATTTCTATAACTGGGCTGTAAGCTGCCAAAGTGAAATATGAGATGCTGTTCCTCCAATTTGCATTTAGCCTCACTCTGACAATGGAGGAGGCCTATGACAGAGAGATCAATGTGGGAATGAGAAGGAGAAGTAAAGTGTTTAGCAACTGGGAGATCAGGTAGGTTCAGACGGACTGACCGAAGGTGTTCAACTAAACGATCGCCCAGTCTACGTTTGGTATCCACATCTTGAACAATGGATACAGTAGATGAGTTTGGAGGAGGTGCAGGTGAGCCTCTGCCTAACCTGAAAGGACTGCTGGGATCCCTGGACTGTAGTGAGAGGAAGTATACAGGTGTTGCATCTCCTGCGGTTGTACGGGAAGGTAGCTGGGGAGGGGGTGGTTTGGGAGGGAAGGGATGAGTTAACCAGGACGTTGTAGAGGACTGAATTAACTCCAAAGGAACCTCGACAAAAATGCATAGAAAAAAGAATATTCAATAAGTTATAGAGAACCAGTGCAAATGAGCTGAAAGGGGAAGAAAACGTTCAACAGACTCTATGGAACAACTAAGGGGTAAATACAAATTTATTTTGGAGACACAAGAAACCTATTGTGTTTAAGGGAATCAATATCACATAAAAGAGTTAAGATACATGGATTAACAGTGACAGTCATATGAATTCAGCACTGGCTTACTAATAAAAGATTGAGGGTTGCAGTGGAAGGACAATATTCAGACGGGAGGCCTGTGGCCAGTGGGGTTGGCACAGGGAACTTTTCTGGGACCTCTGTTGTTTATGATATAAATGACTTGGATAGACACAAAATGCTGGAGTAACTAAGCGGGACAGGAGAGAAGGAATGGGTGATGTTTTGGGTCAAAGATAAATAGGTCGAAGAGATGCTGCCTGTCCCACTGAGTTACTCTAGCATTTTGTGGTCTATCTCCGATTTAAACCAGCATCTGCAGTTCTCTTTCCTACACTAAATGACTTGGATATATATGCATCTGGGTTGGTCAGTAAATTGCAAATTACATTAAGATAACTTGGGTCGTGGACTGTGATGAAGGCTGTCTAATTGTACAGCAGGTTATGTGTCAGCAGCAGAAATGGGTGAAGAAATGGCAGATGGAGTTAATCTGATCAAGTGTGAAGTTTTGCCTTGGGAGGTCAACGTAAGGAGAAAATATACAATAATTTCAAGACCCTTAACAACATAGATGTACAGCAGTATCTTGGGGTCCAAGTCCTTAATTCTCTGATCGTGGCCATACAAGTAGATAGAATGAAGAAGGCATATGAGTATGCTTGCCTTCATTGGTTGGGACATTGAGTATAATAGACAATAGACAATAGGTGCAGGAGTAGGCCATTCGGCCCTTCGAACCAGCACCGCCATTCAATGTGATCACGGCTGATCATCCACAATCAGTACCTCGTTCCTGCCTTCTCCCCATATCCCCTGACTCCACTATCTTTAAGAGCCCTATCTAGCTCTCTCTTGAAAGTATCCAGAGAACCGGTCTCCACCACCCTCTGAGGCAGAGAATCCCACAGACTCACAACTCTGTGTGTGAAAAAGTGTTTCCTCATCGCCATTCTAAATGGCTTACCCCTTATTCTTAAACTGTGGCCCCTGGTTCTGGACTGCCCCAACATCGGGAACATGTTTCCTGCCTCTAGCGCGTCCAAACCCTTAATAATCTTACGTTTCAATAAGATACCCTCTCATCCTTCTAAATTCCAGAGTATACAAGCCAAGCCTCTCCATTCTCTCAGCATATGACAGTCCGCCATCCCAGGAATTAACCTTGTGAACCTACGCTGCACTCTCTCAATATCAAGAATGTGCTTCCTCAAATTTGGGGACCAAAACTGCACACAATACTCCAGGTGTGGTCTCACTAGCGCCTGGAAGTATGATGCAGCTTAAAAGGACATTTGCGGGGCAAGTTATTTTTATACAAAAGGTGAGAAGTGCCTGGAACACGCTGCCAGGGATGGTGGTGAAGGCAGAATAAGTGCATGAAGAGACTTACTATATACACTTATTATAAACCCAAACACAGATTAGTAAAAATGTCATATGTCTACCTGGGACATATGACAATAAAACACTCTTGACTCCCACAGCTATCTAGACTACATTTCTTCCCAGCCTGCTTCCTGTAGAGACTATCCCCTACTCCCACTTCCTCTGTCCATGCCGCATCTGTGCCCAAGATGAGATGTTCCATACCAGGACATCTGAGATGTCCTCATTCTTTATGGAACGGGGCATCCCCTCTTCCATCATAGATGAGGCCCTCACTAGGGTCTCCTCAATATCCCACAGCTCCGCTTTCCCCTAGTCGCAACAGTCACCCTAGTCCTCACCTTTCACCTGCCACATACAGCAAATCCTCCTGCATTTTCGCCACCTCCAATGGGATTCCACCACCAGCCACATCTTCCCATCTCCACCCTTTTCCGCTTTCCACAGAGACTGTTCCCTCCGCAACTCCCTGGTTAAAGTGTCCCTTCCCACCCAAACCACCTCTTCCCCAGGCACTTTCCCCTGCAACTGCAGGAAATGCAACACCTGTCCCTATACCTCCCCCCTTGAATCTGTGCAAGGATCCCGACAGCCTTTTCAGATGAGACTGCGGTTCACTTGTACCTCCTGCAACCTCATCTACTGTGTCCACTGTTCCAATTGTGGATTCCTATATATCAGTGAGACTGAGCGCAGGCTCGGCGATAGTTTCGCTAAACATCTCCGCTCGGTCCGCAGAAGCATACATGATCTCCTGGTTGCTAAACACTTAAACTCCTCCTCCCATTCCCACACTGACCTTTCAAATTGGAGGAACAACACCTCACATTTCATTTTTTTTAAAGAAGGAACTGCAGATGCTGGAGAATCGAGGGTACACAAAAAGCTGGAGAAACTCAGCGGGTGCAGCAGCATCTAAGGAGCGAAGGAGATAGGCGACGTTTCGGGCCGAAGGGTCTCGGCCCGAAACGTCGCCTATCTCCTTCGCTCCTTAGATGCTGCTGCACCCGCTGAGTTTCTCCAGCTTTTTGTGTAACCTCACATTTCACTTGGGCAACTTACACCCCAGCAGGATGAATATCGACTTCTCTAACTTAAAGCAACCTTTGCATTTCCTCTCTCACCATCCCTTCCCCTTCTCAGTTCTCTGACAGCTCGTTTACATTCTATCTGTTTGCTTTGTTGTTACCTTCTCCAAGCTAACAATGATCTATTCTACATTTTCCTTGATCTCCATCCCCTTTGTCTCGTTTTCACACCTTACATTGCCTTGTCTCTGGATCTCACTCTCCCCTGATTCAATCTGAAGGGTCTCGACCCGAAACGTCACCCATTCCTTCTCTCCAGAGATGCTGCCTGCCCCGCTGAGTTACTCCAGCATTTTGTGTCTATCTAAGAGACTTACAAGGATGTTTATCCAGAGAAGGGGACTCAAAAACCAGAGGACATAGGTTTAAGGTGAGAAGGACAAGATTTTTCTTGCGATGTAACTTATTCACTCAGAGGGTGGTGGGTGTATAAAACAAGCTGCCCAAGGAAGTAGTTGAGGCAAGTACTATAACAGCATTCAATTCACCTGGACAGATACATGGATAGGAAAGGTTTAGAGGGATGTGAGCCAAATGTAGACAAATGGGACTAACTTAGATGGGGCATCTTGGTCGACATGGATGAGTTGGAATAGAGGGCCCAATTCCATGCTGTTTGATAATAACTCTGTGTTAACTACATTGTCATGGAAATTGATAACAAGGAATATTGGACCTAGCACCGTCCTTTGCAGTATATAATTGGTCACAGGCCTCCAATCAGAAAAATAAACCTCCACGACCAGTGAAAGTGACATCACGGTTATAGGATGGTCAAGAGGCTTTGGGTTCATAGGCCTTCATCAGTTAGGATATTGCGTATAGATGCTGGGATGTTATGCTACAGTTGTACAAAAGGATTGGAAAAAATTTGAGGGATATGGGTCAAACACGAGCAAGTGGGACTCGTGTAGATGGGGCACTTTGTTGGCATGGAAAAGTTGGGCCAAATGGCCTGTTTCCTTGCTGCATGATTCTATGACACAAACTACCTGGTGCCTCCTTCTACCAAGCTAATTTTGAATCTAATTGGCTAGCTTACCTTTGGTTCAATACAGACATAATTCACAAAATGATCTGGACTACCAGACGGACAATTTTGGTAAAGAAGGCATATGATATGTTTGCTTTCATAGGTTGCGGTATTGAGTGTAAGAGTCGGGAAGTCATGATGCAAATTTGTAGGATTTTGCTTCGGCCGCTTTTGGAAGATAGTGTGCAGTTCCGGTTGCCCCATTACAGGAAGGAAGTGAAGGCTTTGGAAAGGGTGCAGTGGGGATGTACCAAAGTGATGACTGGACTACGGGGTGTTAGCCACAGCAAGAGGTTGGACAGGCTTGGATTGTTTTCTCTGGAATGGTGGAGGTTGCGGGGAGACCTGATAGAAGTAATTAAAATGATGAGAGGCAGAGATAGGGTAGACAGTCAGAATCTTTTCCCAGATTGTACAAATACTAGAGAGCACATCTTTACGGTGAGAGGGGTAAAGATTAAAGGAGATGTGCAGGGCAAGTTTTTTTTTACACAGACGGTGGTGAGTGCCCGGCGATCACAGCCGGGTGGTGTTTGAAGCAGATATGTCAGTCACATTGAAAATAATTTTGAATGGACTTATGGATACGCAGGAATAGAGGGATGTGGGATATGTGCAGAAAGATAAGTGATGGTCTTGGCATTTTTGGCACAGACATTGTGGGACACAGAATCTGTTCTTCTGCTGTACTATTTTATGTTCTATGTAACACAAAGTGGATTTCCCACATGTAATAATGATATTTAATTCCCACATATGCTGCAATGAACACATACTGCAGAGCATGAGAAATTAAATTTATCAAATCAGCATAATAATTTCAGGTAAAAATGGCTACTTCAATTATATTTATAGATCACTGGAGGTTTAACTCAAACTTTTATGTGGATCTACAATGCAAATTTCTACAACTTAAAATATTTACTACAATTTTTAATTTATATTATCAAAAGCTTACATTCCTGTTGATCCTTTAAATTAAAACTGGGATTCAAAATTCAGCATGGATCGGAAAATTAGTCCAACAAAGGTTATGGTTTAGGACAAGCCATAGAGTATATAAAACAGTGGGGAAGGATTTCAAGCAAATATGTAACCACAGCATACCTAGGAAGTTCAGTATTGGTTCGAGTGAAGTTAGAGATGGAGTGATTTGATATGTCTGAGATGAAAAAAGAAATTCAGGATGGAGTACAGTGGTGTAGCGGTAGAGTTGCAGCCTTATAGCGCCAGAGACCCAGGTTTGATCCTGACTATAGGTGCTGTCTTTACGGAGTTTGTACGTTCTCCCCGTGTCTGTGTGGGTTTTCCCTGGGTGCACCGGTTTGTTCCCACACTCCAAGGATGTACCGGTTTGTAGGTTAATTGGCTTCAGTAAAGATTGTAAATTGTCCCTAGTGTGTGGGATAGTGCTCGTCTACAGAGATCGCTGGTCATTGCGGACTCTGTGGGCCAAAGGGCTTGCGTACCTCTAAACTAAACTAAAATGGATGAGATGTGATATTCAGCTAGGTAACATGGAATAGCAACATTTGGCACATGCAAATGCATATGGAGTGCAGACACAAAGCCTTTGCACAAGGTTGATTGATTGATATTTCCATGGAGCACACTAAGCCACGTGAGTGTTGTGTTGATCAGTAACTGCAGGAAAGTAGGTTGAGATTGCTTAAAATGGAGGCAGAGACACGAAGAACAGCAAATGCTGGAATCTTGAACAAAGTCCTGCAGGAACTCAGCGGGCCAGGCAACATCTGTGGAGGGAATGGACAGACAACATTTTGGGTCGGCACTAACAGGAGAAGGTGGAAAGTTGGAAAAGTGAGGGTGGGAGGAAGTCTGCAAATGATAGAGGGATACACTTGAGAGGGTGGCGTATGGGTGGAATAAATGACAAATGCTGGAGGTGGAATGGAGAAAGAGTGTCAGATAAGGAGAAAAGACGAGTGAAATATAAAACCAGAGAGTGGGATATTAGAGGTAACAAAAATGCTGGAGAAACTCAGCGGGTGAGGCAGCATCAATGGAGCGAAGGAAATAGGCAACGTTTCGGGTCAAAACCCGAAACGTTGCCTATTTCCTTCGCTCCATAGATGCTGCCTCACCCGCTGAGTTTCTCCAGCATTTTTGTCTACCTTCGATTTTCCAGCATCTGCAGTTCCTTCTTAAACACTGGGATATTAGAGTTTGGTCAGTGATATAGTTGTGTGAAATGATTCTCTAAGTTTCTTCCCTTTCTCATCTTCTTCCACAGCTGTTCACCACCTGGCCAGTACCAAGCATTGCATCCTCACACAGGCAATTGTTCAGCATTGTAATATCACCATCATTCCTGACAACATTTGTTGAGTAGCGCAGGGTTCCTCCAATGCAGTCTCAACAATGATCTGCTTTGTCATTACGGGTGGCAACTTAACTTATTATTTTGCTCACTGGTATAGTAATTCCATCAACTTGTAATTCTAATCATCCAGTAGAATTCTTTGGTTTATCCTGGCTCGCTCAAAGATAATGAAACCATTTACTAAGGTACAGTGTAATAAAGTTTGAGATGTAAAAGACTGCAGATGCTGAAATATTGAGCAAAAAAACTGTTGGAGGAACCCAGTAGATTAGGCATTAACTGTGGAAGGAAATGGATTGACGATGTTTTGGGTCGGGTCGCTTCTTCAATAGAAATCTACTTGCGATGGCAATGTAGTCTGTATTTTGCTCCAACATAAATGACAGATTTCATTGAAAACATTCTTGCTGACCAGCCTTTTTCACTTCCTTTACCCTCCTTTTACAGAAAGTCACCTGCTCTGCATGCATTGCACAGCCAGGACATTCACTGGGAATGGGTTTGGGATCTCACTACAATATCCCTACCCTGTATATTTCAGCTGCATATTAGCTAAGATGATACTACCTTCACCAATGTGACGTAGACGTGACTCTGGCCACAAACGCGTCCATTTTTGGAATAACACAGTATCTCTAATGTCTAAAGAAGTTAGACATTATAGGCCGCAATTTAAGAATAAGGGGTAAGCCAGTTAGAATGGAGGCGAGGAAACACTTTTTCACACAGAGTTGTGAGTCTGTGGAATTCTCTGCCTCAGAGGGCGGTAGAGGCCGGTTCTCTGGATACTTTCAAGAGAGATCTAGATAGGGCTCTTAAAGATAGTGGATATGGGGGGAAGGCAGGAACGGGGTATTGATTGTGGATGATCAGCCGTGATCACATTGAATGGTGGTGCTGGCTTGAAGGGCCGAATGGCCTACTACTGCACCTATTGCCTAACATTACAAATATTAATAAACAGTAATGAAATAATTAAAAGAACACATTAATTACACAGCAAATAAAAATGCCCTTTTAAATAATTTACAAGAAACTTTTATTTCACATGATCTTCATATATTTATTGCACCTTTAAATCATAAGATAATTATTTATTAGACAAACTTAACAATCATAAAACGTACCTGACTCCTGCAGAAAAGCTAACCACAGGGAAAAAGAGGCCATCCACATTAAAATTTTCAAACATGCCTTGCACAGGATGGCCATTGATCCGGAGAGAGATACTTGGAACACTCAAGTCAAGGCAGCAACTAACAACATCATCAGCAGCAAGCAAATGTGCATCAGGAGCAGCAACTGCCTTGGCAATGTGTCCTGTAAACCCAAAACAAAAGGAGTCATCAGATTTTATGTTTTAAAACATTCTACTGATATCATTGCATATAGTTTTTATTCAAGATTTAATTTCAGATGTATTTAAAAAAAACTAAATGAAAATTATTGTAATGGCAATGTGTAACAGATACTTATCAAGTTGTAATAGGGAGTATATCTAATATTTGAATTAATCTATTGACTAAATATAATTGTTTTAAAGTTTTTATTCGAAATTGGTCCGACTTGAACCTGCTTCAGCAGAATCTGCCTATTTTCCCAGAAAAGTTCACTCAGTAGAAATAGGATCAAACCATTTAAAACTGGTTTAATCGACCTGCAGTATTTCCCCCATGTGATGACATTTGCAAAATGCTTTTTGATCACATAACAATGGAAATTAGACTTACAACCTTAACTTAAGCATAAGACAAGGAATGCTTCACAATGAGGGTGGTGAATTCTGCACAACTTAAAAGAACATGATTAGAATGCAGCTGTTACATTTTGTACGTTAGAGAGTACTTCTGATGTGATTTTTTTTTATTTCTTGACAGCACAAAAGGTAAAGCAAAGATAGCTTTGTTACTACCTTTACATCTCTCCCATTCATGATAAACAGGTCAGCTCATTCTATACTCTTCAATTTGGTTAAAAAAGAAAAGCCTTTTCTAAATAAAGGCACCATGAGTTGTCATTAAGCAACTATCATTTGTGTCATCTAAAAACTGACAATCCTCACCTCAGAGCTCCCACCTCAAACATTTTTTTCCTGTTTTCCTTTAGCTTATTTTCACTGGTGCTAATAATAGTTCTCGCATTCACTCTTCAGTTTTAATTTGTTATACAAAAACATGCAATTGCTGGATGAAACAGACAAAGTGCACAACTGTTAGTCCTTTATATCTTAATCAAATGGCAATTCTTCAATACACAGTTATTTAGTAAATTGGAGACAAAATTTGCTTAGATGACAGTGGATAGTAGTAGTAGGGTATTACTTTAACTGGTCTGTGACCAGCATCATCTCGCAACAACCATCAAGGGGACCTCTGTTGCTTGTAATATTAATGAAGTGAATGAAAACGTAGATGGTCTGATTAGCAGGTTTGCAGATGACATGAAAATTGCTGGAGTTGTGGATAGCAAAGAATATTGGTCAAAGAATACAGGATATAGATCAGTTTTGACAGAGAAATGGTAGATGAAATGTCATCATGACATGTGCAGTGCTAGTTACATTTTGGGAGCAAAAGGAAAATATACAGAAAAAGGCAGGACCTTAAGGATCAATGGTGAAGAGATATCTTAGAGTGCAAGTCCACAGCTCCCAGACATTGATCACACATGTTCATAAGGCAGTGAAGAAGGAAGTCATAGAGCACACTTACTTCACTGGTTGACTTACTGAAGTATAAACATTGGAAAATCATGTTGTGGCTGTATACAGTGGCTTGCAAAAGTATTCATACCCCTTAAACTTTTCCACATTTTGTCACGTTACAACCACAAACGTAAATGTATTTTATTGGGATTTTATGTGATAGACCAACACAAAGTGGTGCATAATTGTGAAGTGGAAGGAAAATGATACATGGTTTCCAAATTTTATTACAAATAAAAAACTGAAAAGTGTGGCGTGCAAAGGTATTCAGCCCCCCTGAGTCAATACTTTGTAGAACCACCTTTCGCTGCAATTACAGCTGCAAGTCTTTCGGGGGTATGTCTCTACCAGCTTTGCACATCTAGAGATTGAAATTTTTGCCCATTTGTCTTCGCAAAATAGCTCAAGCTCAGTCAGATTGGATGGAGAGCGTCTGTGAACAGCAATTTTCAAGTCTTGCCAGAGATTCTCAATTGGATTTAGGTCTGGTCATTCTAACACATGAATGTGCTTTGATATAAACCATTCCATTGAAGCTCTGGCTGTATGTTTAGGGTCGTTGTCCCGCTGGAAGGTGAACCTCCGTCCCAGTCTCAAGTATTTTGCAGACTCTAACAGTTTCCTTCCAAGATTGCCCTGTATTTGGCTCCATCCATCTTCCCATCAACTCTGACCAGCTTCCCTGTCCCTGCTGAAGAAAAGCATCCCCACAACATGATGCTGTCACCACCATGTTTCACAGTGGGGATGGTGTGTTCAGGGTGATGTGCAGTATTAGTTTTCCGCCACACATAGCATTTTGCATTTAGGCCAAAAACTTCAATTTTGGTCTCATCAGACCAGAGCACCTTCCTCCACATGTTTGCTGTGTCCCCCACATGGCTTGTGGCAAACTGCAAATGGGACTTCTTATGGCTTTGTTTCAACAATGGCTTTCTTCTTACCACCCTTCCATAAAGGCCCGATTTGTGGAGTGCACAACTAATAGTTATCCTGTGGACAGATTCTCCCACCTGAGCTGTGGATCTCTGCAGCTCCTCCAGAGTTACCATGGGCTTCTTGGCTGCTTCTCTGATCAATGCTCTCCTTGCTTGGCCTGTCAGTTTAGGTGAATGGCCATGTCTTGGTAGGTTTGCAGTTGTGCCATACTCTTTCCATTTTTGGATGATGGGTTGAACAGTGCTCCGTGAGATGTTCAAAGCTTGGGATATTTTTTTATGACCTAACCCTGCTTTAAACTTCTCCACAACTTTATTCCTGACCTGTCTGGTGTGTTCCTTGTGCTTCATGATGCTGTTGGTTCACTAATGTTCTCTAATAAACCTCCGAAGCCTTCACAGAACAGCTGTATTTATACTGAGATTAGATTACACACAAGTGGACTCTATTTACTAATTAGGTGACTTCTGAAGGCAATTGGTTGCACTGGATTTTATTTAGGGGTATCAGAGTAAAGGGGGCTGAATACTTTTGCACGCCACACTTTTCAGTTTTTTATTTGTAAAAAAGATTGAAAACCATGTATAATTTTCCTTCCACTTCACAATTATGCACCACTTTGTGTTGGTCTATCACACAAAAGCCCAATAAAATATATTTATGTTTGTGGTTATAACGTGACAAAATGTGGAAAAGTTCAAGGGGTATGAATATTTTTGCAAGCCACTGTAAAACTTTGGTTAGGCCACATTTGGAGAACTGTGCCACTCTGGACACCACATCAAAGGAAGAGTCTGAAGACTTTGGTGAGAACATAGCTTAATGGTCAGAGGAGCAAGTTTAAAGGAGATTTGCAAGGCAACTTCTTTTGTTTACACAGAGTGTTAAGATTTCTATAATGAGTTGTCAGTGGATGTGGTCTGAACTAATATTATAGCAATGCTTAAGACGCATTTAGACAGGCACATGAACAGACATTGATGAGAGGATTTGGATCACGTGCAGCCAGATGGAATTACTTTAATTTCACATGATGGTGTGCATAGACATAATGGGCTGAATGACATGTTCCTTGCAGTACCTTTCAATATTTTCATCATCCACCTGCTCCATCGTTCATATGCTCACCTGGATATGGCGGGAAGCACTGTGAGAGTCTTGTTTTTTTTACTTCTCCAGTGCTTTGAACACCATCCAGCCTACACTGCTAGGGAGCAAACTGACGAAGATGCAGGTGGATGCTCCATTGGTGTCCTGGATCACCAACTATCTGACTGGATGACCACAGTATGTCAGGCTACAGAACTGTGTCTCGGACATGGTAGTGAGCAACACAGGGGCCGGTCCTCTGTCCCTTCATGTTCACCATCTACACCTTGGACTTGGATATAACCCGGACTCATGCCACTTGCAGATGTTTTCAGATGACCTTGCAATTATGGGCTGCAACAGTGACGGAAGCTGAATACAGAGGTGTAGGCAATGACTTTGTTGAGTGGTGTGGACTGAATCACCTGCAGCTCAACACTGACAAGACTAAGGAGATAGTGGTGAACCTTGTGCCTCTGTCCCACTTAGGAAACCTGAACGGAAACCTCTGGAGACTTTGCACCCCACCCAAGGTTTCCATGCGGTTCCCGGAGGTTCCTGGAGGTTTTTGTCGGTCTCCCTAACGCCCCAGTCCCACACAGGAAACCTGAATGGAAACCTCTGGAGACTTTGCGTCCCACCCAAGGTTTCCGTGCGGTTCCCAGAGGTTTTTGTCAGTCTCCCTAATGGTCGAAACTGACAAAAACCTCCGGGAACCGCACGGAAACCTTGGGTGCGGCACAAAGTCTCCAGAGGTTTCTATTCAGGTTTCCTAAGTGAGACAGGGGCATAGGAGGAGAGGAACACCTATGTCCCGTCTCCATCAATGGTGTGGATGTACAGTTTACCAAGGAGTACAAATACCTTGGAGTGTACCTGGACAGTAAACTGGAATGGTCCAGGAACGCTGAGGCCCTGTACAAGAAGGGACAGAGCCGGCTGTACCTTTTGAGAAGGCTCTGCTCCTCCAACGTCTGCAGTAAGATGCTGCAGATGTTCTACCGGTATCCAGTGCCATTTTCTTCACTATAGTGCGCTGGGGCTGCAGGGCGAAGGCGACACACGACGCCAATAGGATTAACAAACTCATCAGGAAGGCTGGTTCCGTCCTGAAGGCAGAGTTGGATTCATCGGAGGTGGTCTTGGAGGGGAGGATGCTCCTCAAACTGTGTAGCATCTTGGACAATAGAGCTCACCCCATCCATGACACACTGGTCAACCTGGGGAGTATCTTCAGTAACAGACTGGTTCCACCTGTGTACAGAGCACCACAGGAGATCCTTCTTCCCTGTGACTAACAAACTGTACAACTCCTCCCCCGTCTGTCGTTGGGTAGACTGACTTCCCTTCTTCCCCCCCCCCCCCCCCCCCCCCCCCCCCCATCCCCAAATCCTTGCACATGCCCAATCCTTTCCATTCGTCACTTTAATTTCATGTTTCATATATCTTGTGTTTTATGACTGTTGACAGATCAATTTCCCTCCTGGGATAAATAAAGTTCTGTTGTATTATATCATATCGTTTCAAATATAGATACAAAAAGCTGAAGTAACAACAGGACAGAGAGCATCTCTGGAGAGCAGGAATGGGTGACATTTCGGGTCGAGATCCGTCTTCAGACTGACTGTTTTAAATGTCAGTAGGGACTTGGACAACAGAACCTCTGGATTGATCTAGACCCTACTCTTAACTACATATCCTTTATAGCAGGGATCAACAGATGACAAATCTAAAAATGTTCTAGTTGATATTTCCCTTTTTAATCCATGGGTCATAAGACCATGTAAACCATCGAACTATCCAGGCTAACAGCTTAGACTGGAATCTAAGTTAGGAGCTGCTAGTCTCTGAAGTCCTATCTTCAAACAAATTGAACGACAGGGTCAGGACAGAAGCATATTATTTTGTATTTTTGAAACATGTATTTGATTACACAGCCAAGCCAAAAGTTAATTTTCTTCCCAATAATATTAATCATGTCTATGAATCTTCATATTTCAGCAAATACAAACCTTGTCCCCAAACTAACCACATCCCGCCTTCTACATTCCTCGGTAAATAACACAATACTCTTCCGTTATCAGTTTAGGGGTTGAATGTGGCAGGACAGCTAACTGTAGCCACATACAGGCTGTTATAGAGTCAGAGTCATACATGCTCGTCCGTTTACCTTGTCCATGTGGGCCTAGTTGGCCAACTGGACTAGGCTTGTTTGGCTGCATTAGCCCATGACCTACCAAACCTTTCCTATCCATAGGGTACACAAAAAGCTGGAGAAACTCAGCGGGTGCAGCAGCATCTAAGGAGCGAAGGAGATAGGCGACGTTTCGGGTCGAGACCCTTCTTCAGACTGGTCAGGGATCAGGGAAACGAGAGATATAGACGGTGATGTGGAGAGATAAGGAACAATGAATGAAAGATATGCAAAAAAGTATCGATGATAAAGGGAACAAGCCATTGTAAGCTGTTTGTGGCGTGAAAATGAGAAGCTGGTGCGACTGGGGTGGGGGAGGGAGATAGAGATAGAGGGAATGCCAGGGCCCGAGGGCTGAGGGAGAGGTGGGAAGGGGAGGAGACAGCACGGGTTAACAGAATTGAGAAAATTCAATGTTCAAGCCCAAAGGATGCAGACTCCCCAAGCGGAATATGAGGTGCTGTTCCTCCAGCTTGCGGTGTTGCTCACTCTGGCCATGGAGGAGGCCCAGGACCGAGAGGTCGGATGTGGAATGGGAGGGGGAGTTGAAGTGCTGAGCCACCGGGAGGTCGGGTTGGTTATTGCGGACCGAGCGGAGGTGTTCGGCGCAGCGATCGCCAAGCCTCCGCTTGGTCTCACCGATATAGATCATCTGGCATCTGGAGCAGCGGATGCAGTAGATGAGGTTGGAGGAGGTGCAGGTGAGCCTCTGTCGGACCTGGAAGGACTGCTTGGGTCCCTGAAAGGAGTGGAGGGGGGGAGGTGAAGGGACAAGTGTTGCATTTCTTGCGGTTGCAAGGGAAAGTGCCCGGGGAAGGGGTAGAGCGGGAGGGGAGGGAAGAATTGACAAGGGAGTTGCGGAGGGAGCGGTCTTTGCGGAAGGCAGACAGGGGGGAAATGGGAAGATGTGGCGGGTGGAGGGGTCACGTTGGAGGTGGCGAAACTGGCGGAGGATTATATGTTGTATTTGCCGGCTGGTGGGGTGAAAGGTGAGGACCAGGGGAGTTTTGCCCTGTTTGCGAGTGGGGGAATGGGGAGAGAGGGCAGTGTTGCGGGGTATGGAGGAGACCCTGGTGCGAGCCTCATCAATAGTGGGGGAGGGGAATCCCCGTTCTCTGAAGAATGAGGCCATTTGTGATGACCTGGTGTGGAACACCTCATCCTGGGAGCAGATGCGGCATAGACGGAGGAATTGGGAATAGGGGATGGAGTCCTTACAGGAAGCAGGGTGGGAGGAAGAGTAGTCCAGGTAGCTGTGGGAGTCAGTTGGTTTGTAGTGGATGTCGGTCAGGAGCGTATCACCTGCAATAGAGATGGTGAGGTCAAGGAATGGTAGGGAAATGTCGGAAATGGTCCAAGTGTATTTGAGTGCCGGGTGGAAGTTGGTGGTGAAATGAATGAAGTCAGACAGTTGTGTGTGGGTGCAGGAGGTGACACCAAAGCAGTCATCGATGTAACGGAGGTAGAGGTCGGGGATGGGGCCCTGGTACGCCGAGAACAAGGATTGTTCGACGTACCCAACAAAGAGGCAAGCGTAGCTGGGGTCCATGCTTGTGCCCATAGCTACGCCTTGTGTTTGGAGGAAATGGGAGGAATCAAAAGAGAAGTTGATTCCTATTCATATATACTTTCCTATATACTTTCCTATCCATATATCTGTCCATCTTTTGAAAGTCGTAATTGTATCCGCTTCTATGGCAGCTAATTCCAGACATGGTCTACCCTCTGAGTGAAAATGTTGCCTTAGGTTCCTCTTAATTCTCATCTTAACCCTATGCCCTTTAGTTTTGGAATCCTCTACCCTAAGAAAAAGACTGGGAGCATTCACTTTATCCACGTGCCTTATAATCTGCTATACTTCAATAACTTGGAGAAAACAGCCTCCAATGCTCCAAATAACAAGATCCCAGCCAATCCGACCTCTCCATATAATTTCAAGCCCGCAAGCTCATGCAGCGTCCGAGTAAATCTCTTCTGTCCCCTTTCCAAGTTAATGACATCCTTCCTACAGCTGGCTGCCCAGAACTGGACACAGTACTCCAAGTGGGGTGTCACCAACGACTACATCATGATGTCCCAACTTTCATACTCAATACCCTTCTCAAAGATGTGTGCCAAAAGCTTGCCTTTACCGGGTTCCTGGGTTACATAGGGATTTCATTCTTGAGAAGTGAGGGCAAGAATAGAAAAATAGATCAGATGAATACATAGGGGGCAGGACATCAAGTTTTTGGATCATTGGAATCTCTTCGGGTGCAGAGGTGATCTGTATAAGAGGAACAGGTGGAACTTAAAGGGTAACCAATATTCTGGAAGGAAAAATTGCTAATTCTATCCAAGTTAAACCAGATTGTCAGAGAGGGGAGTCCCAGAGTAGCAAGGAGGCAGATGAGAAATTGAGGGAAAATACTGTAGTTAATGAGACCAAGAGTAGCATATAGGATAGGTAGGAGCTCAGCAAAGAGAGGAAAGGTGAATCATTTAAACTGCATTGATTTCAATATGAGAAGCACAATATGTCAGGCACAAGATGTTCCAGGTGCAGATGCAACAAATATGATAGAATTGTAAGAGACGAGCCTTTTTGATGATAGAAAACATAATCACAGCACGTAAAGAGAATATTTTTGGAGGATCATGTCGTTCAGCGAGGCTATAGGGTAGAACTCACTAACAGGAAGGGAATGATCACTTTGATGGGACTGTATTATAGCGGCTTCACCAATAGTCAACGGCACATTTGAGGATCGGATGAGCTGGGTGATTGCAGATAACCTTATGAAGAATAGAGTATTGATGAGATATTTATTGGGTCTCAACTAGTGTAAAGGGCTTGGACGGGATGGAATTTGGGAAATGGGTGGTCGATGGTCGGCTCGGACTCAGTGGGGCGAAGGGTCAGTTTCTATGCTATACCTCTACACTAAACTATGAAGGTGCAATACTATCCCAACATTTAAGAAACAGTTAGACAGGTATATGGCTAGGACATGTTTGGAAAGATATAGTCCAAATGTTGGCAGATGGGACCAGTGCAGCTGGGACATGTTGGCCGGTGTGGGCAAGTTGGGCCGAAGGGCCTGTTTCCATGCTGTATCACTCTCTATGATTCTCTCCCTCTCTCTCTCTGACCTCTTATGGAACGAGGTAAGGCAGGTGACTGAAGTGTCAGTGGTGGAGTACTTTGGGGACAGTCACCATAATTAGTTTTAAAGTAGTTATGGAGCAAGATAGGACTGACTGGGTCAAGGTTAAATTTGGAAGACTAACGAAGGAACTTGCAGTGGTCGATTAGGCGAGTCCAATCACAGGTAAGGGGACTGCCGGCAAGGCTTTTAAAAATGAGGTGGCAAGAGTACAGGGCTGGCATGTTCTCATGGGTGAAGAGCAAGGCTGGGAGTTTAGGGAACCCTGGATGACATGAGATATAGAGTCACTGGTCAGCGAAAAGTAGAAGCCACACATTAACAATCAGGATCAAGCAGATCCCTCGGTAAGTACGAGACGTGTGGGAGTACATTTAAGATGATAATCAGGATTAAAAAGAAAGGCATTAAATGGATATGGCAGACAAGGTATATGAAAATCCAAAGAAATACAACAGGTGCAGGACTGGTATCTCAGTTTTCCATGGCACATCTGTTACAGGCATGGCAGGGATAGAGGTAAGACAGGAGGGGTAGGAGCGTGTTTGATCAGGGAGAATATCACAAAGTACTTAAGAAATTCTTGGCGGACTGAGGCTACATGGGGGGAATTTAGAAATAAGAAGAAAATGATCACATTAGAATACACCCCACCCCCACTTCCCGAGCAGGAACTGGAGGAACAAATATGTTGGGAGATCGCAAGTAACTATAAGAATAATATTTTGCTAAGATTGAATGCTGAAAAAACAAAAGTGCAATAGCTAAATCCGTGGCGCTTGATGGCCACCTAAGAGATTTGTTTTTGGAAACTGATAAGGCAATCTTTAACCCCCCCACTCCCAACAAGATAGGAAGCTGCAGCATTATCATTACTGTTGAGGGAGAAAAAAACTCTTTAGAAACATACCTTCACTTATAACTCAATAGGATATAAGAGTTTTGCGCAAGGGAAAATTATGGTGTGGGGTTTATAGTTACCCCTCCATAAATTAGGGGTTGCCTATATTACGGATAGTTACATGTAAACAGTTTTTTTTAAGACTGGTTTAATTTTAACAAATGAGCTGCTACCCTACATACCCTGAAGATATTTACACTGTTGTAACTAACTTGTTAGTTGAAGCAATTAAAGTGATGCTTTGACTTCCCTCAACACCAGAACCAGGTAAATATATATATGTTCATTGTAAAAGTCAACAGTATCATCATTGTACATTCTAAAATAGATTCGGCCTCAGAGAGTTGTTTTAAATTAGTACATAACAAAACAATAGAAAGAACAAAATATCTGACCTGACCACAGGTGAAGTCCATCAAAACCATAGGAATACAAGTCGTCTCCAACTCCATTGCTCCCCCAGCCCTCACCTCCTCCTGGATAAGGGCTGTAACCCTCTGTTAACGCCCAGCCTACTCGTAGATGAGTAGATTGTGGTGTCACATATGGGTCAACATAGTCCACAATCAGTTCAAAGTACCACTTCTTATATTGTGTAGAACCTTCGTATGTACCCACAAAAATATTTGGCCTCATGCTGAAATAAGAAGAGCAAGTTGACAGCATTTAAGTACAATTATTATTTTTTAATCTGTTTAGTTAGATTTTATATGAGTGAGCTTACAAAAAAATATAATCAACACATTTTTATGAAAATAAATGTCTATGTCTGCTTGAGTTAAATTGATGTTAGTTGCTACTTTGAGACATTAATCCATTAAGTACACTTATCACAATGAAGCATCAGTCATTCACTGGAAAAGAAAGAGAAAGTAAATGGAAACAGATTTGTATTCATTCCAATGATACTCTCCTCACACATCTGGTGTCACAGCAGTAGAGTTGCTGCCTCACAGCGCCAGAGATTTGGGTTCAATCCTGACTATAAGTACTGTCTATACGGAGTTTGCATGTTCTCCCTGTGACCATGGCTTTCCTCCGGATGCTCTAGTTTCCTCCCACATTGCAAAGAAATGCAGGTTTGTAGGTTAATTGGCTTCTGTAAATTGTCCCTTGTGTGTAGGATAGAACTAGTGTTCAGGTGATCATTGGTTGGTGTGGAAAGGACCTGATTCCATGCTGTATCTCTAAACTAAGCTAAAATCATGGAAGCCCACATACTCGTGTGCCCCCCCCCCCCCCCCCCCCCAATACAAGATGAAGCAAAGGGGATTATTAAAGGGCACATTCTTTCTGCTATTAGCTTTCTTGCCTCTAATTTAAACTTGCTACACAATCTGCCACTGTTTCTAGAAGTTTCCACAAGTTTTATTTGTCCTGTTGGGAACTTTCTGATTACATTTCCGGCAATAGTACCATGCAATGAACCAGGACAATGAGGATGCCCTGCCCTAGAGAGCATTACATTTTCTTTTCTCAATGGGCAAGAAATCTGACAGATTCCCGCTCCCTCCACCCCGACTGAAATCCAGAGCCAGTTTCTTGCAGACAGTCCCACCTCTCCAGACAACCAAAGAAACAGCAAGGACCAACATCTGGAAAGATGAATGGAACCAGCTCAACACACGAGCCCACGACTGGATGGAGAGAGGAATCACTCCGACTGAATGCCTCGCCAGCGGGCACGACCTCCCATGGCCAACCTGGAAGACCCTCAACAGATTACGAGTGGAGCAGGGGAGGTGCAAAGCACTTATGAAAGCATGGAACTACCAGGCAGAAGACACATGCCGCTGTGGAGCAGTACAATGTCCCACCTACTGGAGTGTAATGACGCCCCCCAGTGCAGCCCCCAGGACCTGGCTGAACCAACCCGACCAGCTGTGACCTGCGCCAGATACTGGCAGAACGACATCTGAGATTGCAACGGACTCGAAGAAGACTCCAATAATGAAAGACAATTGTAACATCAGCAGAGAATGGGAATGCATTCGCTTGCCTCTAATTCTGAGCTCACAGCTGTAATGTTTGTTTGTCAGAAGGTTGGTGTAAATTTTGTCTGTTATACCTGGTGACATAGTTAATCATGTTTGTTTGGAGCAGCAGATCACGACCAGGAAGTAGATTCTCCGTAATAAGATTTTGATTGGATCGTACTGCCACGCCATTGCAGACACAGAGAGAGCGCAATACATCCAGCACCTATAAAATTGGAACAATTCAACGTGACTTTTGTTTGGTACTTTTTAAATAGCTGTGGCATAAATTTATGGATCAAAAACATAACTTTAAAATTGGTTTCAATGTCAGAACAGTTTATTTCCCAACCAATTACTTTAGCATTCTTCCTAATAACAGTAAGAGACCGATCTGGGCTGATGGAAATCCTGGCAGCATATCTGAACTGAAAATAAGCTTTCGGCTATATATCCATAAAACCAATAAGACTGTTCTTTCCCTTTTAAAAATATTATCTCACTCTACATTAGTCCTAGTTCATCTGCAGCTGAAATAATAACTCACATCTTTGTTAACTATCGGCCTGAACATGGTAAAGAAGAAGCCTGAGGATGTCTTCTCAGTCTATCATCCACAAATAAACTCAACACATACTCCACTCTACATGTTCCAACTTGCACCCAAGCTTTATCCATCCATTAGCGCTGTAATGGCCACCAGTCAAACAATGTTGCTACCTTCGAGTGGGTACAGTGAACATTAATTGGATTCATTTCTGGCTCGCAAACCGTTCAGTGGATTCAGAATATAATTCCATCTGTCTTGCAACATTTAATTGGCATAAATTACCACTCACTACTTATTCAACATCAGCCAAGCAGTCTGAACAATTAGATATATCAAGGGAATTATTACAAAGATTGTGGAGAGGGAGAACACGGTGTATTAGCAGACATATGGAAAATTGTAGATGGTGCTCAGCAGCAGGAGGGGTAAAACAGAATTTGGGGGACGGATCCGAAGCAATAGTGGTGGAATGGGAAGAGAAGGTTTTTTCATTCAAAATTATAGGACAATAAGGAAGAAGATAGTTGGCTTTGTCAAGTATGCAAGACATTATGACAAACCTTTGAATACAGGGTCAAGGCTAAAACTTGACTTGCAAAGTGACTATGCCCAAATATTTTGAAGAGGAAAGAGTGATTTGATGCAACAGGAAGAAGGGGCTCAGCGTGCAGGGCTGGAGGGACCAAGATTGGTTTTCTGAGGAAATGTATCTAAGAAAGGAGAAGTGTTATCATTGTATTTACGAAGAGAGGTTAGGTGGTCAATTATTCAAATTGGTCAGGGGAGTGTCATGGAGAAATTAACCTTAGAAAAGAAACTGTTTCAATGGGTGGAAGAGAAGAGGGAATGGTGACAAAAGATTGTAGATGTTAGAATCTTGAGTAAAAAAACAAGGAAGAACTCAGCGGGTCGGGTAACATCTGTGGAGGTAAATGAACAGATAAGGGGTGCTCAAATCTGGAGCAATCTGGTCAGGTGACTGGCACCTAGTAAATGTGTTTTAGAATTTTGATATGTGGGTGGAGGCTTCGGGTAAGTAGTTAAAAGTAGGTTTTAACTTGCAACAGTTATTAATAGGAAACATTCTACTGCCAATGCATCTGTGATCTTGCTATATCAGTATCCTTTCCGCAAACTAACTGTATTCACTTTGTTTAACAGCTGAGACAGACTCTTAAATGATTTTTTCCCCATTATTTACCTTATGATTTCGTCCATGTTTGTCCAAAAGAGAGATAATTGATTTGATATGGTTTTCTGTTATGATGTTCAGAACCTCAGGGCTTTCAATCAAAACACAGTACAGGACTTCTAGGATACCTATAGCGCCACAAGATATGATAACGATTTTCAATTATACTTTCATGGTGCCATAAGGAAAACACTGGCAACAAAACAAATAAGTGTTTAAGAAAGATGACTGAATGCTGAATCAACAAAGTATACTTTAAGGAATTTCTTGAAAGTGAGCAAAGTTAAAGAAATGATGCAAGAGTTTAGAGACTTTTGAAAGAAAGAGGCATCTGAGCAGCAGAAGACCCATCTTCAAATCTCTCGAGAAAAGGGAAAATGCATATGAATGTTTTGCAACAGAATGGCTTTAAAGGTAGTAACGTATAACTGTCTTTATACACAAGAAGTTGACCATCTATTCTCACACTTTACATCCAAATTTAAGTGGGATGTTATCAATTAATTCTAAATGATAGACCTTTGATTACGAATTTAAAAACTTTAAATGATCATTTTCTTAAACTCTGTAGATAGATACAAAATGCTGGAGTAACTCAGTGGGACAGGCAGCATCTCTGGAGAGAAGAAATGGGTGACATTTCGGGTTGAGACTCTGAAGAAAGGGTCTCGACCCAAAATGTCACCCATTCCTTCTCTCCAGAGATGCTGTCTGTCCCGTTGAGTTGCTCCAGCATTTTGTGTCTGTCTTCGGTGTAAACCAACATATGCAGTTTCATCCTAGACAGTTCTTAAACTATGTTCTTGTATTGAGCTGTCAAACTACTGAAGTGAGTCAGAGATTTACAAAAATATTCCCTTAATTGGTTAAGTACAGAGACCTCTGTTTGACAGCAAGATTTAATGTGGATGTAGAATCAAATTGTGAAAGTTTAACAACAACATGAAGATTTAGATCTAGTATCATTCCAGCACAGATGCAGATGAAGAAACACTATGATGAGGTTTGCCAATATAGTATGAGCAACTTAGAAATTTGTTGCTGAAATAGACAATCGACAATAGGTAATGGCCTACTCCTGCACCTATTGTCTATTGTCTATAGTTGTCACAAACATTGTACAATAGCAAAACCAAAACATGCTTTGCTGACAAGTATTGGCTAAGGTGAGCCTCCAGTATAACAATAATTGCAGTAAGGTACCTGACGAAGCTTCCAGTCGATCCAGTTTACTGACCAACCAGTCAAGGTTATCGGAAAAGAGAGCACAATTTCTGCGATTTCCACGGATAAGAGAAGCTATAAAAAAGGGAAAATACATGATTAATGAAATTTAAAAATTATTTTAAGGAGGGATAATTGAACAAGCAACTGTTTGGGGGAAAGTGGAAGAGCAGTGGATCTCAAGAAAATGATCGAGAACAGGCTTGTATTTATATAGCACCTAGCATGATCGCAGAACACTGCAAAATACATCATGACCAAGGTATAGTTTTAAAATGTATACAGCTTTATAATATTACAAAGAATGGAAGGCAATTTGTGCACAGCATATTCCCTCAAACGGCAGAGATAAATAATAAGATAATCTGCTTTAGTGAAAATAGGATAAACAATAACAAGCTAAATTAACGTAAACAACGCAGGATTTATTGAAATCGTTTTTGTTGTCTATCAAATACAAATATGTTCTACAATATATTAAGAGATAAATAACCGAAAAGGAAATAGTTATATCAGAGATTTCTACCAAATGCCAATGATCATCCCTATACATTCTGTGATTTTTTTTTTAAACAAAATTGGTCAGAGGATATGAACATCACTGGCATTTACTACCCATCCATAATTGTCTCTGAACTAAGGAAACAGTTAAGAGTCAATCACATGGTGGGCCTGGAATCACAACTAGGCTGGATCAGATAAGAAAGGTGCATTTCCTTCCCTCGTGCTTATTGGTTATTGGTAATCTAGACATTTTATGTTTATCATTACCAGGGATGGCTTTAGTTCCAGATTTGTTCAAATAGCTGAATATGTTACCCGAGCTTTTCAGTAGGACTCAGAATGCCTTTGAGATCACTGGCTGCTAGTTCAGTAACTTAACTATAAGACTACTGTTCCTAACTGTCATGATGGAGAGTGAAAAATTAAATCTTTTCCATCACAGTATTGTTTTTATGTTCCTTACCTAACAGTTCATAAAGAAGGTTAACAATTTCTTTCCAAGATTCAGCTGCTTCTTCTCCCGCAAACTCTGAGAAATGAGCTGCGCTGTTATACATGTTCATTCTTTCAATGGAATCCAACACCAGTTGAATCATGCCCTAAAATATAACACAATGTACAACCAACAATTACATCATGATACAACTCTGGTTGCGGATTTGTGCCTTTTGGGGCTTCCACCGGATTGCCAAGAAATTGATTTGTTTATCTAACAACATATAAACTCTATGTGAAGCCACCATCCTGTCTCTTGGTAGCTTTATGGATGATGGGTTGGACCACATTGTGCATCCAATTTCACTGCAATGTTCAGATGGAAACTGGATTTTCTAATTTCCTTTTCCACTCTCACCAGTTCACCCTACTTCTCTCTTCCTTTGTTCAAATATAATCAATCCTGAATTACATGATGAAAATAAAATAGTTGAAAGTAAATTAAATGTATTCATTGTACAATTGCACTGCAAACATAGTGCCAACTATTTTCTTCCTGATACATCACACTAGCCTTTATGTCTGACTTGCATCTCTGGGTAAACTGACACCCAAGTAGGTACATGGAGGACTTCTTTAAAGTAGCAGTGCATGATGGATACTTTAATTTGTATTTACATTAATTGTGCCCATTACTATAAATGGAGGTCCTGAATAATAAGATAGTTCACGATCAATTATTCACACATGGGTAAATATTAGAGTTGAAATCAGTATTCTGGAAATGAAATTGAAGGGTGTAAGCCATGTTGCCTGTTGTTTATTTACATTACTTCCGAAACCAACAATTTCACCCATTAATCCTTCCTATTCCAAAATATTGTTTTCTTACCTCTTCCTGGAATAAATTCTGTCTATTTTTGAGTGAGCGTAATTTGGTCTGCTTCTCTTCATGAGCAAGCTCCTCTTCGGGATGTTGGAAGTAGTTGATCAGATCCTGAAGGCTCAGCACTATTGTATCAATAGGTAAGGATACTGGAGCTGAAGACTTATTCTTTCCACTTAGCATATCTAGACCACTTCATTGAAATAAAATACAAAGTACAATAAACATAGGAGATCAATTCTGAAAACTACTGTTCTAAATATTCCACAGCCACCTTTGGGCTCCAATAAAAATATTTGGCCATTTCTACAAATATTTTAACCATATAACCATATAACAATTCCAGCACGGAAACAGGCCCTCTCGGCCCTTCCAGTCCGTGCCGGCCATTTATTTTCCCCTAGTCCCATCTACCTGCACTCAGACCATACCCCTCCATTCCCTTCACGTCCATATACCTATCCACTTTACTTTTAAATGTTAAAATCGATCCTGCCTCCACCACTTCTGCTGCAGCTCATTCCACACAGCCACCACCCTCTGAGTAAAGAAGTTCCCCCTCACGTTACCCCGAAACTTCTGTCCCTTAATTCTCATGTCATGCCCTCTTGTTTGAATCTTCCCTACCCTCAATGGGAAAAACGTATCCACTTTAACTCTGTCTATCCCTTTCATCATTTTAAAGACCTCAATCAAGTCCCCCCTTAACCTTCTGCACTACAAAGAATAAAGACCTAACTTGTTCAACCTTTCTCTGTAACATAGTTGCTGGAACCCTGGCAACATTCTAGTAAATCTCCTCTGTACTCTCTCTATTTTGTTGACATCCTTCCTATAATTAGGCGACCAAAATTGTACACCATAATCCAGAATTGGTCTTACCAATGCCTTGTACAATTTTAACATTACTTCCCTACTCCTATATTCAATGCTCTGATTTATAAAGGCCAGCACACCAAAGGCTTTCTTTACCACCCTATCTACATGCGATTCCACCTTCAGGGAACTATGCACAGTTATTCCTGGATCCCTCTGTTCCACAGCATTCCTCAATTCCCTACCATTTACAATGTACGTCCTATTTTGATTTGTCCTGCCAAGATGTAGCACTTCACACTTAACAGCATTTTCAGTATTTATTAAAGGTGACTATTCAATCAGAATCCTGCTAACGTCCAAAATATATACATTTTGACCAGACAAAAGATTGTTTTAAATTTCAATCATTTGTAATATAATACAATCGTGTAGAATTATCCAACAGAAGTTAAAAAAGTGATTCAATTGGCAACATCAAACGGTATTATAAGATCACAACATTTTGTAAGCTGGCAATATGTCAATCATTATTTGTTTAGAGAATAAACTATTTAAATCCACCCTAACATTTAAAGAAACTCTTTACTGATTTGGGCTGACCGAGAGTGTGCTTCCAAAATGTTCTTTCTTTCATTCAAAAATTGACCTACTTAATGAATTGGTTGAAAAGGCCGCCTGTGCTGTATATCATTCGTGAAGCCTGGGATTCCTCTTGTTGCGAACGTGATAGTGAAAGTGCATCATCCATGTGTCCCTCTTGGTGTAGTATAGCCTAAAACAACATTTCTTTCAATGGTTATTTATTTTAGAAAGATCTACTTTGCAAAGATAGATTTTTTTTCTGTCTCTCCTTATTTTTAAAAAAATAGGACCTAAAAGCTTTTGATAGATGCTTATACTTAATCCAAGTAGTCAATACTCAAATGTCACAGATTTTCATATTCAGAGTGGTTGTATACACACAAGGGCAGCATAATCTCAAACATACCACAGAGGAGATTTGCCTATTTCACAAACACAGTTTTTTTTTTCCAATGACAGGTAAACCAAAGTCAATTTAAGATGGAATAAAAACATAAAATGCTGGCGATATAAGGCATGTCTGGCAGCATTTGGAGAGAAACACACTCAACATTTCAAATTAGTGATTATAATCAACAAAATTAATGAACAAGACCCACTAGGTACCTCCAGCATTTTTTTTCCACTATCTGCAGTTATTTGATTCTTAAAACCCAAATTAAGTCACATTGATAATCATAGAAACATAAAAACATAGAAAATAGGTGCAGGAGTAGGCCACTCAGCCCTTTGAGCCTGCACCGCCATTCAATATGATCATGGCAGATCATCCAACTCAGTATCCTGTACCTGCCTTCTCTCGATACCCCCTGATCCCCTTAGCCACAAGGGCCACATCTAACTCCCTCTTAAAAATAGCCAATGAACTGGCCTCAACTACCTTCTGTGGCAGAGAATTCCAGAGATTCACCACTCTCTGTGTAAAATTTTTTTTTTCTCGTCTCGATCCTAAAAGACTTCCCCCTTATCCTTAAACTGTGACCCCTTGTTCTGGACTTCCCCAACATCGGGAACAATCTTCCTGCATCTAGCTTGTCCAACCCCTTAAGAATTTTGTAAGTTTCTATAAGATCCCCCCTCAATCTTCTAAATTCTAGCGAGTACAAGCCAAGTCTATCCAGTCTTTCTTCATATTAAAGTCCTGCCATCCCAGGAATCAGTGTGGTGAACCTTCTCTGTACTCCCTCTATGGCAAGAATGTCTTTCCTCAGATTAGGAGACCAAACCTGTACGCATTACTCCAGGTGTGGTCTCACCAAGACCCTGCAGTAGAACCTCCCTGCTCCTATACTCAAATCCTTTTGCTATGAATGCCAACATACCATTCGCTTTCTTCACTGCCTGCTGCACCTACATGCCTACTTTCAATGACTGGTGTACCATGACACCCAGGTCTCATTGCATCTCCCCTTTTCCTAATCGGCCACCATTCAGATAATAGTCTACTTTCCTGTTTTTGCCCACCAAAGTGGATAACCTCACAAAACCCTACAAACTTCCAAAAATCATTTTGGACAATACAATGTCACTTTCAAAATTGGTTAAAGTAATTCTAGTCAAAGTCCTGGAACTTTCACACCAAAGTCCTTCTGTTCCGTAATATTCCCCCCAAGCTAACCATTCATGGTGTATGTCCTAGCCTCTTTAGTACTCCTCAATAATTCCACCAATCTTCATGTCATCTGCAGACATGCTGATCATGTCTTCTACATCCACATTAAATCATTCACGTATAAGCAAGGGTCCCAGCACTGATCCCTGTGGAGCATCTCTAGCCACAGGTATCCAATCACAAAAATAGCCTTCCACCTGACCCACTGTCTCCTATTGCCAAGACATTTGCCAACTTACACGGGATCCCGTGGGCCCAAACATTTTGGATTAGTGGAATCTTGTTAAAGGCCTTTAGTCTAATGTAAAACACATAGCACTTATCTCATTAAATTTAAAGCATAAACTAAAAAAATGGTCACTTTCCAAGGGAGAATCTTTTGGTTAAATAATGGGTTACAAGCTTTATAATTGTATTTCAGCCTTAAAAGTGTAATTGGCTAGAAGATGTACTTACTTTTCTCTTCAAAGGTCCCAAGCGGACTGTTTTGGTATCAGCTGCTGCATACGTCAACCAAAGTCCACTGTTCACATGTTGGACAAAGCACATCGACTCACCGTACTTGATCTCAGGGGTTCCCATGCCTTCTACATCCCTTTTATGAGATGTATCGATTTTATCCTAAGAAAGTGCAAAATTAGTTTCAGTCCTATTTCAATGTACACAATGTTAAGTGATATGTATGAGGATAATGTGTTCACTAGTATGTGTTTATATTTGTTCTTGCATTTATATTCCTGATAATGGCCATTACTTTGGATGATTTTAATGTTCATAGCGGTATATTGCAAACTACCCAAGTGGAATATGAGCATCTGTGTGCCACTTGGACTCACACCCATTTGTCCCCTCTCCATCCCATTCCATGTCTTTTCCCCTGCCTTCACAATTCACATCTCTACTATCCTTATTTCACACCTATTGTATATTCATCTATACCCTTTGTCCAACCATCTGTCTATCCAAATCTGCCCCTCACCCATATCCACCTATCACTTGCCAGGCTTTTTCCTGTCTGACCCACTGAGTTACACATTATATCAGAAGGCATTTTGGACTCGGGAGATTGAACATTAAACCTGAAGAAATAGGGTCTGAATCATGTGGAAAACAACCCCCAGAGAATTATTCAACTAGATACAGAATCAATCAAAAGAATAATTATGCAAGTAACACATATTCCTTTAACATCCAACTGAAATAACCATAGCTTAGAAAGCAAGAGGATAGAGATAATAAAAATTGGAATCACGAAAGGAGAGCAGGCACACCATGTTTTTAAATAAGCAACAGTACTCTCACATACAGACAGACTCAAGATAGCTTAAGTTTAAGAAAGAACTGTAGATGCTGCGAAAATCAAAGGTAGACAAAAAATGCTGGAGAAACTCAGCAGGTGAGGCAGCATCTAAGGATGCTGCCTCACTGCTGAGTTTCTCCAGCATTTTTTGTCTACCCAAGACAGCTTAAGGATCATTGATTCTGCCCTATCTACTAAAGCCCTCTTAAAAATATGAGGGGAAATGTCTGATATATATAGGCCATGGCACTTGAAGGGAAATTAAATTGTGGACCGTCAGGGAATGTCATAATCCAAACCAGAAAACTAAATTAGATGCAAAGTTATGAGAGGTTAATTAAGTGAATACAAGTTTGGAATGAAATCCAAAGGATAAGAAGGAATGCCATACAATGGGACAGAATCTACAAAACTTGGGCAAGTAGGCCAAAAAAGTTTAGATCTGGTACTTTAATCAAGATCTATCTTATGCCTGATTATGAGAAAATTAACTTTAATCTAGCTTCCTCCTGATCCAGTGATATAAAATCAAGTGGAATCAAGTGATCTGAGTTTGTACAAGTACCCCCAATCACCCATTCACACTCTCCCAACACCAGGGAGCACAGTTCTTTGCACTTCTCATTATTATGAAAGAGGGTCCTCATCCTCCAAAGCATGCAAGTGACGTGCAGCAACGAGAATGAATATCCAGTTTAAACCACTCATTCTGAATGGAGCAGCATACAAATATTGTCACCCACAATCAGCTAACTCAAAATCAAGAATGAATAATGATCTCTGTCTAGACTAAAAACTTATGTGAAGCTTGACATAAATTTGTATCTGAAAATTAATTCCTTCCTTAATTTTCTCTCACCTTTGAGATTCGGAAACAAAATGAAGTGATTTTGATGTTTGATTTCTCTTGTTCAAAGAGTAAAAGCCCTTTCTCTTCATCCAGCCCCAAATATTTGCCTGTGGTAACATGACGAATACGGAAAGACTGGCCCCATTTCATGTGGCTACCACTCCAGCTGTTGGAACAACATCAATCCTTTAGAAAACAGATGGCAACTGACATTTCTAAGAATGAAATTAAATAAAATTGACTAAAATTAAAGTAAAACTGTCCTGCTCATAATCGTGCCAGTACCTGGCATCTAAGTCTTTAGTATACGAAGTTTAGAGATACAGCATGGAAACAGGCCTTTTGGCACACTAAGCTCATGCCGACCATCATTCATCCATGCACACTAGTTCGGTCATCCCGCTTTCTCATCCACTCTCTACACACTTGGGGTAATTTACAGAAACCAATTAACGGACAAATCCACACATCTATGAGGTGTGGGAGGAAACACGTCGCCACAGGAGAACGTGCAGACTCCACACCGACAGCACCTGAGGTCAAGATCGAACTTGCTGACGCTGAGGGGCAGCAGTTCCCCCAGCTGCACCCTGTGCTATCCAATACTACATAGAAAACTACAAGGATGAAATCTACAAAGGAGCATGTTAAAAAAGGACAAAAGTGGGATAGGACGTAGCTCTAACATAGTAGAAAGGATAATCCCAAGACATTTTATGTACATAAAGGGAAAAAGACTAACCAGAGAGAGTGGGAATCAAAGTGGTCATAGACACAAAATGCTGAAGTAACTCAGCGGAACAGGCAATATCTCTGGGGAGAAGGAATGGGTGATATTTCGGATCAAGACCCTTCTTCAGCAAAGTGGTCAACTCTGCGCGGAGCCACAGGAAATGGGTGTTCTCAATATATTTCTCCTCTGTTTTTGCTGTAGAGTAATACATGAACAGCACATTGAACTGGCTACAGCGCCTGAAGGGTGGTACATAACTTCTGCAGCCTCAAACGCAAGAAGAAGAATGGGCAGTCAATGGAAGTGTTTTTAGAGCAATCAGCATTATGGTCAAAGAGGTGCTGAAGGTCCTGATGATATGAAGGTAATCAAATCTCCCAAACCTGATCAGATTTATCTGAGGACACCGTGGGAAGCTAGAGGGGTGACCTGGCTGATATTTACGAGCTGTCATTAAATACAGGTATGGTGCTGGAAGACTAGATGGTGGCAAATGTTGTGCCTCTAGGAGGGCTACAGGATAAAGCATGGGAACTACACACAGTGAGCAATGAATTAGTACCGGGATGGAGTACCTCGATTAGTGATGTATTGAGTCGGGACCCTTCTTCAGACTGATTGTAGTAGATAGGAGAAAGCTGGAAGAGTGTTGTGTGCTGGACAATGCCTGGAAGTTTTAGGTGGATAAGGGTGAGAGATTTTAATTGACAGATGGATGGGTAAAGACCAGAGATGAAAAGACAAAAGGCTGTGAGATAAGATGCATGAAATCGGTAGTCAGAGGAAGGCTTATGGGTGGAAGGGGAAAAGGGCGAGAGAAAAGGGAGAAATGGGCCTGCATCCCTGGAAGAGCAGGGAGAAAAACAGGAGGGGTTATTTGTAGGTTAGTTACCTAAACATTGAAGAATTCAATGTTCATGCCATTGTCCATTGCAAACACTTGTGCTTGGTTTGCCAAGGCCTGCTGGATCTTCCGGTTAACTCTCCCTCCCATTCCCACACTAACCTTTCTGACCTGGGCATCCTCCAGTGCTAGAGTGAAACCACCCCTCAAACTGGAGGAACAGCACCTCATATTCCGGTTTGGTAGCTTAAAACCCAACGATAAAGTCCAAAAATCTATCAATTTCAGATTGTAATATATTCGGCAACTAAGCCTCTTCAACTCTCGAGCAGAGAAGTGCAACATTTCACTATTCTCTGAGCAAAGGAATTTCTTATCTCAGTCCTTTACTTTGAGACTCTGAACCCGTTTCTAGACACCCCAGCCAGTGGCTACCATTTGCTTTCTATTCTCAAATAAAGAGGCCTTCCAGTTGTGGTTTCAGTGGTTTATAATTAAATGTAATATATGTATCTATTTGAAACACAATTAACAATTATTAATTTAGCTCATATTTTCTGGAATACTTCTGGAAAAAGATCAGTGAAGGCACAGTGCTAATTCTAATTAATTATTACTGCCATCCTTCTACTTTTCCCTTGTTAATCTAAGAAACGAATGCAACTTAGATATTTACTCAAAATAAGGAGGAACTCACTTTGCCAAGAAGCAGCAATCCTTACCTGATGCGTAATGGCTCCAAACGCCACAAGGACCTGGCATGGCTGCACACTGCACCACCTTCATAATGAACTAATCTGTAAAATATAAAAAGGATACCACTCTATCAAAAAGTACATAATTATAACAGCTAACACGACACAGAAAGATGGGTAATTTGGTTTTTAGTTAGAATTATTTAGCATACTAATACTTATGCCTTATAATTGTCTGTATTTGTTATTTCACCAACATTGTTTAATCCATTTTATTTTTCTACCAACTTCAAGTTCAAGTGAATTTATTGTCATGTGTCCCTGATAGGACAATGAAATTCTTGCTTTGCATCAGCACACAGAACATAGAAGGCATTTACTACAAAACAGATCAGTGTGTCCATATATCATTATATAAATATATACACACATGAATAAATAAACTAATAAAGTGCAAATAACAGATAATGGGTTATTTGTTATCAGAGTTTTGTCCGAGCCAGGGTTAATAGCCTGATGGCTGTGGGGAAGTAGCTATTCCTGAACCTGGTCATTGCAGTCTTCAGGCTCCTGTACCTTCTACCTGAAGGTGTGTCTAGGATGGTGTGGGTCTTTGATGATACTGCCAGCTTTTTTGAGGCAGCGTCTGCGGTAAATCCCCTCGATGGAAGAAAGGTCAGAGCCGATGATGGACTGGGCAGTGTTTACTGCTTTTTTTATTTTTTATTTTTTTTAATATCTTTATTTATTAGTGGTACTGTAAGTTACATCAGTGTACATCCCTTGTATTGTATTACAGTCATTGTACCCCTAATTTTTTTTAAAGGCTTTAGAAAAGAGTGAAAAGAGAGAAAAATAGCAGCATAGAAAGTAGAAAAGTGAAAAAGAGATGTGAAAGTGCAAAAGCGAGACAGAGGGAAAGGAAACCCTTGAAGAGTTAGAAACGGGAATTAAGAGATAGACCCTGGAGAAAGAGAGAAACAAAAAGGGAAAATAGAGAAAAAAAAAGCCATCTTGCAAAAGGAATCTACCAACTTGACAGTTTTTCTTCCCCCTTTACCAAGACCCGACACCGGTACCTTTTTGAGATATTCTTGCACCTTATCCTTGTAATAGATTTATAAATGCAGACCACGTCTTATAGAAACAGTCTGATTTTCCTGCTAGTCGGAGTCTAATATCTTCCAAGTGTAGTGTTTCGAACATAGTTGAAATCCACATATTGACTGTGGGTACCGGAGAATTTTTCCAGAATGTTAAGATTAGCTTTTTTCCAGTTATTAATCCATATTCAAATAGAGTCTTTTGAAACACATTTAGTTCAGGGTAATCTTCCGATATCCCGAAGATTATCCAGTCTGCTTCCGGTGTCAGTTTTATTTTAAATATTTTTGTGAAAAATTCGAAAATTTCAGTCCAAAATGTTTGACTTTATTGTACAAAAGACAAATGAGTGCGCTATATTAGCTTCTTGGCATTGATATTTATCACATATAGGTGAGACGTTGGGAAAAAGTTTACTTATTTTAATTTTTTAATAGTATAATCTGTGTAAGATTTTAAATTGTATTAAGGTGTGTCTTACATTAATTGAACATTTATGCACATATTGTGATAATCTTGTGCGTATTTTTTCAGATAGTCACAGATTTGGAAATATTTAAAATACTGATTGTTTCCCAAATTGTGTTTTAGTTGTATTTGTTTAAATGATAATAGTTTTCCCGATTCATACACATCTCCGAAGATTTTAATTCCAGCTCTTTCCCATTGTATAAATGCTTTATCTATAGTTGAAGGTTTAAATGAGGGGTTTTTACCGATAAGAGATAAGAGAGATACATTTCTTAATTTTAGATTGTGTTTTATTTGTTTCCAAATTCTGATTGTACTGTATATAATTGGATTATTGTTGTAATTTATATTATTCACCGATATTGGGGAGAGAAGAATTGCTCCAATATTATAAGGAGAGCAATCCTCTCTCTCCATAATCATTCAATCCGGTTGTTGGGGAGAGTTATCCAGCAATTGGATCATGTTTCTGATATTTACAGACCAGTAGTAATACATAAAGTTGAGGAGTGCTAATCCCCCTACTACTTTGGGTTTATTCAGATGAGCTCTTTGTATTCTGTGGGATTTATAATCCCAAATAAAATTTGTGATATCTGAGTCCAGTTTTTTTTTTTACTTTTTGGGTAAATATATTGGGATAGATTGGAACAGGTATAAAATTTGTGGTAGAAAAATCATTTTTATGACATTTATTCGGCCTATTAAGGACATCGGAAGCGTTTTCCAAAATTTAATTAAGTTACATAGTTTCTTAAGTAGAGGGTTATGATTTTCGTCAAACATATCTTGATATCTTCTAGTAATTTCGATGCCCAAGAATTTAAAATTTTCCGTAGCTATTTTGAAAGGAAACTGTAAAAGATGCATAGAGTCTTTCGGTTTTATTGAAATGGTTTCACTTTTATTCCAATTTATTCTATATCCTGTGAATGATCCAAAGTCTTCTATTAATTTTAACATGTTTGGTATAGTAATATGAGGTGTTGTGATGTTTACTACTTTTTGTAGTCTTTTCCTCTCCAGGGCGTTCAAGTTGCCGAACCAAGCCACGATGCAACCAGTCAGCAAGCTCTCTACTGTGCACCTGTAGAAGTTAGAGAGAGTCCTCCTTGACAAACAGACTCTCCGTAATCTTCTCAGGAAGTAGAGGCGCTGGTGAGCTTTCTTGATAATTGCATCAGTGTTCTCGGACCAGGAGAGATCTTCAGAGATGTGCACGCACAGGAATTTGAACCTCTTGACCCTTTCAACCATCGACCCATTGATATAAACGGGACTGTGGGTCCCCATCCTACGCCTTCCAAAGTCCACAATCAGTTCCTTGGTTTTGCTGGTGTTGAGGGCCAGGTTATTGTGCTGGCACCATACGGACGGTTGCTCGATCTCTCTTTTGTACTCCGACTCATCCCCATCAGTGATACGTCCCACAACAGTGGTGTCGTCAGCGAACTTGATGATGGAGTTCGCACCGTGACCGGCTACGCAGTCATGAGTATAGAGTGAGTATAGAGTGAGTACAGCAGGGGGCTGAGCACGCAGCCTTGAGGTGCTCCCGTGCTGATTGTTATCGAGTCTGACACATTTCTACCAATACGAACAGACTGTGGTCTGTGAATGAGGAAGTCGAGGTTCCAATTGCAGAGGGTTGCGCAGAGACCCAGTTCTGCGAGTTTGGTAACCAGCTTGGAGGGGATGATAGTATTAAATGCCGAGCTGTAATCGATGAATAACAGCCTGACATATGAGTTTTCGTTGTCCAAGTGGTCCAGAGTGGAGTAGAGAGCCAGCGAGATCGCATCCACCGTTCATCTGTTGTGGCGGTAAGCGAACTGCAGTGGTTCCAGGTTTTTGTCGAGGTTGGAGTTGATTTGCGCCATGATCAACCTCTCGAAGCACTTCATCACCACAGGCGTTAGTGCCACAGGTCGATAGCCATTGAGGCACGTCACCTTGCTCTTCTTGGGCACTGGTATAATTGATGCCTTTTTGAAGCAGGTGGGAACCTCAGACCTCAGAAGTGAGAGGTTGAAAATGTTCGTAAAAACTCTAGCCAGGTCCGCACAGGTTTTATGAACACGACCAGGTATACCATCAGGTCCAGGCGTTTTTCGAGGGTTCACTCCTCTGAAGGATTTCCTGACGTCGGCCTCTGTGACTGAGACTGAAATACCATCACAGCGAATGGGGGCTCGGGAAGGCACATAGGTGTTCTCTCTATCAAAACGTGCGTAAAAAGCATTGAGCTCATCAGGGAGCGATGTTTTGCCGACATTCGAGCTGCCTCCTGATTTCGCCTTGTAGGAGGTGATTGCATTCAGGCCCCGCCACAGCTGCCGAGCATCTGTCTCATCCTCCAGCTTGGAGCAGAATTCCCTTTTGGCCTTTTTGATGGCCTTACCAAGATCGTAACTGGATTTCTTATAGACCGCTGTATCATCAGACATGAATGCCCGGTGTCTGGTCTTCAGAAGAGTGCGGATCTCAAAGTTGATTCAAGGTTTCTGATTGGGAAACACTCGGAAGGTTTTTGTAGGGATGCAGTCCTCCACTCATTTCTTAATGAAGGCTGTAACGACTGTGGCGTATTTGTTCAAGTCCGTTGCCGAGTCCTTGAACATTGCCCAGTCTACAGACTCCAAACAGTCCTGCAGTTATTCCTCTGCCCCCCACCCAACCAGCTCTGTACTGTCCTCACCTCTGGGGATGCGCTCTTTAATTGCTGCCTATAGGCAGGGAGAAGCAGCACCACGGTATGGTCGGATTTACCGAAGTGAGGGCGAGGGATTCTTGATGGTGGTGTAGCTGTGGTCGAGGGTGTTTGGTCCTCTGGTGCAGCAGGAGACATGTTGGTGGAAGTTGGGGAGTGATCTCTTTAGGTTTGCCTTATTGAAGTCCCCAGCAATGGTGGGGGCCCCAGCAACTTGTTGAGTGCAGCCCTGTGGAGTTGCAAGTACAAGGCTATGGCTCGAAGTGCCGGGCGGAGAGTACGTGTGAGTTTTTGGCGTAACAGCTGATGGTGGAATAAGGAACAGTCTATTTTTTCCTTCCTTTTGTAAAGCTTCCTTGGTCCAGTAATGGGCCTGTCACACTAAGGAGACTTTTTAGGCGACTGCAGAAGACTCTGCGGTCGCCACATGTTCGCGGGTAGTTGCCGGGGAGTCGTCTTCCTGGTCGTGAGGAGTTTCCCCATTCCCGCCATGGAGAGTAGCCACAATTCTCGCCCTAGTGGGTTGCTAGGAGGACGAAGGTTCTCGTAGGTTGTAGCCGGCACTGAGCGGTGAATTTCATTGGCTCATTGGGGGAAAAAACATAAGCAGTAGTTTTCAGAAACAAGGTAACCGACCAGTAATGTTAATGTCCGCCGAGCTACACAGCCGTGTATCTCCGGCTTCTTAAAAGTTGTCTCCCCTCCTTCTCCCCCCTCTTTTAAAGGACTTACCGTACACTGTGCTTTCACCATCCTACTTACAGCGCCAACCTTCCTGTTCATCGTGGTGTATGTCTGTATCACCTTGGCTTTGGACCTTGCTAATTTCACTCAGACAGCTCTCCCACCACTTGCCCTGTCCCCGCCTGCATAACGGGGGGGGGGGGGTGTGTGTGTGTGTGTGTCTGTCTGTGTGGAGTGTGGTTGGTGTGTTCCACTCTGACAGTTGCTGTTCCAGTTGCTGTTTTTTCAGGCACCTTGACAGTCGCCGGCAGTCACCTGAACAATCACCTAAGTGGGACAGGTCCATTAGGACAATTATATGCTCGTCCTGCAGAATGTGGGAAGTCATGGAGGCTTCCAGTGTCCCCGAGGACCCTACCTGCAGCAGGTACATCTAGCTGCAGCTCCTCACAGACCGTGTTAGTGAACTGGACCAGCAGCTGGACAACCTCAGGATCACTGGGAAACTGTGGTCACAGATAGGAGTTACAGTGAGGTGGTCATGCCCATGGTAGAGGCAGAAAGTAAATGGGTGACTACCCAGTAAAGGGAGTAGGCAGAGGGTGCTGGAATCCTGTGGCCGGAATTCCCCTTGACAACAGGTATGCTCCTTTGGATATTGTTTGGGGGGGGGGATGACCAGCTCGGGCAGAACAACAGTGGCATTGTGCCACTGGGTCTGACTGTGAGACACAGCGAGGACGGGTGAAGTCAGGCACAGCAATAGTGATAGGTTGAGTCTCCTATCACTAGAGCTGCCTTGAGGATAGTCCATATTACCATCGAGAAGGTGCGAGACGTCCTAAACGGCCTGTCCCACTTGGGCGACATTTGGGCGACATTTGGGCGACTGCGGAGCGTCAGTGACTGACGCCCGTAAAACCGTCAAGTTGCACACCATACACGCTGACGTATGCTGTCTTGCGGGTAAAGCCTGGTTACGGTTGAGGCTGTAAAATATTCTTCCTTCAATGCATGGATTTTAAACATTAATATATTAAAATTAGTACAATAAAATCAATTGTGCAAAGATGCCTGTCGTTCAGTTTTATTTATAGATGTATTGGTTCGCTTCCAGATCTGATCACCGTCTCTATAACTTTTCACAGGGATGGATTCAGTGAGTGTAGACTGAACTCTCCTCTCCCCTCCTCCCGTCCCCATCCCTATTTCTCCACTTCCCCCTATCCTTCTCCCCACTCCCCTTCTCCCCTCCCCTCTCACCCCCTTCTTCCCTTCCCCTCTCTTCCTCCCTTCTCCCCCGTATCCACTACCCCCTCCCCTCACATTCCCTTCTCCCCCTCTCCCTCCCTTCCCCACCCCCCACTTTCCCCGACGCCCCCCCATTTGTGGACCCAGCCTGCGACCAGTGATCCCCCACACACTATCCAACACGTGCTAGGAACAATTTATATAAACCTGTGCGCCTTTGGAGTGCGGGAGGAAACCCATGCCCTGGACCTAGCCCTAACTCTAATCCTGGCCCTAGCCCTAGCCCTAACTCTAGGTTGATAGGCTTGGTATAAGTATAAATTGTCCCTAGCATGTGTGGGATAGTGTGCAGGGGATCGCTGGTCGGTGCGGGCTCGATGGGCCAAAGGGCACTGTATCTCTGAACTAAATGTGACACAGGGGCCCAACGGGTTGGACTCGAACCCCCAATGTTCTGCCTGCTCCTCATGGGAACTAAACTGTTGGCCACAAGTTGTCCCAGAGGCAGATCTCTTTTCCAATCGTCTCTCCAAACACCCAGAGGCAGCGGGCTTTTCAACTGGGTACAGGCAATGTTGTCAATGTACCAGTGCCACCCACCTGCTCCGGCCACTGAGTCTAAATACCCACCATCCATTTTGAAGCAAGGTGAGGGGGCGGAGGGGGGTGGGGGGGCGGGGGGGGGGTTGTTCCCAAAGTCTGCATTTATCCCATCGTCAATGTTACTAAAACAGATGATGTGGCCTTTGCGCAGTACTATTAGTGGGATCTAGCTGTGACAGGCTGGGTCCACAAATGGGGGGCGTCGGGGAAAGTGGGGGGGGGGGGGGGGGGGGGGGGATGGGAGAAGGGAGGGAGAGGGGGAGAAGGGATGTGAGGGGACAGGTTATTGAATATGGGGGTGAAGAGTGGAGCGGAGAGACAGGAAGAAGAGAGGGGAAGGGAAGAAGGGGGGGAGAGGGGAGGGGAGAAGGATGGGGGAAGTAGAGAAAGAGGGATGGGGGCGGGAGGGGGGAAGAGGGGAGAGGGGAGTTCAGTCTACACTCACTGAATCCATCCCTGTGAAAAGTTATAGAGATGGTGATCGGATCTGTAAGTGGACCAATCTATATTACTAAATAAGATCTTGACCGCTTTTGACTCACTGCGATGTGATTTCCGAGAGAACGCCGCCACTTACGGCCGGCATTTTTGGCCACCTCGCTCAGAGCCCCACTCTGCCGGAGTGGACCGAAGGATTTGTCCCATCGTTGAAGAATCAGAGAGATATTAATGTTTTAAAAAACTTTGCCATTCTCCCTGCTGCCCCTGCTGGTGGGAGGGGGGAGGGACTATAAAACCCGGAAGTGGTGTGCCTCACTCAGTCTCTGCAAGATGGAGGAAGTGAGAGGGTCACGTCTCTCTGAGCTCTGAATAACACTGAACACGTGTCCACTCACCTGTGAGTGCCCTTAATGTGGTTTGAAAATGAAAATATGGTTGCTGTGAAATGCTGCACAGCAAAAACAATGGCTGTTGTTGGTGGTGGTAACTGCTTTGAAAGGCTGCACTGCAACAAAATGGCTGTTGTTGGTGGTGGTAACTGCTTTGAAAGGATGCACTGCAAAAAAATAGCTGTTGTTGGTGGTGGTAATTGCTTTTAAAAGGCTGCACTGCAAAAAAATGGCTGTTGTTGGTGGTGGTAACTGCTTTGAAAGGCTGCATTGCAAAAAAAAAAAATGGTGGCCTTGCAGCCTGTTTGAAGTGGTCAGAAACTGCACGTGAATTCGGTGGCCTTGCACCCTGCTTGAAGTGGTCAGAAACTGCATTTGAATTCGGTGGCCTTGCACCCTGCTTGAAGTGATAGGAAACTGCATTTGAATTTGGTTGCCTTGCACCCTGCTTGAAATGGAATTTCAAGGAATAGCCGTGAGTCAACTGCTAGCCCACCAGCTGTTAGTGAGTTGCCAGTACATCAGGCTTGAGTGACTGAGCTGCCACCCAAGAATCCATTTGGTCCACAATGTCCATACTAACCAGTCCCTTCAGCCCACAGTACCCATACTAGCATTCCAGAAAGCCCCCACCCCCACTGGCCACCAATATTTGAATTGGTGGAGAGGTGGAATATTGCGTTGGGAGACCAGCACTCCCGCGTGAACATGGGACCCAACGGGTCCCCCTTAGTCTAGTACATCTATAAATAAAACTGAACGACTCAGACATCTTTTCATTTGCACAATTGATTTGATTGTATGAATTTTAATATATTAATGTTTAAAATCCATGCATTGAAGGAAGAGTATTTTACAGCCCATCTGTGGTCCTTAACCCCAACCCTAACCAGGCATCACCCACAGGACAGCATATTTCAGTGTGTGACAGGGCGCACGACATGATGAGACACCCAAATGTCGCCCCCAGGATTTTGAACATTCCAAAATCCTGGGGCGAGAGGGAAGCACCGCGCATTACCGTGCATCACTCCATGCGTCACCACTCCTCACTATGCGTCACGACCAAAACGCGACAACCTCTTTTTAGGCTGTCGCCTAAATGTCGCCCAAGGAAACTGTGGGAAGCTAGAGAAGAAATTGCAAGAGCCCAACTAAGATCTATGAATCATTGTGTTAAAGAAGGAACTGCAGATGCTGGAGAATCGAGGGTTACACAAAAAGCTGGAGAAACTCAGCGGGTCCTGAAGAAGGGTCTCGACCCGAAACGTCACCTATCTCCTTCGCTCCTTAGATGCTGCTGCACCCGCTGAGTTTCTCCAGCTTTTTGTGGAACCATCTATGAATCATTGTTAGACACTGGTGAGGTCCAGATGACTGGAAGATGGCTAATATTGTGCGTCTATTTAGGAAGAGTAGGAGTGAACGGGTCCTTTTCAGGATGGCAGACAGTGACTAGTGGGGTGCCACAAGGCTCAGTGCTGGGACCCCAGCTATTTACAATTTACATTAATGATTTGGACGAGGGAATTAAATGCAACATCTCGAAGTTTGTGGATGACACGAAGCTGGGGGGCAGTGTTAGCTGTGAGGAGGATGCCAGGAGGCTGCAGGATGACTTGGATAGACTGGGTGAGTGGTCAAACGCATGGCAGATGCAGTATAATGTG
Organism: Okamejei kenojei; assembly: GCA_035221665.1. Lineage (NCBI taxonomy): Eukaryota > Metazoa > Chordata > Chondrichthyes > Rajiformes > Rajidae > Okamejei > Okamejei kenojei. The sequence continues at coordinate 12,819,537 of CM069171.1, read as the reverse complement.
GATAAATGTGAAGTTATCCACTTTGGTGTGAAAAACAGGAAGGTAGACTATTATTTGAATGGTCACCGATTAGGAAAAGGGGAGATGCAGCGAGACCTGGGTGTCATGGTACACCAGTCATTGAAAGTAGGCATGCAGGTGCAGCAGGCTGTGAAGAAAGCGAATGGTATGTTGGCATTCATAGCAAAAGGATTTGAGTACAGGAGCAGGGAGGTTCTACTGCAGTTGTACAGGGTCCAGGTGAGGCCACACTTGGAGTATTGCGTACAGTTTTGGTCTCCTAATCTGAGGAAAGACATTCTTGCCATAGAAGGAGTACAGAGAAGGTTCACCAGACTGATTCCTGGGATGGCACGACTTCCATATGAAGAAAGACTGGATAGACTTGACTTGTACTCGCTGGAATTTAGAAGATTGAGGGGTGATCTCATAGAGACTTACAAAATTCTTAAGGGGTTGGACAGGCTAGATGCAGGAAGATTGTTCCCGATGTTGGGGGAGTCCAGGACAAGGGGTCACAGTTTAAGGATAAGGGGGAAGTCTTTTAGGACCGAGATGAGAAAATCGTTTTTCACACAGAGTGGTGAATCTGTGGAATTCTCTGCCACAGAAGGTAGTTGAGGCCAGTTCGTTGGCCATATTTAAGAGGGAGTTGGATGTGGCCCTTGTGGCTGAAGGGATCAGGGGGTATGGAGAGAAGGCAGGTACAGGATACTGAGTTGGATGATCAGCCATGATCATATTGAATGGCGGTGCAGGCTCGAATGGCCGAATGGCCTGCTCCTGCACCTCATTTCTATGTTTCTATGTTTCTATGAAGGGATGCAAGGAAAAGATGGGACCTATAGACAAATGAGCCTTACATCTGTGGTAGTCATGTTACTGGAGAGGATTCTGAGGGATAAAATGTGGATAGGCTGAGCTGATTAGCAATAGTCAATGTGGTTTTATACTTGGGGGTTAGCGTCTCACAAATTTGAGCGAGTTTTCTGAAGAAGTAACTAAGAAGGTTGACGAGAGATTTGTCATGGATATCATCTATATGGACTTCAGCAACGCCTTTGATAAGTTTCTGCAAAGTAGGCTACCCTGAAAGGTTAGATCGCATGGCATTCAGGGAGAAGCAGCTGTTGGGATATAAAATTGGCCTCATGGAAGGGAGCAGGGGATGGTGCTGGAAGGTTATTTTTCGGACTAGAAGCCGATGACTACTAGTCTGTCTCTGGGATCGGATATATGCTTGCCCTCATTGCAAGGAGTATTGAATATAAAAGTCATTGAGTCATGTTGCAGCTCTATAAGACTTTGGTTAGGCTGTACTTGGAGTATTGCATGCAGTTCTGGTTGCCTCATTACAGGAAAGATGCAAAGGCTTGGGAGAGGGTTCATGTTTACCAGAATGCTGCCTGGACTGGGGGGTGTCTGCTCCTGGGAGCAGGTGGATAGACATGGGTTGGTTTCTCTGGAAAATCAGAGGTTGAGACTTTGTAGAAGGATATAAAATTATGAGAGGCCTAGACAGGGTAGACAGTAAGAAGCTCTTTCCCCAGGGTGGAAATATCCAACACTAGAGGGCACAGCCATCAGGCGAGAGGGGGAAAGTTTAATGGAGATGTGCAGGGCAAGTTATTTTTTACAGAAAGCGGTATGGGCCTGGGGGTGATGGAGGAGGCAGATACAATAGTAGCATTTAAGAAGCTTTTAGATAGGCATATGGAAGTCCATGGATTAGAGGGATATAGATTGTGTACCAGGCATCCATCAGAAGGTGTTATTTTGAAAGATACTTCTTCACTCTTAAAAAACAGAAACTTTACAACTGAAAACAGAATCTTTACAAAATATTAAATCAATGCCAAATGTTAAACTGACCTGCGTTGATCTTCACCCTGATCAAATGATGCTACGGTCAGACATTCATCCATATGACCATGGAACAGGCGAAGAACGTGCCCTCCAGTTAAAAATCCTGAGCACATCAACAAAAGAATACAGTGTGAAGAAATATATACACATTTGTAAACAATCAAAAAGTTACAATTGCCTTTTTCCTTTTCTAACCTCAAATTTGTATAGATTGCTGATTAAATTGGAAGAAATTGTTTTGATACGCTTCAAACTTTGAATCTCATATTTCAGTCTATGTTCATGTCATTTACACTGACTGTATTTCATGCCTTTGGATACAAGCTTACGAGATTTAATGCTTTCTTGACTCAAAATAGGGTAGTTAATAAGATAGCTTTGTGAGCTGGAAGTCCAGATACGACCTTGGTAAGGCCATCAAAAAGGCCAAAGGGGACTTCTGCTCCAAGCTGGAGGATGAGACAGATGCTCGGCAGCTGTGGCGGGGCCTGAATGCAATCACCTCCTACATGGCAAAATCAGGAGGCAGCTCGAATGTCAGCGAAACATCACTCCCTGATGAGTTCAATGCGTTTTACAGACATTTTGATAGGGAGAACACCGATGTGACTTCCCGAGCCCCCATTCGCCGTGATGGTATTTCAGTCTCAGTCACAGAGGCCGACGTCAGGAAATCCTTCAGAGGGGTGAACCCTCGAAAAGCGCCTGGACCTGATGGTATACCTGGTTGTGTTCTAAAAACCTGTGCGGACCAACTGGCTGGAGTTTTTACGGACATTTTCAACCTCTCACTTCTGAGTTTTGAGGTTCCCACCTGCTTCAAAAGGGCATCAATTATACCAGTGTCTAAGAAGAGCAAGGTGACGTGCCTCAATGACTATCGACCTGTGGCACTAACGCCTGTGGTGATGAAGTGCTTTGAGAAGTTGATCATGGCGCAAATCGACTCCTACCTCGACATAAACCTGGACCCACTGCAGTTCGCTTACCGCCACAACAGATCAACGGTGGACGCGATCTCGCTGGCTCTCTACTCCACTCTGGACCACTTGGACAACAAAAACTCATGTGTCAGGCTGTTATACATCGATTACAGCTCGGCATTTAATACTATCATCCACTCCAAACTGGTTACCAAACTCAGAGAACTGGGTCTCAGCGCATCCCTCTGCAATTGTATCCTCGACTTCCTCATTCACAGACCACAGTGTTTGTATTGGTGGAAATGTGTCAGACCCGATAACAATCAGCACGGGAGCACCTCAAGGCTGCGTCCTCAGCCCCCTGCTGTACTCTCTCTATACTCATGACTGCGTAGCCGGTCACAGTGCGAACTCCATCATCAAGTTCGCTGACGACACCACTGCTGTGGGATGTATCACTGATGGGGATGAGTCGGAGTACAGAAGAGAGATCGAGCAACTGTCCGTATGGTGCCAGCACAATAACCTGGCCCTCAACACCAGCAAAACCAAGGAACTGATTGTGGACTTTGGAAGGCGTAGGATGGGGACCCACAGTCCCGTTTATATCAATGGGTCGATGGTTGAAAGGGTCAAGAGGTTCAAATTCCTGTGCGTGCACATCTCTGAAGATCTTTCCTGGTCCGAGAACACTGATGCAATTATCAATAAAGCTAACCAGCGCCTCTCTAACTTCCACAGGTGCAGAGTAGAGAGCTTGCTGACTGGTTGCATCGTGGCTTGGTTCGGCAACTTGAGTGCCCTGGAGAAGAAGACTTCAAAAAGTAGTAAGCACAGCCCAGTCCATCATCGGCTCTGACCTTCCTTCCATCGAGGGGATTTACCGCAGTCGCTGCCTCAAAAAGGCTGGCAGTATCATCAAAGACCCACACCATCCTGGCCACACACTCATCTCAGGTAGAAGGTATAGGAGCCTGAAGACTGCAATGACCAGGTTCAGGAATAGCTACTTCCCCACAGCCATCAGGCTATTAAACCTGGCTCGGACAAAACTCTGATAACTAGTAACTCATTATCTGTTATTTGCACTTTATTCGTTTATTTATTCATGTGTGTATATATTTATATATGCTATATGGCCACACTGATCTGTTTTGTAGTAAATGCCTTCTATGTTCTGTGTACAATAAACTCACTTGAACTTGAACTTAAATCTAAATATTTCAGAATTCAAAAGCTTCCATTGCAAAGACATGAGACCTACTTCTTTAAAGTTCAAGTGCAATCACCACATATTACATTAATGTATTCCAAGCACAGGTGTGTTTGGAAATGTATTCTAAGTACATCTCCAAAGACATATTATATTACAAGGATAAAAAAAAAATAAGATAAAAGTGACAATGGTAGGTAAAAGACAATAATAAATAAAAAATAATCAACATATATGATGTGTTTATGAGTTCAGAAGCCTGATGGCCTGATGATAAAAACTGTTCTTAAATCTGGCGGTACGTGCAGCCATGCTCCTGTACCGTCTGCCTGACGGTAACAAGGAGAACAGTCTGCGTGCTGGGTGGCTGTGGTCCTTGATGATGCTGTGTGCCTTCCGCAGGCACCGCCGGTGGAAAATGTCCTGAATTGCCCGGAGATTGTTGCCAGTGATGTGCTGTGCTGCCTTCACCACTCTCTGTAGTGATTTGCGGCTGTGGGCAGAACAATTTCCGTACCAGACTGTAATGCAGCCCGTCAGCAGACTCTCGATGGTGGAACTGTACATGTTTGTGAGGATGCTGGCGTTCATGCCAAACTTCCTCAGTCTTCTCAGGAAAAAGAGCTGCTGGCGGGCTTTCTTAGTTATTGTGTCTGTGTGCAGTGTCCAGGAGAGGTCCTCAGTGATGTGCACACTGAGGAACTTGAAGTTGCTGACCCTTTCAACCTCAGCATCACCGATGTTGATGGGGAGGTGACCACTCCCCTGCTGTCTCCTGTAGTCCATGATCATCTTTTTAGTTTTGCTGACATTGATAGAGAGGTTATTTTTCTGGCACCAGCTGTTTAGTGCCTTTACCTCCTCTCTATAGGCCGTCTCATTATTGCCTGTGATGAGGCCCAGGATGGTCGTGTCATCAGCAAACTTTAAGATGATGTTGGTGCTGTGCTTAGCAGTACAGTCGTGCGTGAACAGGGAGTACAGAAGAGGACTGAGCACACAGCACACTGGTGCGCCTGTGTTGAGGATCAGTGAGGAAGAGGTGTGGCTGCCAATTCTCACCTCGTCAGGAAGTCGAATATCCAGCCACAGATGGAGCTCTCCAGTCCACGATCTAGGAGCTTGATAGGGAATGATAGTGTTGAATGCCGAGCTATAGTCAATGAAGAGCATTCTTACATATGTATTCCCTTTGTCCAGGTGGGTGAGTGCGGTGTGAGTTGCCATGGCGATGGCATCGTCCGTGGCCCTGTTTGGTCTATACGCAAACTGAAGAGGGTTCAAGGTGTCAGGGAGAGAGGAGCAGATGTGAGTTTTGACTAGCCGCTCGAAGCACTTCATGATGACTGATGTCAGTGCGACAGGACGGTAGTCATTTAAACAGGAGATTAATGGTTTCCTTGGAATCGGAACAATGATGGATGCTTTGAAGGGGGTGGGAACCACAGACTGACTCAGGGAGAGGTTGAAGATGTTGGTGAACACCTCTGCCAGTTGATCAGGGCATGCCCTGAGAGCCCGCCCTGGAATACCATCCGGCCCTGGAGCTTTGCGGTCATTGACCTTTTTGGAGGACCGCCTCACATCTGCCATTTGTAGGGTCAGTGAGGTAGTCCCCCTGCACACCTGTGGACTCATGGTGGGCACTGTGTTGTCACAGCGCACACCAAGGTGACAACTGCCATTTTCATTAAATAATGAATAAAGCACAGATGCTTAGAAATTAATAATACTGTTTTTCTTTACAGCAAATGCAACAAAAAGTTGTCTCCCCATTTCCATCAATTCCCACGGAGATCTCTCGTACCATGACTCCTTTGTTCACTCATCCCTCTACACCCAAAGCTACCCTTCCCCAGGCACGTTCCCCGGCAACCACAGGAAATGTAACACCTATGTCTACACCTCCTCTCTCACCTCCATTCAGGCACTACAACAGTGCTTTCAGGCGAGACAATGGTTACTTGCACATCGTCCAATCTGGTCCATTGCATTTGGTGCTACTGATGTCGCCTCCTCTAAATGAGTAAGACTAAGCGTAGACGAGTTGACTGTTTTGCTGAAAAAGTGGTCTAACCACCAAGGCCTGCTGGAGCTCCTGGTTGCAAGCCATTTTAAGTCCACTGCCCTGTCACCCAGTTCCTTTCCCCTCGTCCTTCCAATCATTTCCCACTCCTCTCTAGTCACCCCAACCCCCCCCCCCCCCTCCCCACCCCCAGCCTTCCCCCAACACCCCCAGCCTGTACCCTTCCATCCACTATACAGTTTTACATTTCAGTCCTCTTCAATGGTTATCTGATTCCACATCTGCACCCTTTGGCTCCATCTCATCCCTAGCCTTTGTTACTATTTCCACACATCTACCAATTACCCCTTTCTCATCCATCCATCACTTGCCAGTTTTTGATTTACCTCTTCCTTTCAATTTATCAGCTTTCCTTCCTCTATGCCACCAGTCTGAAGTAGGGTCCCAACCCAAAATGTCATTTGTCCATTTCCCTCCACAGATGCTGATGGCATGCTGAGTTCCTGCACCATTTTGTTTTTTGCTCAAGATTCCAGCATCTGAAGTCTCTTAATTCTCAAACAGTATTTTTTCAAAAAATGAAAAATGTCATCTCAGTGCATGGCACAACCTGCATGCACCACTGATACAATTTCTAACGGGTGCATCGGATAATGTCATTCCTGATGACATTATACCAGGGGCAACTATCATCCGTACTCTGGAGATATGTAGGTCTTAGTAACGCAGAACATAACTACACAGTAAACCCTCACTATAACGGACATGATGGGTGGGGAATGGTGTTCGTTTTTACCCATTGTCCGTTACAGACTATTATTTAAATGGTGGCCGATTAGGAAAAGGGGAGATGCAGCGAGACCTGGGTGTCATGGTACACCAGTCATTGAAAGTAGGCATGCAGGTGCAGCAGGCAGTGAAAAAAGCGAATGGTATGTTAGCTTTCATAGCAAAAGGATTTGAGTACAGGAGCAGGGAGGTTCTACTTCAGTTGTACAGGGTCTTGGTGAGACCACACCTGGAGTATTGCGTGCAGTTTTGGTCTCCAAATCTGAGGAAGGACATTATTGCCATAGAGGGAGTGCAGAGAAGGTTCACCAGACTGATTCCTGGGATGTCAGGACTGTCTTATGAAGAAAGACTGGATAGACTCGGTTTATACTCTCTGGAATTTAGGAGATTAACAGGGGATCTTATAGAAACTTACAAAATTCTTAAGGGGTTGGACAGGCTAGATGCAGGAAGATTGTTCCCGATGTTGGGGAAGTCCAGGACAAGGGGTCACAGCTTAAGGATAAGGGGGAAATCCTTTAAGACCGAGATGAGAAAGACTTTCTTCACACAGAGAGTGGTGAGTCTCTGGAACTCTCTGCCACAGAGGGTAGTTGAGGCCAGTTCATTGGCTATATTTAAGAGTGAGTTGGATGTGGCCCTTGTGGCTAAGGGGATCAGAGGGTATGGAGAGAAGGCAGGTACGGGATACTGAGTTGGATGATCAGCCATGATCATATTGAATGGCGGTGCAGGCTCGAAGGGCTGAATGGCCTACTCCTGCACCTAATTTCTATGTTTCTATGTTTCTATGTAACCGAGTAGGTATTATCATTGTATGTTATTGAAACAAAGAAGTACAGATGATGGTACAGGCAACATCACTGAAGAACATGGATAGGTGATGTCTGGACCCTTTTCTCGACTGATTGAGTCTTTTAACTTACCTCAGCATTGAGTTATTTTATCTTAAAACTAGGCGTTAATGGCGCCGGTCGGCACCGGTGAGCCCTTCTTCACCACTTCACCCAGCTGTTGTTGTGGCTCACTTTGTAACCCCTGTGGGCAGTGATTTCTTCAAGCCGCTGCCAATGACAGGATGCGTTTGGTCACCGTGGGGCTCTCTTCCCTCTCACCAGCTGCAGCTTCCAAGTAGATGCTGGCGACTGCGGGGGAGGAGGAGGAGGAGGTGGTGGGGGGGGGGGGGAACGGAAGGGGCCAAGTGGACTGATCGACAGTTGTGCAGTAAGCTCAAGCAGCAGCAGCAACTAGTTGGGGGGGGGGGGGGGGGGGGGGGATGCCCCACAGTGTCCTCCTGTTGTTCGCAGTGGCCTGAAAAAAGCACTGTCCTCAGGGATTACAACATGAGCTGCAGCAACAGTCATGCAGTGGGTGAAGAAGGGCTCGATAGTGCACCCTGCAAGTCGGGAGTGGCGTCGGAAGCCCTGGCTTTATGTGGTAGTGGATATGCTGCGAGCTGGGGCTGGGTTGGCAGTTCCGTTCGTTATAACCAAAATCCGTTATAAAGGGGTCCGTTAAAACAAGGGTCTACTATAATGCCTATAGGCAAATTATTTTGTTTAAATGCACATCATTGAAAATTGTGACCCCTGGCCCAACTGACCACATGGCAGTCCTCAATAGTCCTGCACACTTCCACACAAAGACATTTTGATCCCTTCACATTCCTTCACAATATGAGGTGCTGTTCCTCCAATTTGCGCTGGCCGCTTGGTCTCACCGATGTAGAGAAGTTGACACCTGGAACAGCGGATACAGTAGATATCTCTATATCAGCGAGACCAAGCGCAGGCTCGGCGATCGTTTCGCTAAACACCTCCGCTCAGTCCATCTTAACCTACCTGATCTCCCTGTGGTTCAGCACTTCAAATCCCCCTCCCATTTCCAATCTGGCCTTTCTGTCCTGGGCCTCTGCCATTGTCAGAGTGAGGCCCTGCGCAAATTGAAGGAACAGCACCTCATATTTCTCTCGGGTAGTTTACACCCCAGAGGTATGAACATTGACTTCTCTAACTTCAGATAGCACCTTGCTTTCTCTCTCCATTCCCTTCCCAGTTCTCCCTCCAGTCTTAAACCCCTGTCTCACTGTGCGAGTTGGCCCACGAGTGACCCCGAGTTTTCACTCGTGGTGATCACGTAGCGGGAACGTCGGAACTCGCACGAGCAACTTATCGACTCGTGGCGCTAACGGCAGGTACTCGGGAAACTTGTTAACTCGTGAAAAAAATCAAACATGTTTGATTTTTTCCACGAGTCAAATTAACTGTTCAAGTGTAAAATGGAAACATTTTAACTCGTTGCAATAACGTAGTGGCCCCGTGCGTTTATCTTAGTGTCTCGTGAGTGTACCGTGGGAACTTTAATAATCTGTTCTTTTGCTCGTAAGACTGAACCAAAGATAGACACAAAATGCTGGAGTTTATAACTCAGCGGACCAGGCAGCATCTCTGGAGAGAAGGAATAGAGTCGAGACCCTTCTTCAGACTTTCCTTCCCTCCAGAGATGCAGCCTGTCCCGCAGAGTTACTCCAGCATTTCGTGTCTATCTTCGGCCTTTCTGCCACTTGTCCCCGTGGCTTCACTCTGTCTCAATGAACGGCTTAAAGACCTGCCGAAGGGGCAAGTCTGGGGTGGTGGGTGGGATGTGTCCACGTGTGATGCTCCATCCACCCCCCCGGGGCCGAGAGTGTGGGATTGGGAAGGAACTGCAGATGCTGGTTCACACCAGAGATAGACACACACAATGCTGGAGTAACTCGGCGGGACAGGCAGCATCTCTGGAGCGAAGGAATGGGTGGCATTTCGGGTAAGTCTGAAGAAGGGTCTCGACTCTATTCCTTCTCTCCAGAGATGCTGCCATGTCCGCTGAGTTGTGTGTGTGTGTCTCTCTCCCTCTCTGTCTATCTGTGTGTATCTGTGTGTGTGTCTGCTGTCGGGTCCCGGTGGCCGCTCAAAGTCACCCGAGCTGCTTGATTCCTCTGAAGTGGTGGCCAGCTGCTGTCTGTGTGTGTGTGTGTGTGTGTGTCTCTCTCTCTCCCTCTCTGTCTATCTGTGTGTGTGTGTGTGTGTGTGTGTGTGTGTGTGTGTGTGTCTCTCTCCCTCTCTGTCTATCTGTGTGTGTGTGTGTGTGTGTGTGTGTACTGTCGGGTCCTGGCGGCCGCTCAGTCACCCGCGCTGCTTAATTCCTCTGAAGTGGTGGCCAGCTGCTGTCTGTGTGTATCTCTATCTGTGTGTGTGTGTGTGTGTGTGTGTGTGTGTGTGTGTGTGTGTGTGTGTGTGTCTCTCTCTCCCTCTCTGTCTATCTCTGTGTGTGTGTGTGTGTGTGTGTGTGTACTGTCGGGTCCTGGCGGCCGCTCAGTCACCCGCGCTGCTTAATTCCTCTGAAGCTGCTGTCTGTGTGTATCTCTATCTGTGTGTGTGTGTGTGTGTGTGTGTGTGTGTGTGTCTCTCTCTCTCTCTCCCTCTCTGTCTATCTGTGTGTGTGTGTGTGTGTGTGTGTGTGTGTGTGTGTGTACTGTCGGGTCCTGGCGGCCGCTCAGTCACCCGCGCTGCTTAATTCCTCTGAAGCTGCTGTCTGTGTGTATCTCTATCTGTGTGTGTGTGTGTGTGTGTGTGTGTGTGTGTGTGTCTCTCTCTCTCTCCCTCTCTGTCTATCTGTGTGTGTGTGTGTGTGTGTGTGTGTGTGTGTGTGTGTGTGTGTGTGTGTGTGTGTGTGTACTGTCGGGTCCTGGCGGCCGCTCAGTCACCCGCGCTGCTTAATTCCTCTGAAGCTGCTGTCTGTGTGTATCTCTATCTGTGTGTGTGTGTGTGTGTGTGTGTGTGTGTGTGTCTCTCTCTCTCCCTCTCTGTCTATCTCTGTGTGTGTGTGTGTGTGTGTGTGTGTACTGTCGGGTCCTGGCGGCCGCTCAGTCACCCGCGCTGCTTAATTCCTCTGAAGCTGCTGTCTGTGTGTATCTCTATCTGTGTGTGTGTGTGTGTGTGTGTGTGTGTGTGTGTGTGTGTGTGTGTGTGTGTCTCTCTCTCTCCCTCTCTGTCTATCTGTGTGTGTGTGTGTGTGTGTGTGTGTGTGTGTGTGTGTGTACTGTCGGGTCCTGGCGGCCGCTCAGTCACCCGCGCTGCTTAATTCCTCTGAAGCTGCTGTCTGTGTGTATCTCTCTCTCTCTGTGTGTGTGTGTGTGTGTGTGTGTGTGTGTGTGTGTGTGTGTGTGTGTGTGTGTGTGTGTGTGTCTGCTGTCGGGTCCCAACGGCCGCTCAATGTCAGTCACCCGGGCTGCTTCCTTTTTTAAAATTATTTAAAATAGAGATCCATTGCAAAAAAGTATTTAAAAACATAAAAAAACAAGAAATGCTTGGTAGAATGCGCATTTTTCCCATTGTAGGTCATATCAATAGATGCGGCCGCGCTGAAATAACTCAAAACCACAGGATGGAGATGTATTTTAACATTGTTGCTTTATTAAACCATACCTTCATTCACGGTTGGCTCAAGAGTAACGGGAGAGGAACTTGCTAACTCGGGAGAGGAACTTGTTAACTCGGGAGAGGAACTTGCAACATCGCAGCAATTACATACCCGTGGGAACTCGGCCACACACTTGATCATACACTTGCAGTCTCGTGGGCAGCCACGAGTCTATCACTCGGGGTACCTCGTGGGTCAACTCGCACAGTGAGACAGGGGCATTACTGTCTACGACTACATTGTATCTTTGTCCAGCCCCCTCCCCTGACATCAGTCTGAAGAAGGGTCTCGACCCGAAACTTCACTCATTCCTTCTCTCCAGAGATGCTGCCTCACCCGCTGAGTTACTCCAGTATTTTATGTCTACCTTCTCTCTTTCTGACTCTCTCTCTCTCTGTCTGTCTGTCTGTCTGTGTGTATCACAATGTAAACAGTGGATGTAAATGTAGATGGTTAGTAAGTTTGCAGATGACACTGAAATTAATAGAGTTGCAAACAATGAGGAAGGCTGACAAAGGATACTGTAAGATATTGATCAGTTACAGATTAGTCAGAGAATGAGCAGATGAGTCTAATATCAATTTCGAGATGTTGCAACGTTATTGTAATATTTGAATGATTTTTCTTATATATGTTTGTTCTGCTGGTTACATTTACTAGAGGTATTTTGAAGAGTGATCATTATTAAAATGTTCTAATCTTCACACTGTCATCGTATATGCGTCACATTCTCTTAACAATTGAATGACCTGGTCAGTGTGGTGATGCCCCAATTTGTACCCTTTTCTCACAACAAATTCAGTTGAATCCTACCGTATAATTTAAAATGCAATTGCCTGTTACTCTTTCAACTACTCATTTAAATTTTTTGATTCTTTGCAGCCTTCTCGGGTTGGAAATTCTAAAAAAAAACATTGTCCTAGGCAAATAATATTTTTCCCAGCTGTGTTCTTAAAGGCTGGCTTCTTATTTCAATACCATGACCCCTGGTTCTGGACAACGCAGACAGGGGAAGCATTAACTTTGTATATTGTGTCAAGTTCTGGAAGAATTTTGTATATTTTGATGATATCACCATTTTTCTAAACCCCTTTCCATTTCCCTCCGCAGATGCTACTTGATCCGCTGAAATCCTTCAACTGTGTTTTGCTCAATATTCCAGCATCTGCAGCCCCTTGTGTCTCCACAGAGCAATCCTGGTCGGATTATCCTCTCCTCATACAACAAACACAATATCCCAAGATTCGACATGGTAAATCTTCACTGTACTCCCTTTTCCTGATAGTTCAATAATCCATTTAACATTCTTTTTCACAGCTCTATATATAGACAGTCCTTTAAGAGATGCGCATTTAAAGCTTAACTTACATTTACTCTTTTCAGTATGTTTATCATTAGTGAAATGTTTCAGATATTTTCAACTGCATGGAATCATCAGCCATCATAATGTTATGAGAAGTACTTCTATGAATAGTGTGAACAGGTTTTTTAAAAACAATTAAACAAAACCTCCATATGAAATAATGATCCTAACACTGTCGTGATTCCCATTATACACTCAATGTGGGCAGATTTATACCATACAATGTAAGCACTGTTCATTAACTCAACATCTGCTCTGACCGCAAGCTAACATTTTTGATAAGCAGTGGCAGTTCTTATTTTTGATTAGCATGTTCTGGCTGTTATCATTTTTCTTAAGCAACAGCATCCCTGCCTCCAATCCCATGTTCATAAAGTACCACAATGCACCAACATCTACTTCCAAAGCATTACATAGGCCAAGATTTAATTTTGTTTGAAAGCACATAAAAGTGATTACAACTTTAGCTCATGTTTATAGACAATAATTACAAGAACATTTTAGCATGTACTCGATATTTCCTCTATTTTTGACTGAACAATATTACATTTTGCACAGCCTTTAATTGCATTGCTCATCAAAATATTTTAGATACAAGAAACTACAGATGCTGGAATCTTTAGCAAAAAATGAAAGTGCTGGAGAAACTCAGTGGGTCAGGAAACATCTATGGACAGATGGTGTTTCATATTGAGCCCCTTCAGTCTGAATGTTGTAACGGGGAAGACCGCTGGGCAAGGAGGGAGTAGAGCAAAGCCAGGCAAGTGGCAGGTGGATTCAGTTGAGGTAGGAGTGACAAAGACTAAAGGTGAAATGCAGACAAAATGGAATCTCATAAGGAAATATTAAGTGAAAGCCAGAGGGAATGATATGGGTGGAAGGGGATGGAGAAGGGGAAAGGGTGGGATGAAATTGAAATACAAGGATCAGGGATGGGAGATGACTTTATGGAAAGGGTGGGGAAGAGAGAGGCAGGAGAAAGAGGACAGGTGGGGGAGCTCTTACTTGAAAGTGGAGAATTCAACGCTCATTAGGTTGTAAGTTACCCAAGCAGATACGGAAAGCTGTTCTTCCAGTTTGCAAGTGGTGTAACTCTGGCAATGAAGGAAATGAAAACGAAAAGGCGACATGGGAATGGTAAGGAGTTAAAATGGTTAGCAACCGGGAGTTCCAGCAAGCCTTGGTGGACATGCGCATGTGTTCGTCGAACGGACATCTAGATGTGCTTGGTCTTTTTGTTGTTCTACTATGAATTAGTATAATTTTCAATGAACGGATTATCTTTCCTTCATCCCCCCCCCCCCCCCCCTCCCCTCCATGTCACAATAAATTACTAACCTTCAGCAAGCTCACAGCCTGAGCAGGTAGGGTTCATATTCCAAAGAGTCTGCATAAAAGAGGCATCCACTTGCAAATCTCCGCTGGCACAAGATAAATGCTTTGGAAAAGATATACAGAAAAAATTGTCAGTACCGTATCTTCCATAACCTACACAAAATTGAGAGAAAGTAAATTTCACATTGACCAATTATATATTTTATTACTATTACTCATATGCTTCACAATCTATTGAAAGCAACAAAAATAATTAGCTTGTTAATCTATATCATAATCACTAATTCCATTGCTCTCCTAAATATCAAATGGAACTGGACCAGATCATTCACCACCTTAGTATCAGCGTTGACTCAGAGAAGAGCATCAGACTAGATATCCACATCATCACTATGATCAAAGATAAACACAAGATACTGGAGTAACTCACGGGGGTCAGGCAGCATCCCTGGAGAAAAAGGATAGGTGATGCTTCGGGTCGGGATCCTTCTTCGGAATCTGAAGAAGGGTCCCGACCTGAAATGTCACTTTATCCTTTATCTCCAGAGATGCCGCCTGACCCAAAGTTACTCCAGCACTTTATGTCTATCTTTTTCATAAACCCGCATCTACAATTCTTTGTTTCTACATCACCATGACCATCTATTTTATTCCACAATATTATCTGACCTTTACCCGGCCACAACCAATGAAATGTTCGTCCATACGTTTCTTGCCTGTAGACTTGACAAATCCGATGCACGCGGTCTCCTTTTCATTTTACCCTCAAACACAAGATCTTTCCACATTCTCTTCAATTCACTTCAGTCCTATGCCTACTGATTTAAATTGGCACCAGTTTACGCAACACTCCGGTATTAAAATTCTTATCTTTATTTTGGAACACAAGTCTTGTCCTTTCTCTTTTCTAGACCCTTTTTTGTGCCTTAACTTAATTACTTTACCTTAACCTGTAATTCCAACAACACATCCCAATCCCCTTGTGCTTAAGAAGGAACTGCAGATGCTGGAAAATCGCAAGTAGACAAAAGTGCTGGAGAAACTCAGCCGGTGCAGGAGCATCTATGGAGCGAAGGAAATAGGCAATGTTTTGGGCCGAAACCCTTCTTTAGACTGATGTGGGGGGAGGGGGGGGGCGAGCAGAAAGGAGAAAGGAAGAGGAGGAACCTCTGTCGCACCTGGAATTACTGCTTGGGTCCTTGAATGGAGTCAAGGAAGGAGGTGTAGCATCTCTTGCGGTTGCAAGGGGAAGTGGTGCGGGAGGGAAGGGAAGAGGAAGAAGTGGTGCGGGAGGGGGTGGTGCGGGAGGGTAGGGAAGAATTGACCAGGGAGTTACGGAGAGAGCGGTCTTTGCGGAAAGCAGACGGGGGGGGTGGGGGGAGATGAGAAGATGTGACGAGTGGTGGGGTCACGTTGGAAGTGGCAAAAATGATGGAGGACTATTTGTTGTATGTGACGGCTAGTGGGGTGAAAGGTGAGGACTAGGGGGACTCTGCCCTTGTTACGAGTGGGGGGAATGGGGATAGAGAGTAGTGTTGCCGGGCATTGAAGAGACCCTGGTGAGAGCCTCATCTATAGTAGGGGATGGGAACCCCCGTTCCCTGAAGAATGTGGACATTTCAGATGCCCTGGTGTTCCACCTTCCCAGTGATGATAATTAAGTGATGATAACTGACCTCATTAAGGAGTAGCCAAATGTTGTCAAGATTTTGAGATTTTGTGGATGTTTTATCTATTGGGATGACTGAAATCTTGTGCAAAAAAACCCCAAAATGATGCAGGAACTCAACGGGGCAGACTGCATCTGTGGAGGTAATGGACGGATGACATCTTTGATCGGATCACTGTAGACTGATGGAGAGGAGAAACCTGCCTTCAGTTGCATTGGGACTACTATCTGGACTTCTCTTCTCGACCTGCTGCATTTCTCTTTCTTCCTCAGAAAGGTTTTCCCAAACCTACTTATTTGAACAGGCTTTTGTACATCTGCTCCAATGAGGTTAAGAGGGTGACCAAGAGGATTGATTAAATAGGGTCGCAGACGTTGTCTACAAGTACAGGGAGATAAAAGATAACTAAGAATAATATGGTAGTATTCGGGGGAGATTTTAACTTCTCATATATATTGACTGATCCCCCCTAGTATAACATAATTGGAACGGGTGGAACTTGTTATATGCATCTGAGGAAGTTTCCTTAATCAATTTACTGCATCTTGGTGGAACCAGTCTATTGCTAAAGTTAATCCTCAGGTTGACCAGTGTGTCATGGTGAGTTGTATTGTCCAAGATGCTCCGCAGTTTGAGAAGTATCTTCCCTTCCAAGACCACCTCCCATGAATCCAACTCCGCCCTCAGGACAGAGCCAGCCTTTCCTGATGAGCTTGTTAATCCTGTTGGCATCCGTAGGCTTCGCCCTGCTGCCCCGGCACATGACAGCGAAGAAGATGGCACTAGCCACCACCGATTGGTGGAACATCTGCAACATCTTACTGCAGACGTTGATGGAGCGGAGCCTTCTCAAAAACTACAGCCGACTGTCCTTTTACAGGGCCTCAGCGCTCCTGGACCAGTCCAGTTAACTGTCAAGGTTTCAAGGTCAGTTCATTATCACATGTACTAATTAAGGCACAGTGAAATTTGAGTTACCATACAGCCATACTAAGTGAAAAGCAACAACCACATAAAAGTTAACATAAACATCCAAGGTATTTGTACTCCTTGATAAACTGCACATCCACACCATATATGGAGACAGGGGTGTTCCTCTCCTTCTAATGTCCACCACTAACTTCTGTGTCTTGCGGTGGTGAGCTGCAGGTGATTCAGCCCACACCACTCAACAAAGTCGTTGACTACACCTCTGTATTCAGCTTCCCTCTCTTCACTGATGCAGCCCAAAATTGCAGTCATCTGAAAACTTCTGCAGGTGGCAGGAATCCGCTTTATATCTGACATCCGAGGTGTAGATGGTGAACAGGAAGGGGGAGAGGACCATCCACTTTGTTGCTCACTACCATGTCTGAGACACAGTTCTGTAGCCTGGCATACTGTGGTCGTCCAGTCATAGTTGGTGATCCATGACACCAATGGAGGATCCACCCGTATCTTCCTCAGTCCGGAAGTGGCGGCGCTGCGTGGCAGCTGCGGCTCACCTGCAGTCCGTCTGTTTTTTTCTTTTTTTTCGTCCTTTTGTGTCTGTTTTTAGTTAGAATTTTGGTTTATTAGGCTGTGTTTGTGGGGGGGGGGGGGGGGGGGGGGGGGGGGGGGGGGGGAGAAACAAGGTTTTAGTCTCTCCCTTCGGGGGGATGCGACCTTGTGTTTGTGGGGGGGGGGGGGGAGGGTGGGAGAAACAAGGTTTTAGTCTCTCCCTTCGGGGGGATGCGACCTTTTCTTGTCGTGTCCCCCGTCACCGTCTCCGTCTGTGCTGAGGCCTAATGGCGGAGCTGGTGGCCTCGGAGCTGTGGCGAGCGTTCAGAGCTCCAGTGTTCCAGCGGCGGCGGCGGCGGCCCGGCTTCGGGGCTTCGGGGCTTCGGGGCTTCGGCGCTCCAGCAGTTGCTCCAGCGGGTGTTCCAGCAGCGGCCCAGCATTGGCGCTCCGGCGGCTCCGGCGGGTGTTCCAGCAGCGGCCCGGCATTGGCGCTCCAGCAGTTGCTCCAGCGGGTGTTCCAGCAGCGGCCCGGCTTCGGGGCTTCAGCGGCTCCGGCGGCTCTCCAGCGGGTGCTCCAGCAGCGGCCCGGCTTCGGCGCTCCGGCGGCTCTCCAGCGGGTGCTCCAGCAGCGGCCCGGCTTCGGCGCTCCGGCGGCTCTCCAGCGGCTCTCCAGCGGGTGCTCCAGCAGCGGCCCGGCTTCGGCGCTCCGGCGGCTCCGGCGGCTCTCCAGCAGGTGCTCCAGCAGCGGCCCGGCTTCGGGGCTTCGGCTCTCCAGCGGCTCTCCAGCGGTGCTCCAGCAGCGGCCCGGCTGCGGCGCTCCAGCGGCTCTCCAGCGGCGGCCCGGCTTCAGAGCTCCGGCGGCTCCAGCGTTCCCGTGGTCGATCCTGGCTGGGGGCTGTGGTGGTGTTCCGGCGTTCCGGCGGCGGTGGCGGCCTGGCTTCGGAGGCTCGGCCGCGGGCCTGGTGGACGATGACATCGAAGGCCTGGATTGCCTCAGTACAGAGGGGAACAAGTAGGGGAAAAAGACAAAGACTTTAAGACTTTTGCCTTCCACCACAGTGAGGAGGTGCTTGGTGAACTCACTGTGGTGGATGTTAAATTATGTGTTTATTGTGTGTTTTGTTTTAATTTATTACATGTTATGACTGCAAGGTAACAAATTTCGTTCAGACCGAAAGGTCTGAATGACAATAAAGGAATCTGAATCTGAATCTGAATCTGAGTTGGCTCCCTAACAGTGCAGGCCGTAAGGTGTTAAAAGCACCGGAGAGGTAAAAAACATGACTTTCACGGTGCTTGCCGGCTTATCCAGGTGAGCATGGGAACAATGGAGCAGATGGATGATGGCTGCTACAAATGGATCTCTGGCCATGTGGATGATGGCTGATACACAAATTATCAAAGAGGAGGTATTGGCAAACCTAATGCAAATTAAGGTGGATAAATTCCCAGATTGTGAGAGTACATTCTCAGACCTCATGAGTTGTGTGTCTTGTTGCTTTTCACTTAGTATGGCTGTATGGTAACTCAAATTTCACTGTACCTTCACTGTACATGGATTGTGACAGAGTACATTCTGAGACCTCATGGGAAGCGAGGACAGAAATTGCACAGGACCTTGTAGAAATATTTGCATCAACATTAGCCACAGGGGGAAGACTAATGTTATGCCATTATTTAAAAATGCACCAAGCAGAAGCCAGAGAACTGCAGGCCAGCGAGCCTGATATCAGTGGTGGGTAGTGACTGGGGGGGGGGGGAGGGGGTGTTGTCAGAAAGGATTTACGAGCAGTTGGATGACCACAGACTAATTAAAAATAGCATGGCATTTGTTTGGGAAATCAAGTCTCACAAATCTGTTTTTGAAGACGTTACCAAAAGGATTGATGAGACCAGGACATGAACACTGTTCACAACTCATGACTCAATGCATCTATATGCATTGCCATTGCCATGACTTAAGCAAAGCCTTTGATAACACACGCATATTAGGTTAGTCTGGAAGGGTCCAGGGAGAACTAGCTAATTGGAGAGCTAGCTAGCTAATTTGATGGTAGGAAGCGGAAGATGGTGAAGGAAGAGTTTTCAGACAGGAGGCTCATGGTGTGTCACAGGAATCATTGTGATTTGTCATTTATTTTTAAAAAATGGTTGAGAATGTACAAAGCATAGTTATTAAGTTTACAGTGAACAAAGTTATCAAAAATTACAATGGGGTCTTGATTATCTGGGAAAGTGAGCCAAGAATGATAAGTGTCAGGTGTTGTATTTTGGGAAGTTAAACCCGGGTACAATTTTCAGTTAATGGTAGGGTGAAGTGAGTTGGATCTCTGGCCGATCCACACGTCCAAGGAAGCCGACAGCTAAAGGCCACAGCAGCCAGGGGCTTTCCAGGACAGGCACCACTCATAACAACTGCAACGCAGACTGGACTTTGGAAATGGCTTCAAATATGGTGCCTATTGCATGCGGGGATCAGTTGACTATTTCTGTACACTTTGCTAATTGGGCATGTGCTTAGGTATGGCAATACTCTACTGGACTGTTTGTAAGAAAAGGGTTTCACTGAACGTTCGCACTCGCACATGTGACATTAAAAGCACTCTTTGAGGAATATAATCATGAGAGTCATAAATAAGGTGGATGGTCACGTTTTTTTACCAGGGAAGAGGATGCTAAAACAAGAGGGCAAAGGTGTAAGCTAAGAAGAGATGATTTAAATGGGACTCGAGGGACAACTTTTTCCACAGATGGTGGTAGGTATCTGGAATGAACTGTTAAAGAAGCTGGAGAGGTGATTATGATTAGAACATTTAAAAGGCTATTGGACAGGCACATGGATAAGAACATTTTAAAGCGATATGTGTTAAATACAGGTAACTGGGACTAGTTCAGGTAGACATCTTGGTTGGCATGGATGAATTGTGCCAAAGAGCCAGTTTCCATGCTTTATAAGTTTGACATCAAGATGTCACCCTTCAAGAGAGAAAAAAGACTCAAGCTCTTTATTTTCCTTGATAAGTATGTCCTTGATAAGCATGTCCGATACTATCCTTATAAAGATTATCTACAGGTCCACAGTGCTGCTGTATCCTCTCTAATAATACGGCAAGATCTGTCAAAACACTCCAAGTGTGTCTAACCGAAATTCAATATGGGTTTAGCATAATATGCCTCATTTAAAAAAAAAATATTTTTTTTGGAAATAAACCAAGTCTGTTGCTAACCTATTGTGTGGCGGTTCGCACCATTTTTTGTGATTGGTGCATTTGTACCTTGAGAATAATTATTTCACCCCAGCTGGACTTAATCTTTCAGGTAATGTGGCCTCCTTATTCTCTCGGCAATATGTGCCTCACCATAACTACATTGAACTTGCTAATGATTCATTGGGTTTATTAACATCCTCCTTATTGCTGAACTGCATCCATAATTTGGTACAAAAACGGAAAATGCCTAAAGGTCGCCCAGGTGTGCCGCAGCCATATCCGACATCAGGCCTGGTTTGCCTGCTGCGGAACTGGGAACCCGTCTGGAGAGGGAAGCCACCAAGCCCAGACCTTGTTCGTCCCATGGACCGGGAAGGATGCAATCAGAGTCGAACAGTGGACCAATACGCAGACCAGCTGCAGGATGCAGGAGGCAGTGCAGTGCCTTATCAGTGGAGCGGGCCACTGGAGGCCCTACAGCAGCCTGGGGATTGGCTGGACTGGAGGACACTCCAAGAGGCCGAGCATGTGGGCTGGACGCAGTCTGCAGCGGCACAGGACAGTGAAGGACTCCAACAACCACGCTTGGCCTGGCCATCATGCCTTCATGCTCAGGTTAAGAACTCTACACCTATAACAACTGGGACTTGAACATGGGATTCTGTAAACTGGACCCTGTAACTGGGACTCTGTAAACTGTCTCAATGTACTGCTACTATACAATTGTACCGTAACTGAGATGCTTATCTAAGATGTTTCTATGACCTTATGTATAGTCATACCTCTATGAATTTCACTGTATCTCCGTGCATGTGACAAATAAAGTACCATTGAAATACTAATCAAGACAGGCTGCACCTCTGGGAAGACAGATAGTTAACATTTCAGGTCAAAGGCCCTTCGTCAAACCCAAGTCAGAATTTGACGAAGGGTCTTTGACCTGAAATGGTAACTCTGCTTTCATTCTCACAGGTGTTGCCTGACCTATTGAATACTACCAGCACTTTCTACCTTTATTTTAGATTTCCAGTATCTCCAGTTTTTTTTATGATCCCTGAATTGGTATCATCTACATGTGTAGAAATTCTGGTGTTGATTACAAAGTCTAAATCATCGAAGGATATTGTCGTAGCACTCGTTCTTGTGGAATATCATCATCCATCTGTGAATATCTTGCTACCTCACTTTCTTACCTTGAAACTAGATAGCATTCCACTCTGCTACATATCATACCATAACAGTACTATGGGGTACCTCATTGAGAGCCTTTAGTATTACATTTAGTGCTTTACAGTCCACCATCTCTGCTCCCTCGCCAATTAAAATCAAAATGTTTGGTCAAGCCAGATTTTCGATGTGTACATTATTTTCTACTACAGTGATCAAGTGTTCTTTTACTTTTTGTTAGGATTCCATTATTTTTCCTACCAAGAAATCGGAAGACATTTAATACCTGCTGCAATGTTAAACACTTCATACAAAGGCCTTAGATTATAGGTACCAATTCAACTCTTTAGAAGTAGGGTAATTGAGACACAGGTTAGGAGTAGGCCATTAACTCTTAAGTCTGCCTTTCAAAGAGAAAACCCTGATACATATCCTAGCAGCATACAACCATCTTGGCTATAGCTAAATGTTGCTTTACATTCTCGTCCCTCACCCGCATGCATGTTATCATTTTCTTTATGCTCAATTGCCACCAGGTCATTTTACTTAAAATATTCAATTAAAATATTGCCCAAATATTCAACTGGATTTTTCCATTTCCTCAAACTATTTTTATAAAATATATTGATATCTTTATTCCCACCCCCATATTCACTTATTTCTATTTTACATTCAGAACAAATAAGACAAAGCCATGATAGCTCTAAAGACTATTTGCAATCCTCTACACTTAAACAATATACTCACCAGATATCTCTCAGAAGAAACACTAACAAGGATGAGGTCATCACCTACACGTACTTTCTCACCTTCCGACCTCTGTTTGGAGGCTGGATGAATAGTCCACCAGCAAGCTTCCCCTGCACATATATCAGTGAGTTTCATGTTACAAATTCCCTTGCACTTTATTACATCTTAGAAAACTGTTCTAAAAAATGTATTTAAACAGTACTTTATGACAGAAATCATGATGCGTCTCCGCCCCACCTGCATTCATTTAAGATTACAATTAATCTCCCCATTAACATCTTCTTTATCGCGTTTGAAAATTAAAAGAAATATACATTATATATGAGAAAATGCAAAGTACAATTTGATCAATATTTTTCCTTATATGAAACATATTGATGACCAAGCATTATCAGATTCAGAATTTACGTATTTTCCTTTTTCTGTAAATAATTATCGCAGCCAGTAATTTTCACTAAACGTCTGTAAAATTCCAACTCAAACTTCAACAAAAGGCTCTGAGAACAGAATATAAATTGCTAAATAGCCAATCAATTAAAACATTATATATTTTCAAAAATACCTGAAGCATCTTCTTGCAGTCCAACATCAAAGGATAATTTATCTGTTAGAGACCTTGAGGTTGTCAAACAACATAAATACTGGAAATAAAATGATGGTAAGAGTTATGCCTGCAAATATGGAAATAGCAAAAATTCAAATTTATAGATTATATTCCTTCACATTATTTGCCATATAACCCAAATAAAATTGTATAAATAGAATCAAAGCCACAGATAAGCAGTACAAAATTAATGGCAAATGCTAATATTATATAAATTAAGATATTACAATAAAAACCCAATCCAGAAGGCAGTTTCAGATTAAGTAAGGTTCCAGTAAAATATTTAGTTGGACCAGATCAAACATATTCATTTTGAATTAAACTTAAATAATTATAAAGAAATGTACGTGAAATTCAAAAGACTGAGGAAGTAGTATTTTGCTTAAACTAAACAACAAAACACAGGTTTGGTATAAACCAACACTCTAGGGACCATGTTACAGCACCACAATTAAATGGACAATTCCCATTTAAATGTGGGCAGGACTATTTTTTTTCGATGTTTGAACAAATTAGCGAGCTTCATTACTAAAGAGCACCCTCATTAGATGCTGAGACGTTTCTGTGGCAGAATCGAGAACATGAGTTCACAGTTCAAAATGGAATTAAGAGAGCGAGGAGGTGAAATTGCTTTTCTCAGAAGTTGATTAGTCTCGTAAACTCGTTTTCAAAAAGACCAATTGAGAAGAATCATTGAACATTTTCAGTTGAAAACTTAAAATTTGAAGACATCAAATTGTCGATATAAACATCACCAGAAGCAAACAGGAATGCAGAGTTGAAGTTACAATCAGAGCAGTTGTGATTATATTCGATGGGGAAGACGGTCACGGAGCATGTACCATTGCCCTTTTCCTGACAGGAATATTTCCGTCACATACATCTCAGTAAAAATACACACTTCTCAAAATGTCATTTCTATTTTTTTTTAAATGTTAAATTTTAACAACAATTTTGAAATAATTATATTGGCTGAAGTTCATTAATTCAAATATATTTCAAGCTACACACAATATCATCCACAACAGATAAATAGATTTTAATGAATTACTACATCCTCAGGTCGGGCTTAAAGATTAACTTCATATGATAGGTGCAATAGTAGTGCGTAGCAAACATATAACAATCGCTTTGCAGTGAATTTTGAGAAGTGAAATATTTAAGTTTATGAAGAAATAATGTTGGAACAGCTATTCAAATTGTTTTCTTCTCCACTACTAAACAGCTATGCATTTGACTGAATCTTGCTCAAAGCAAACCATTTAGGGGAATGAAAACCCTTTACAATGATAATGACAAAAAAAAAGCTTTCAAAAAATGAATCTATTATGGTTTACTTACCATGCCACTATGAGAATGCCTGAGTAGAATAGCATGACCATACAAAAGGGTTCTGTGCCCTCCTCCTTGAGAAGACTGCGTGTAAAAAAGGGCAAATATGATGAGCTTAACAAATAATCTCTTGACATCAAAATATCAGACAAAATTAAAACAGCATAGACTCTCCAATAAATGAGGTGCTGAACTGTTGATTGCTGATATATACATTTGAAATTTAAATAGGATAGCTAGGTGATTTCAAAAGGTCTGCTAAATGACTGTCTTGCTACAAAGCATTATTATTCCAGTCACAAAACCAATGCTGCAAACTTAAGTCTTATCACAACCAGGAATGGTTCTTTACCTAACATGTTACCTAATAAGTTAACTGCTATCTGATTGTAGATCTGAGATTGAATTCAAGGAGTTTAGGCCCAGTCAGCCCGTACTGTGGCTGGAATTGGTTGGTTGGAAAAAGTTGTTGCGTTCCCACTATGTTAGCAGTGGAAGATATAACGCATACCCCAATGATGGTGGACAAACATGGATTGTTTTTCCTGGAGCCTCAGACACTGAGGTGTGACCTGATGGAAGTATACAAAATTATGAGAGTTCTGTTCCCAGAGTAGAAATGCTAAGATGAGGGGGGAAAGTAGTGTGCTGGTGCCTGGAATATTGGGCCTAGGGAGGTGGAGGAAGTTGAAACAATAGCAGTGCTAAAGAGCCATTAGACAAGCTAATTTAAACAGCGAATGAAGGATTTACAGACCATGTACAGGCAGACGTGCTGCTTGAATTAACATCATGGTTTGTTGAGACATTGTAGGCCAAAGGGTCTGTTCCTTTGCTATACCGTTTAATGTTTTATGTCAGGATCATATGCTTTACATTGGGGATATGGAGCATGGAGGTGGAAGAGTGAGTATTACAGGGCCAATGTACATAGAGAGGGAAAAATGGAGGTCTCCAATGGGTCTTCAACAGATCACAAGGTGGGAGAGAGGAGCGAAAGTGCATTGGAAGACTGGGGATGTTGGGAGATGTTGGAAAACTATTGGAATGGAGATTTTTTAGGGAGCCACTCCAATACTGTACTGAGCAAAACTAGCTTGCCCTGAGAGCAAACGACATACCGGTAATCTTAATTTTCTTGTTGGAATAAATGTATCAGGAAGAAGAATGACATGCTCAGGGTTGGCTGAGTTGTCCAAAAACATCTCAATAACTGTAATTAATATATTTGACTGGGGTAAAAAAATATTTCAAGTGCACAATAAAACAACATGATTTTTTTGTGCAATACTAAGCTAACTGCAAGTGGTAAGTGTCATATAGATGGAAAGCCCAAGAGAACAGAGAGATGGTTAATTAGCTGGTTGGTTAATTTCAATGCTGTTGGCAACTTACAATAATTGACCATACTAAATTAATGATTTACGAATGTAGGCTATGATCTTGAAATGTATATGTCACCACCAAACAATCTCCTTTCCCTTTACAACATTCTGAAAGGGCTGCCCCTCTACAAATATTCTCGTCAACTCTTAAATGCTTCAGCTTTCAATATCAAATTCAACAAGTTCTGATGCAAAACCACTCCAGTCTCATATCTCATATTTCCAGCATTGATTTCTCCCTCCTGATACTATAACAAATTTTAATCTTCACCTTCGATTGCGTCTCTTCCAGAAAAATCTTATTTCTGAATCTTCCATTTCCTTCTATCTCAAGGAATCCATCATAATCTCACAGACTCACAACTACATTGACTATACTTCCTTCCACTGCCTCCTTCAGGGCCTCCATTCCATTTAATGTCCTCTCACTGTTGCATTTGCTATCGTGTTGAGACATTCCTCACGGGTGCCTCTGAAATGTCTTCCATCTTCCTGAACTGCATCCTGCAGTTCCTTGTTTCTGTATCTTTCCCTCTACTATCCTATAGAGAGAGTCCATAAGCACATCTCATCTATTTCTCCCACATCTGATCATATCCCTCCCTTCCTTGCCAAAGCACAAACAGGTTGCTTAACCCTTACCTTCAATCCAACCTGCCTCTGCATTCACCCTTTGCAATTTCTGCCAGCTTCACCTAAATTCCACCACCAGAAATTTGGGAGGGATCACTCCGTTCAAGACTCCTAGTCCTTTCGTCCATCTCCACAACAAGTGATATTGTCTGAAGAACTTGGAAGAGATGCAACACCTGCCCTTTCATCTCTTTCCAGGTGAAGTTCACAAGTTGTAGGAGTAGAATTTGGCCATTCGACCCATCGAGTCTATTCTGCCATTCAATCATAGCTGATCTCCGCCTCTTAATCCCATTTTCCTGCCTTCTTCCTCAAATCTTTGACACACGTTCTAATCAAGAATTTATCTATCTCTGCCTTACAAATATCAATTGGCGGCCTCTGCAGCAATATTCCACACATTAACTACCCTCTGACTAAAGATGTCCATCCTCACTTCTTTTCTAAAAGATCGCCCTTTAATTCTGAGGCTATGACCTCTGGTCCTAGAATCTCCCACCACTGGAAACATTCTTTCCACATCCACTCTATCAAAGCCTTTCATTGTTCTGTAAGTTTCAATGAGGTCCCCCCTCAATCTTGAAAACTCCAGCGAGTAGAGGCCCAGTACTGTCAAATGCTCATCATATGTTAACCCACTCATTCCTGGGATCATTTTTGTAAACATCCTCTAGACTCTCTCCAGAGCCAGCACATACTTCCTCAGATATGGGGCCCAAATTTGCTCACAGTACCCCAAATGCTGCCTGACCGGCACCTTAGAGCCTCAGCGTTACATCCCTGGTTTTGTAAAATTTATATCATAGCACTTGATATGAATGTTAACATTGATTTTGCCTTCCTTACTACTGATTTGACTTGCAAATTAACTTTTTGGGAGTGCTGCACCAGCATTCCCAAGTCCCTTTGAACCTCCGATTTATGGTTTCTTTCTCCATTTAGAAAATTACCTATGCCTTTATTTTTATTACCAAAATGCATGGCTGCTATACTGAATTTCATCTGCCACTATTCTGCTCACTCTCCTAACCTGTCCAAGTCCTTCTGCAGTCCTTGCTTCCTCTACACTCCCTGCCCTTCCATCTATCTTAGCATCATCTGCAAACTGGGCCACAAAGCCTTCAATCCCCTTATCCAAATCATTAATATCCAACGTGAAGAGGTACAGCCCCAGCACCGACCCTTGCGGAATTCTAAGCAGTGATTCCCTTGTACTTATTCCAGATTGGTGTTGTAGAATCAATGGTTATAATGCGGCCTCTTCTACACTGGAGAAGCCAAGCACAGATTGGTCACTGCAAAGCATTAGCTTAGACCACAGGGTTCCTTGATCTTTTGGTTGGTACACCACCCCACGCAGGCCGCCTGAACTGTTACAATAAGGCCTAAAACAAGCGTGAGAACAAAACCACATCTTCCATCAGGGTATGTTGCAGCTTTCAGAATTCAATATCAAATTCTCCAACTTAAGGCAACTCAGTTTTTGTTTCCATTGACATCTGTATTACAAGTAAAAATACGTGAAGTAGCATGTTAGAGAAATTGTTGGAAGGAATCCAATAACTTTTTAACTTGGCAGCTGATGACATGATCAACATTGGCAGAGAAATATTATTTAGTTATGAGCAATAGCATAGAGTTGGAAGAACTTCAAGGGTGATAAGCTATGAGGTAATGCGTAATGTAGCTGAGAAGTATTTTCATTTAAAATTAATCATTAACAATATCCTTATAAACTTGAAAGTGCTCTGTGACTTGCCCAACAGGCACAAATTTGCCTTTGACGTTCATGATTGTATCCTCACTGAGTAACGTTAGTTTTACATTAGGAAACAAGGAACTGCAGATGCTGGCTTACAAATAAAAACTAAACTGGAGTAACTCACTGGGTCAGGCAGCAGGTGGTGTTTCGAGTCGTGATCATTCTTCAGACTGATGGTGGGGCATGGGGAGAAAGGAGGAGGGGTACCAGTGGGAAGAAGGGATGGGGGGAGGGTTATGTAGTTACCTAAAATTGGAGAATTCAAAGTTGATACCTTTTGTGTGGCCTCACTCTGGTAACAGAGGAGGCCTAGGACAGAATGATTCGTTTAGGAATTGGAAGAGTAGTTAAAATGGTTAGGAGATCCAGTTAGGCCTTTACGGACTTTGTTTATTGCTATCCAAACTATAACCAGCTATACACGAGAATAGTCAGTTCAAGCAGTCTCCACGGAGAAAGAAACAGAATCAATGTGTATGAAGGAATTGTAGATGCTGGTTTAAACCAAAGATAGACGCAAAATGCTAGTGTAAGTCAGCTAGACAGGCAGCATCTCTGGAGAGAAGGAATGGGTGATGTTTCGGGTCAAGACCCCTCTTCAGACTGACATCAGGGGGGAGGGAGACAGATAGATAAGGAAGTGTGACGGTGTGAAAACAGGGCAAAAGGAATGGAGATCAAGGAAAATGTAGAATATATAATTGTTAGCTAGGAGAAAGTAACAACAAAGCAAACAGAGATAAAATGTAGTGTGACAGTAAGACTGGTAAAATAAAAAATAACTGAGAAGGGGGACGGTTGGAGAGAAAGGGAAAGCAAAGGTTACTTGAAGTTAGAGAGGTCAATGTTCATACCGCTGGGGTGCAAGTTGTCCAAGCGAAATATGAGGTGCTGTTCCTCCAATTTGCGCTGAGCTTCACTCTGACAATGGAGAAGGCCCAAGTCAGAAAGGTCAGTGTAGGAATGGGAGGGGGGGGTTAAAGTGTCCAGCAACTGGGAGATCGGGTAGTTTCAGGCGGACTGAGCGGAGGTGTTCAGCAAAACGATCGCTGAGCCTACGCTTGGTCTCGCCGATATACAGGAGGCCTCACCTGAAAAGATGTCAGGGTCCAAAATTAGTGCTTCAAATCAGAATCAATGCTTCAAGCAGAGTATACTTCAGAGCTGAAAATTTAAGCAAGCAAGGATGTTTTAAGTTGCAAAGAGTGAGACGGATGGTGAGTATAGGGAATGTCTGTATAAGAGTGCAAACCAATTATGTCCAAACAATTACATTAAGTACCTACAGATAAGAGGGGAAAAATGAAACTGGACTCATGGAGAGAAAAAAGTTGGTTAACAGAAATTGTTAAATTTCATATTAAATCCCAAGGGTTGCAACAAACCCATGAGCAAGATATGGTACTGTTCATCAAGCTTACTTTGAGATAACATAGGAGGCCAAAGACAGAGAGGTCATAGTTGAGGTCGTGTACCAAAATGACGGGTGACTGGAAGCTAAGGACTACACTGTAAAGCAGTCACCAAATCTACATTCTCCCAAGTACAGATGTTTCCTAAAATAAGCCTAATGATATATAATTCATAACCAGTCATTTGAATAAAGGAGCAGCTCAGGGCAAAAACACATTTTCAGTGACTATTCCATCTCAAAATTGTATTCTTAAACTAACTCGGACTAGAAAACCCATGAAAAGTTTGATCAAAATAAAACACATTTTCTGAATCATTTTATGATAATTTGAACATATGGAACAGCAACAATTCAGCATGGCAAAGATTAATATGTTGTCTGATCTTCATTTAAGAAAAGGGTTTCAACTGGTCAGACGTATTCTCATAGTCAAGATGGAGAATCTAGCGGTGTCAGTTAATCCAGATTTTACAACCAGAAAGGACAGTACACAGACTCACCATGATCCCCATTCATCAGAATATTATTTGAAATCTTATCTTCAGAGGAAAAACATCTCTAATACTGGATCACACACTGCAGCATTTTGAATTCTACGATTCATAAATCCAACCAATAAGCAAAATTGTGGTCTTCCTGCAGGTTGCATGAAGACCACAATTTTCCTTTCAAATTCTCTGTATGTCTGATGAGAAACGTTCATCAGTCTCAATAATCTCCAGCCCGATCATTGTCCTATGATTTTCCAATTTGATCCTTTCCAGTCTATCAATCTCCAGACTAATCTGTAAATTGATCATCCTACCAATCTCCAGTTCACAACTTGCGGCAACACACCAGTCAATCACAATCCCTCTCTCCATACTAGAATGACCCAGTATGTGATGGCCTAATTCTCCATGGCTAACACACCTTCCTGTCCATTCCCATCATCCACCGACCTCTATCAGCACAACCATACAACCGCATTATTAGATTTGTAACTTGCTAATTTTCCTTCAGCTTCGACCTGAACGCAGCAAATGCCAAATAAAAGATTGCCGCGCACAGGATCCTGAGCCTAAAATCCACCAGAATTGTGTTGTTATAGTGTCCTACTGTGTGGAAACAGGCCCATCGGCCCAACTTGCCCACACCAGTCAACATGTCCCATCTACACTAGTGCCTGCGTTTGGCCCGTATCCCTCTAAACCTGTCCTATCCATGTAGCTGTCTAAATTTTTCTTAAACATTGCTATAGTACATGCCTCAACATCCTCCGGCAGTTCATTCCGTACACCCACCACCCTTTGTGTAAAAGTTACCCCTCAGGTTAAATCTTTCCCCCCTCACCTTAAACCTACGTCCTCTGGTTCTCAATTCCCTTACTCTGGGCACGAGACTGTGCATCTACCCAATCTATTTCTGTCGTGATTTAGTACACTTATAAGATCACCCCTCATCCTCCTGCGCTCCAAGCAATAGAGTCCTAGCCTTCTCAACCTCTCCCTGTAGTCCCAGCAACATCCTCGTAAAACTTCTTTGCATCCTTTCCAGCATTACAACATCTTTCCTATAACATGGTGCCCAAAACTGAACACAACACTCTAAATGCCACCTCGCCAACATCCTATACAACTGTAAGATGACCTCCCAACCTCTACATTCAATGCTCTCTGACTGAAAGCCAATGTGCCAAAATCCTTTTTAACCACCCTGTCTACCTGTGATGCCACTTTTTAACAAAGTATGTTCCTGTACACCTGGATCCTGCTGCTCTACAATACTCCCCAGAGCCATAGCATCCACTGTGTAGGCTCTGCCCATGTTAATGCTCCCAAAATGCAAAACATCACATTTTCCATCAACCATTTCTCAGCCCACATGGCCAATCGATCAAGGTCCTGCTGGAATTTTTGACACCCATCTTTACTATCTACAATACCATCCACTTTTGTGTCATTTGTAAACTTGCTAACCATGCCATGTACGTTCTCAGCGAAATCATTGGTATAGATGACAAATAGCAATGGGTCCAGCACTAAACCCTGAGGCACACCACTAGTCACAAGCCTCAAGTCTGAGAAGCAACCTTCCACCATCTCCCATTGCTTCCTTTCATGAAGCCAATTTTCTATCCATTCAGCCATCTCTCCTTGAATCCCATGGGAACTAACCTTCCAAAGCAGCCTACCATGCAACATGTCGAATGTCTAACTGAAATGCTTGAATATAACGTCTACAGCTCTGCCTACATCGACCTTTTTGGTCACATCCTCAAAAAACTCAATCAGATTCGTAAGACAAGGCCTGCCCACGTATAAAAACATGTTCACTATCCCTAATCAACCCTTTTTCTTCCAAGTACATGTATATCCATCCCTCAAAATACTCTCGAGTAACTTCCTGACCACAGATGTTAAGCTCAGTGGCCTGTAGTTCCCAGCCTTTTCCCTGCAGCTCTTCTTGAATAGAGGCACAACATTTGCCTCCCTGCAATATTCCGACATGTCGCTTGTATTTAATGACTCCTTTTAAATTTCCACGAGTGCACCTGCAATTTTCTCTCTAACTTCCCACAGTGTCCGTGTCTGAAGATTTGTCTATCTTCATACGTGTTAGGACCTTCAGCACCTCTGCACTAACTGCTCTCAAGACACTTCCAGTGACAACTGCAAGTTTCTCTATCCAACAAGTATATCTCCTCTGTAAAAATGGAGGAGATATACTCATTGCGGACCTTACCCATCTCTTGTGGCCCCACACAAAGTTGACCTCTTTGATTCCTGTGGGGTTCACTCTCTCTCTGGTTACCCTTTTTCTGATTATGTGCTTACAAAATCTCTTGGGATTATTCTTAATGCTATCTGCCATATATTTTACAATGGGAACTCACGATTACTTTCCATTGCATAGTAGTAGAAGTGAAATAAGCTTTTGTAATATTCTGAAAAGGATACTAATTAATAATGATATTTCTGTATTTGGACAACAAACACACTAGTTTATGATCTATTCCTTTAATTCAATTAATGATCACCTTTATTATTATTGCCCCAACACAATGTTCGTTTAAACCAGATCATTTGCATCAAACAAAAATAACTTACTGCATGTTTTCAATATTAACTAATAGTTTCAAAAATTGAGAATACAGTTTGTAATATTGATGGCAAATAGTGAATCATGATAAAACATAGTACTTACCTTATTTACATTGCAAACCTCATTTTTTTACAAAATTGTCATCAGAAGATAATACCAACCATTTCACACTTCAGTTAATGTTATTTTAACTTTAGTAATTGTATTAGCTAAATAACCCTTTGGGCATCAGGTAAAATGTTATAAATGCACCACACAACAAAAATCCAGGGAAGATCTAGAGTACACACCAGGTAAAGTTCAGATACGATTCATACGGTGCAGTTTACACATATTTCTACTTTATCACATTTTATTCCATTTGAGCTATGCCTGAAAAGTGCAATGATATGGAATTGTTCAATGCACTTAAATGTACTTCACCAGCATCTGCTTTTACATGGTGCATACTATGGCTTGCTCAAAGGTTATAACAACAGGAGGAAAATTGGCCCTGTTCAGCCAAATATAATGTCAAATTGTGACAATTTAACATTTTATATTTGGACTGTAAGAGTAGAAAAAGTGAAAAATTGCTGCAGAAAAGAAAGAAAAATCAAGTTTATTTATAAAGAGAGATTAGTAAAGAAAACAATATGGTGTGATCATGCTTTTGGCTTTCTAAAATGTGAATGTGTTTTTTGGAAATTTGGTTAAAAATACAAGAACTACTTAAGAAGTAAAGTTAACAAAATAAATGCATTTCATGAAAGATGTTTTATACTTTAAATAGGTTTGGTGAATTCAAGCTTCGGACAAGAAATATAATTTTCTTTCTTGATCTGTAAGATGTGGGGTTAGAAATTTCTGCTTGGCGACTTGCACGAAAGAACATTCCCTTCCAATCAGATATTGAAACTGGCTGAAAGGTGACAAACATAAAAGCTAAATATCTACTATTTGAAACAAAAGATATTTGATATAGATACTTACTAGGTACCCATTGATTCTGGCCAATTTTGATTCAAGTATTAATGCAGATAATTCCTAATAAATTATTCCTACAGTTTTCATTGTCAAAATATTACAGTTGTGATTGCTTTACTCTTAAACAACCCAGTATCATTCAGAAAGTACATTTGGCAGGACCAAAAGCATTAACTGGACATTCAGCACCTCAAATGTTCTGCTCTTCAATATGATCATGGCTCATATGACAAAACCCAATTCTACTTTCTTGCTCTTCTCTCACAACCCTCAATTTCATCAATAACTAGAAATCTATCCACGTCTTAAATATACAAGTGCTCTGTCCCCCTTTCTCTCTACAAAGCAATTTCAGACTCAACCTTCAGAGAAGAAACATCTTCAAATATCTACACTGTCCATGTGCTTAATAATTGTACATAACTTCATGTTAGCCTCTGTAAAACTAAGATAACCGTTTCATCTGCAAATTCAAATGTACAAAAGTTAATTGTGTACATCGTGCTTTTGGGTTGCTTTTCTGACTAGAAAAGTATGACCAGCATTGCCCGAGAAAGATCAGTGATAAGATCCTTACTGTTTCCAACATACATTAATGATTTGTATGTGAAAGCTGCGGTTATAATGTGTGTGGAAGCAGATAAAGGATATAGATATGGGAAAATCTCTCCTGCACTTGATACTGACAGAATATATTAAACTAGAGGACACAGATTCATGATATAAAAGTAAAAGATTTAGAGGGAATCTGTGGGGTACCTTTTTCACAGAGTGGTGAGTAAGCAGTATACACTGCCTGAGAGAGTGATAGAAGACAAGCTTCCATGAAGATGAAAGATAGGGATGCTAAGGTTCAGGAACCATAGCTGACAAGAGTTGTTGGTTTAAGAAAAAGGAAAAATGCAAGGCTCAAGAAGCTGAAACTGGTGAAGGCCCTTGAGGAACATAAAGGAAGCGGGGAAAGAAGTTTAATAAGAGAGGAAATTGCAGAGGCCTTGAATCTTTTCCAGCAAGATCCCGGACAACTGGAGAGTAGCCAATGTGGTTCCTTTGGAAGAAGAGAGAAGTAGAAATGAAAGAGAAAATTATAGGCCGATGAACCCCATAACAGTGGTAGGGAAGCTGTTGGAGAGGATTCTTCAGGACAGGATACACTACCTTTTGGAAGAGAATTGGCTAATTAGGGGCAGCCAGCATGATTTCTCTGCAGGATTGTATTATGAACTAGATTGAGATGTGAAAGTAACAAAGGTGATAGATACGGGTCCCATGGATGTTCTCTTCATGGAATTTACGATATGATACGATAGAACTTTATTTATCCTAGGAGGGAAATTGATCTGCCAACACAAAATTCATGAAACATGAAATTAAAGTGATGTGTTTAGTAGGGCATTCTATAAAGTACCTCATGGTAGGGTGACCCAGAAGGTTAAGATGCATAGGATCCATGGTGAGCTGGTTGTTGGATTCAGAACTGCTTGGATTCAGAACTAGTTCCATAGGGATCAAAACGGGAACCTCAGTTTGTGTACGTGACACCACCAAATTTGATGAAGTTGTGGACAGTGAGGAAGGCTGTCAAAACATTCAGTGGAATATATATGCTACAGAATTGGCAGAGTAATAGCAGATCGGAATTTAATCTGAGCAAGTGTAATGTGTTGGACTGAAAGAGGTAAATAGAGTGGTTAAGAAAGCGTTTGGTATGCTTGCCTTCCTAGGTCATGGCATTGAGTAAAAAAGTAAGGAAGTCATGTTGTAGCTTTTTAGGACTAAAAAGGCTCGATGTGGAGCACAGTGTGCAGTTCCAGTTGCCCTATTGCAGGAAATATGTGGATGCTTTGGAGACGGTTGAGAAGAGGTTTACAAGAATGCCGCCTGGATAAAGGATACTAGCTGTAAGGTTGAGCAAATATGGATTGTGTTCATGGATTGATGCCAAGAGGAGACCTATAGAAGTAAATTATATCATGAGAGGCCTGGATATGGTAGACCGTCAGAACCTTTTTCCTATGATATGTCAAAGACTAGAGACCATAGCTTTAAGATGGAAGGTGGGGGTTTAAAGAAGATGTGCAAGACAAGTTTATTTTTAAAACAGAAACTGGTGAGTGTCTGTAACCCACTGCCAAGAGTAGTAATGGAGGCAGATTTGATAGTGGTATTTAAAGAGGCTTTTGAATAGGCACATGGATACGCACAGAATAGAACAAAAATGTATCATGTGGAAGTAGAGGAGAGTGATTCATGGTATGTGAGGGATAAAGTGATTAAACCCCATTAAAGTAAGGAGTTTTAAAGAGAATCCAAACTGAGAGGGGCTGGAGGGAGGATTCTGACACAGCTGTGTCTGAAGGTTGCCAGACCCATCCTTGAGTCCTTGAGTAAGAAGTAATAGCATTGTATAGCAGTAGAAGGGAGTGATGTAGAGAGACCCATATCAGTGGAAGGGAGTGATAGATGGGACCCTTGTCACTATAGCTTAGCTTTAGTACTGATATAGGAGAACTGAGAGGGTTCACTAGGAGGTGAGTAAAACTAGGGTAGGTCATGAGCAACTGAGCATGCTTAATAGAATAAATGAATATTACAACACACCCCTGGTCAAGAAACTGCTCATTACCATGAACATGTTTGAACATGCGATGTATGATATGGGAGGTGCGAGGGGATGTACGGTGGGATGTACCTACAGATTGTGCACCTCAGACCCTGATTGGAGAAGGGTCCGGAGGGGAGGTTGAATGTAAAATTCTGTGTATAAAGGGGGATGACTTCTTTGGCTTCGGTGTGTCTCGATTTGGAGAGGCACCCGGGTCTGCTGCAGAGTCGAGAGGAATAAAGAACTCTTGCTTCCAAGATTTAGTCTTTGAGCATTAATTGTGAGCACAAAGCGTATCTCACATGGTATGTTCAGCATGGATATTGTGGCCAAAATACACTGTTCTATGTTCCAAGGAATCAGGAGGGGCGACAAAAAGGGGCGACAAAAAGGGGTCACAAAATGTCCTTGCAAGCAGGATAAAGGAAAATCTCAAGGGAGTATATACATATAACATACAACAGGATCAGGGCCTCCTGCCTACAATGCATGTGCCAAACAGCATTGTTCGGGCCTGTTCCTGTCCCATAATGTTCTATTCAATCAAAGTTGGTAGGTTTGATTCAATATTCTCTGTTACATAGCAGTCAGCAGACGGTTGCGGTGCTCTGGCTGGAGGTCATGGACGGCAAATTTTATTGAGTGGAGATCTGTCACAGAAATGTAGATGCTTTGATTAGCAAGTTTGCAGACGACACAAAAATTGGTGGCACCATGGATAATGAAGAAGGTTGCCAAAAAGATCAAAAATTTGGGCTGAGAAATGGAAGATGGAGTTTGTCTGGCTCAGTGTGAGAGGTCAAATATAAGAGGAAATTAAATTTTAATTTTCAGGAACATTAGGATCGTTGACGTACAAAAGGATCTTGGGATGCAAGCCCACAGCTCCCTGAAAATGGCAACACATGTGGATAGGATTGTAAAGAATATGTACAGCATCCATCAGGGCATTTATAAAACAGTTGGCAGTCACGTTGCAGGTATGTATAACACTGGTTAGGCCCGATTTGGAGTATTGTGTAGGGTTCTGGTTACTGCATTACAGGAAGGAAATGGTGCAAAAGAGGTAAACCAGGATGCTGCCCCTATTATAGATTAATAGCTATGTGGAATTGTTTTCACTGGATTAGAGGTGGTTAGGGGGCAACCAGACAGAAATATATACAATTATGAAGGGCATAGATAGCATCAATAGTCAGGGTCTTTTTCCTAGGATGTAAATGTTAAATAATAGAGGGCATAGTGGAAACGTTTGAAAGGAGGTTTATGAGGGAAGTGTTTTTGATTTAAAGAGGGTATCTGGAGCATGCTGCCATGGGGTGGGAAAAGCAGATACAAGAGCAGCGTTTAAGAGGTATTTTGACATACATGATGACAAGAATGGAAGGATATGGACCTTGTACAAGCATATGGGATTATGGTCAGATATGTACAAGCATATAGCATCATGGTCAGCACAGACCTCAAGGGCTAAAGGGCTGTTCCTGTGCTCTATTGTTCTATGTTCATCTCTACAATCACCCTGGTGAACCTTTTCTGCATCTCCCGCAATGAAAATATATTTTACTTAAAGAGAGGGGTGAAATTTGTTTGTTGTATTCTAGATGTGACCTCACTAAGTTCTTTGTACAGTTATTTTAGAAAATAAGGGACAACGTTCCTTCCATATTACCAGGTAAATGGATGTTTGACCAGGGCCCACTGGCAGGAGAGCTAGTATCAATTTAATTTAATGTCTTTGATTTCCTGGATGCAATCACATAATGAGCAATCATAGATAGCATGGATCTTTACTCTTTGGATCTCAGAAGAGCAAACATTAAAAGTCATCACAATTTATGTCATTCTGAGAGGGTTAGACAGAATGAGTTATAACTGAATACGTTATTTGTTCTCTACCAAAATGGATTCAGTCATTTCATTTAGAACCGAGATTGATAGATTTTTGACCCAAATAAAAGTCAAGAGAAATAGATCTAGGGAAGGGAAATGATGGCAAGTGATGATCTTATGGAATGACGAAGAACCCTCATGTAGCCATAAGCTCTTCAAAGTTAACCTGAACTGCAGTATATCGTATAGAAAACATACATCTAAATGAACAGGTTATTACCTCACTTTTCCAAACCTCAAATGAAAAAACGGAGTGATCTTTCGGCCAACACTGGCATAATCAGTCTCCTTCTGTATGGAAATGCTTCCATGATTCTGTTTTATAATATTGTGTACTGCTAGTCAACAGCTGAGTTTGTGTAAAAATAATTGTTTTTCTTTATCTGAAGACCCCCAATTCAAGAAGCAAAAAGGCAGAAAGAAATAGTCATCCCTGAGCTGGCTTACTGTGAAGCATCCCCTGCATTATTTGTTTCATTAATGTGATAGAGATAATTACTAAATAGCGCATTGTTTGTTTTTTGGTTGAGGTACCAGAAAGTTGTTGTTCTGCAAAGGAGGGGAAAAGTTGAAGAGGAAAATGAATAAGTTGTTCATAAGATAGCTTTTGAAATCAACAATATGCCTCCTAAAACCAGAACACACTATTTAAATAATATGACCTTATACAGCTGGACAAGTGCAAGTGAATTTTGAATCTTTAATCCAGATGTACATTGAATGCAAATGTCATATGTTGATCCAAAGGCACACAAATAGAAATCTATTACATACTATACATACTGTTGGATTGATCAGAGACCACAATATGCTTTCCAACATAATGTAAACTCCTTCAAAGAGTTGAAGTAAAATAACTTCTTGCTATGGGAATTTCTGAACATTGACTTAACATCCCTCTGCAATGTTTTTCAGTTTCTCAAGAAAAATAAAACAACAAATCCCTATTTAAAAAAAAAACATGTTCTGATCAGGTGGGGTGCATTACCAGCTGGATCCGCCTTCACTCAATTTCAGTAATGCACACTCTTTTTGGTCAGTGGTAGAAGTAATAAATATAGTGAAATAGAGTATTAAAAAAAAGGAACAAATTCGGAACAAAACCTAGTGGTTCTAATTATGATCAGAAAAGTAAGGCTCTATGTCAAGAAACTGTACTTCTTAATGATCAATTCTGAGATTTTACTTTTTTGAGAAAAACAAACCATAAAGAACAATAATTTAGAGAAAAGTAACATATTATGGTAACATAAGTGCGATGTTTGAGCAATAAATGAACAGGGCCTTTATGATGCAAGTGAAATATGTTAGAGCTCATGCATTGATGACTATTTACCTGGAAAAGGGATTTAACATTGTTTAAATCAAGGGCACAGCAACAAAATCAGAGTAGTACAGACACACAAACATACCCATTTGTCCAGATCAAGAGGCTTGCATAGTGGATAAAATGAAAAGCAGAAAAAGTACATTATTTTCAATTTGCACCACTTTCTGGACTGTTCCACTTGCATTAAGGGTGACTGCCCCACAACCACTCACTCTTTGATATAAACTCATATACACACACACACACCAACGTTGACAACATGAATTTCTAAAACGGTTATTACAAAGGTTCATATACACAGATCTAATAAATTATAATACCTGATTATGGCACAATAGAATATTTCAGATTGTCGATCAGTTAATCACTTGAAACAAGGGTAATTTGATTCCTACTAACTGCTGACATATTTATTTTATTTCCAATCATCTTCATAAATATTTTGTTCAATGCAGCGAGTGATCCAAAAAACATGCAATGTACTTTAGTTATCAATATATCTTTTTAATTATGTTTGTTAATCAAATCTAAGGCATAGTAGAAAAATATTTCAGGCAAATATTGTTATTTAAAATTTATTACAACATAGCTCTGATGGTATAACATTCAGTTACTCACAGAAAACAAAATACATCACCAAATGACACCAAAGTAAATAAAATATACAATTGACCAGTATGCACAAGTAGTATATGACCTAAATATATCTAGCATTTTGCAATATTTTTCCATTATTTATAACATTTTATAATTAGGTGAAAATATCAATCAACTAACCTCAACATTTTTTGTCCACTCAATCTTCAGCCCAGAAGCTATGCTGCATTTTAACAGTGAGCGAACTATAAAACCTGTTGACATTTATTCAGGTCTAAGGTGTTTTCTGGATTGATGTAGTGTGAAAGGATGTATTGTATTTTAGTCAGGTCTGTAACTTTAAGTCAAATAGCTCCACACTTTTGATGGAGTATTTGATGATTCAAGGAATGCACAACTACATTTTGATTTAAGTCTAATCATTTGATAATAATTTACTACCACCATCAAAAGTAATATAGCTGCAAAGTCCCGAGAGAAGATAGATGTATCAGTACAGGATTAATGTTATTTAAAGAATGGATATGATTTAACTGCAATATATCTAGTGTCTTCAATGTGGAAAATAAATGTTATTAATCACTGCACAACATCTACAAACGATATTTATTAATCAGACCAACCAGAGTATTAACAATATTACATTGAACATACAAGTGTTTAACTAAAACAGAAACTTTTGGAAACACTCTGCATGTTAGGTAGCATCTGTGAAAAGAACAAAAGTCAACTTTTGAGCTCCGGAATATTCATCAGAACTGAGAAAACAAGAAACCAAATAAGTTTAGGTAGATATAAGGGGGTGGTGGTGGGATGTGGGGGGTGTAATAAAGATAATATCTATGATAGGGCAAGACTGGATGACTTAATAAAGCCAACTGTGTAATGTGTTGCTAAAAATGAGTCTGTTCGATATGCCCCGCAGGCCAACTGTATGAATAAAGAAAAATGAATTAAAGGGAAAACTACAGGAAGTGAAGGAAAGCAAAAGCAGATTTCTTGCGTAAATGTCTTTAATTTATCCCACATGGATTTCTCTTCAACTTCCATCCTTCATAATTTGGATCCGCTCAGGATGACATTTATGTTTACAACTATTCAGCATTGCTTAACATAGAAGATAGAACAGTACAGTACATGGACGGGCACTTCAGCCCACAATGTTTATGCCGAACACGATGCCAAGTTAAACTGACCTCACCTGCGTCTACATATCCCCCTATTCCCTGCACATTCAAGTGCCTATTTAAAAGCCTCTTAAATGCCACTATCGTTTCTACCTCCACCACCACCACTGGCAATTCATTCCAGGCTCCCACGACTCTCTGTATAAAACAACCTGCCCCACACCTCTCCATTAAATGTTCATAATCTCACCTTATAGTTATGCCCTCTGGCATTGGACATTTGCACCCTGGGGAAAAAGATTCTGATTGTCTACCCTATCTATGCCTCTAATAATTCTGTATACCTCTATCAAGTCGCCCCTCAACCTCCAACTTCCCAGAGAAAACAATCCAAGTCTATTCAATCTCTCCCTGTAGATGAAACTTCTAATCCAGGCAACATTCTGGTAATCAACACAAAAAGCTGGAATAAATCAGTGGGTGAGACAGCCTCTCTGGAGAAAAGGAATAGGTGAATTTTCTGGTCGAGACCCTTCTTCAGACTGAGTCAGGGGAAAGGGAAACAAGAGATATAGAGATGGTGATGTAGAGAGATATAAAACAAATGAATGATTATGCAAAAAAGTAATGATGATAAAGGAAACAGTCCATTGTTAGCTGTGTGTTAGATGAGAACGAGTTACAGGCAATGAGAGTATAGAAGTTGGGAGCGTGTTGCAGTTGTATAAGACATTGGTGAGACCGCATTTAGAATATTGTGTTCAATTCTGGGCACCATGTTATAGGAAAGATATTGTCAAGCTTGAAAGAGTACAAAAAAGATTTACAAGGATGTTGCCAGGGCTAGAGGGTGTGAGCTATAGGGGGAGGATGAGCAGGCTGGGTCTCTATTCCATGGAGTGTAGGAGGATGAGGAGAAATCTTATAGAGGTGAATAAAATCATGAGAGGAAAAGATCGGGTAGATGCACAGTCTTTTACCCAAAGTAGGGGAATCGAGGATTAGAGGACATAGGTTCAAGGTGAAGGGGAAAATATTTAATAGAAATCCAAGGGGTAATTTTTTAACACAGATGATGGTGGATATAGAGAAACATAGAAAATAGGTGCAGGAGTAGGCCATTCGACCCTTCGAGCTTGCACCGCCATTCAATATGATCATGGCTGATCATCCAACTCAGTATCCCTTACCTGCCTTCTCTCCATACCCCCTGATCCATTTAGCCACAAGGACCACATCTAACTCCCTCTTAAATATAGCCAACGAATTGGCCTCAACTACCTTCTGTGGCAGAGAATTCCAGAGATTCACCACTCTCAGTGTGAAAAATGTTTTTCTCATCTCGGTCCTAAAAGATTTCCCCCTTATCCTTAAACTCTGACCCCTTGTCCAAGACTTCCCCAACATCGGGAACAATCTTCCTGCATCTAGCCTGTACAACCCCTTAAGGATTTTGTACGTTTCTATAAGATTCCCCCCTCAACCTTCTAAATTATAGCGAGTACAAGCCGAGTCTATCCAGTCTTTCTTCATATGAAAGTCCTGACATCCCAGGAATCAGTCTGTGAACCTTCTCTGTACCCCCTCTTTCGCAAGAATGTCTTTCCTCAGATATGGAACAAGCCAGAGGAGGTAGTTGAGGCTGGGACTATCCCATCGTTTAAGATACAGTTGGACAGGTACATGGATAGGACAGGTTTGGAGGGTAATGGACCAAGCGCAGGCAAGTGGGATTAGGGTAACTGGGACATTGTTGGCCAGTGTGGGCGAGTTGGGCCGAAGGGCCTGTTTCCACTCTGTATCACTCTATGACTGTGATTCTCAACAAGACGACTTTGAAGCTGGTATGATTTGGTTGGGGACGAGATGGAGAGAGGGGATTCCAAAGGTTACTTGAAGTTAGAGAAATCAATATCATACCACTGCCTAAGCGAAATATGAGATGTTGTTCCTCCAATTTGTGTGTACAATGGAGGAGGCCTCAGATAGAAAAGTCAGTGTGGGATTGGGAAGGGGAATTAAAATGTTTGCCAACCGGGAGATCAGGTAGGCCCAGGCGGACTGAGCGAAAGTGTTCAATAAACGAT
The DNA here is from genome assembly GCA_035221665.1 of Okamejei kenojei. Lineage (NCBI taxonomy): Eukaryota > Metazoa > Chordata > Chondrichthyes > Rajiformes > Rajidae > Okamejei > Okamejei kenojei. Next base: position 12,776,464 of record CM069171.1, on the reverse strand, counting down.
CGCCCAGTCTATGTTTGGTATCGCTAATGTATAAGAGTGCACACTTTGAAAAATTATACAGTAGATGAGGTTGGAGGAGGTACAAGTCAACCTCTGCCTAACCCGATAGGACTTTCAGGGTCCCTAAACAGAGTGGAGGGAGGAGGTATAGTGACAGGTGTTGCATCTCGTGCAGTTGCAGGAGAAGGTGCCTGGGGAGGGGGTGGTTAGGGTGGGAAGGAATGCGTTAACCGGGTAGTTGTGGGGGAAACAGTCTTTGCGGAAGGCAAAAAGGGGTGGTGAGGGGAAGATGTGACTAGTAGTGGGATCCTGTCGGAGGTGGCGAATATGTCTGAGGGTTATGTGTTGTATGTGACGGCTGATGAGATTATAGGCAAAGACTAGGGGGATACTATCCCTGTTGCAACTATTGGGAAGGGGAGCAAGAGCAGAGCTGCGGGGTACTGAGGAGACACGCGAGGGCCTCATCTTTGATGGAAGGGGGAACCCCCATTCCCTAAAGAATGAGGACATCTCAGACGGTAAATCTCATCTGCACCCTCTCCAAAGCCTTCAAATATTTCCTGTAATGAGGCGACTACGCATACCATTCGCCTTCTTTACCATCTTATCTACTTGGGCTGTTACCTTCAGTGAGCTGTGAACGGACTCCAAGATCCCACTACACATGCAAATGGTCTTGCCATTAACCGTATACACTCCCCTTGCATTCAACCTCCCAAACTACAATATTTTATTCAAGACAATGTTCTCAATGCATCCTGAAAACCACACGGTGTCAAATGGTAGCACATGCTCTGTATTCATCTCTACAGCAATACCAGCTCTCTCCGTCTCAAATATGTGGTGGTTTACAGGACCACTTTATTTTCCATTGCTTTTAATACTGCAACAGCAATTTCATTTCCTTCCTTTCTTGAGGTATATTCAGCAAAGGTATTAGTTATCCAAAAACCATGATTTGTGGTAAATAACACAAGGAAAACAAAAATCACATCCTCCCAGTAGTATGGCAAACAGAGCTACACACAATAATCCAGGTGTGGTCTTATCAACATCTTTTACTGCTGTAAGATGAAGCCCAAGCTTGTGTACTGCTGAAAGCAAGAATTCCATGTTCCTTCTCACTACCTTGTGTATTTGTCTCAATTTCAGGAAACATTTGGTGTACTTGTACCCCAAGATCTTTATTCTCTACAACATTCCCCAGGCTTCGTCCATTTTCTGTGTAAGTCCTGCACTTTGCCTTTGTCTGTGTTATATGCCATCTGCAATGATGTAAATCCCAGCTGATGTAGATCATTTATTAACCTTCTTCACTGTCCATCACCACCAATTTTGATGACACCCACATGATAATCCCTATTCACTCATGCCTTTCCAAATGCAGAAAGATCATGACTCTCAGTATCCACTCCAGTAACATTTCCACCACTGACATTAAGCTGTAGTCAGAGCAGTTCTATGTAGAAGCAGCGTGGCATGTTTGCCTTCAGTAGTCAGGGCGTTAAGTACAGAAGCAAGGGCTTCATGTTACAGCAGTAAAGATCAATCAGAAGAAGGATCCTGACCCGAAACGTCACCTATCGATGTTTTCCAGGGATGGGGCCTGACCCACTGAGTTACTCTGGCATTTTGTGTCTTTCCTTGGTATCTAGCATCTGTAGTTCTTTGTATCCATATTTTGACTGCTCCACTGCTAAATCTCCACTGGTATGCCTACATTAAAGAAGTTTTCTTCCTCTTTCCAACGAGGTTGCAAGAACCATAGGGTTGTTGAGTGGGTGACTTTAACTTCACCAATATTGAGGAAGAAGATTGGACTTTTTTTGCCTTCCATCACAGTGAGGAATGTGGGGAATCTGCTGTGGTGGATATTTACGTTAACTTTTATGTATGTGTGTGTCTTGTTGCTTTATTTTCGTATGGCTGAATGGTAATTCGCATATCACTGTACCCTAATTGGTACATGTGCCAATAACAGGCCTTTGAAAACTTTCATTTACTCAGGGCTAAAGGATTGGATGGGTCAAAAGTTGTTAGATGTATCCAAGAAGGTTTCTGTATACAGTATGTGGACTCTGACTCGAGGAGGGACCATACTGGACCTTGTATTGGGAAACGAGCCAGACCAGGTGACCGGTAGAAGAAAAATTTGGAGATAATAATCACAATTCCATAAGTTTTAAGTTGGTTTGAATAGGGACAGGTCTGGATGTTGTGGGAAGGTACTTAATTAGGGAAAGGCAGATTACAATTTTAATAGGCAGGACCCAAGGAGAGTAGATTGGGAGCTGTTGGTATTGGGTAAATCCACAGATGACATGTGGGAGTAATTTAAAGGTCAGTTGATCAAAGTACAGGGTCAGCATGTTCCAGCAAGGAGGAGCAATAAGGACAACAAAGTAAGGGAACCGTGGGTGACCAAAGATGTTGTACACTGGGTCAGGAAGCCAACGTCTGGTTTAAGGAGGAGGCATCAGACAGGGCTGATGCAAAGCATGTAGGAAAAAAATTCAAACGGACTATTAGAAGGGCCAAAAGAGGCCATGAAATATCATTGGTGAGACAGATTAAGGGGAATACCAAGGCTTTTTATACATACTTTAAAAATATAGGGTGACAAGGGAGAAGGTATGATCGTTCAAAGATAAAGAAAGGAACCTACACTTGGAGTCAGCAGGATGTATGTGAATTACTAAACAAGTCCTTTCAGTTTGTATTCACCAAGGAATTGGACTTGGAGGACACGAGATCAGAGAATACAAACATGCTAGGGCAATTTGAGATTAAGAAGGCAGTAGTACTAAGGCTGTTCAAGAGCATTAAGGTGGACAGGTCCCGAGGGCCTGATGGTATCTATTCCAGGTTATTATGGGAGTCAAGGGAGGAGATTGCAGGGGCTTGATGATAATCTTTGTTTCTTCTCTAGCCATAGGCGACGTCCCAGAGGACTAGAGAAAGGCCAACATTGTTCCTTTGTTTGCAAGAATCCAGGGAACTATAGGCCGGTGAGTCTCACGTTTGTGGTAGGGAAACTATTGGAGTGAATTATTGGAGATAGGGAATGGGCTAATTAGGGAAGCCAGCACGGCTTTGTACGTGGCAGGTCGTGTCTCACCAACTTGATTAAGCTTTTTCATGAGGTGACAAAGGAGACCGATGAAGACCAGTGGAGGAATAGTATACATGGGTTTACGTGAGGTCCCTCATGGTAGTCTGATCCAGATATGCAGGATTCATGATGACGTGGCCATATGCATTTAGAACTAGTTTATTCACAGAGTAAGAGAGTTGTGGTGGAAGGTAGATATTCTGACTAGAGGTCTGTGACCAGTGGATTTCTTTAAGGAACTATGCTGGGACCTCTGCTGTCTGAGATATAAATAAATGCAGCCGGAGTTCATTAATTTGTGAGCACAAAGCTAGGCTGACTATCTGTAATCGATCCTTATTTCTCCAAATGCAGGTAGATCCTGTCGTTCAGAATCAATCAGTAAATTTCCCAAAACTAATGTTAGGTTCCATGGCCGGTGGTTCTGGTTTGTCCTTGCAGATCTTCTTAAGTAAAGGCACAACATTAACCACCCTCTAGTCTTTCTGTACTTTACCTGTGGCTAATGATAATACAAAGGTCTCTGCCAGTGCCCCTGCAATTTCGCAACTTGCTTCCCATAATGTCCTAGCGTACACTATCCTGCCCTGGTATTTATCTACCCTAACATATTTTAAGACCATCAGCATCTCCTCTTTTGGAATGTGGATATGCTTCAGTAGATCACGATTCATTTTCTTTAATTCCTTACTTTCTATAACTTCCCCACTATAAAATGTTGGGCCATGGACTCTCCCCATGTAATTGTTAAAAGCTTTCTACTTGCCAGACATCACTTTACTGGCACACAGCTCTCCCAATCAACCTATGCAAGTTCCTGTCTATTGCCCTCAAAGTTTTACCATGCCCCAATTCAGGATTTGTGGATCACTCTTATCTCTTTCCATACTATTTAAAAATTAATAGAATTATGGTCACTGGTCTCAAATTTCTCACAACTAACACTTCAGCCATTAACCAGGTTCATTACCTAAGAGGCGGCCGACTGTTAACCTTTCACTAGGAGGGCCATCTTCCATATTGCTTGAGAATGCTTTCCTAGGCACAGTTAAATTCAGCCCCATCTAATCCCTTTGCACCCTGTCCCATAGAAAAGTTTAAAAATCATCTATTATTACAAACCTATTATTCTTACAGCTACCTGTGATCTCCCTGCAAATTTGTGATACTGGAAGACAATAAATTCCCAGAAAATAATAACCTATCTCCTAAAGTTTTAGAAGACATAGCTTTGGGAGACATGCACTGGTTGTCATCTCCAACATTCCGTGCATGCTAGAACAGTTCCCATTGATCAGAGAGTAACACCATAGTTCCAGGAAAATATAGAGAGAGAAAAAAACAGGAACTAGACCACTTAGCTTGACATCATTGTAAGTTAAAAGGGTAAAATTTGTGATTAAGGAAGTGCCAAAGGTATTTGAAAAATAATAATAGAATTAGGTAGATGCTGCATGGATTTATGAATGCAAAATAATGCAGTTTGTGGCTGAAATTAGAATATGGGAACAAATGGGTGTCGTACACTTTGACTTCAGGAAGGCCTTTAGTAGTGCACTTAGTTTTCAGTGTGATATTGTAAAGTGCACTGCCAACTTGAGAATTGGCTGAAAATAAAGAGTAGGAATAAATGAGTCATTTTCGGGTTGTGAGGCTGTGGCTAGTTAGATACAGCAAGAAACGGGTGACGAAGGCAGCTTTCGGCACACTGGCCTTCATCAGTCAGAAAATTATATATAGAAGGTTGGGATGTTATGGTACAGTTTTACAAGTCAATGGCACAGCCACACTTGGACTATTGTGCAGGAAGGAACTGCAGATGCTGGTTTAAACCAAAGATAAGACACAAAATGCTGGAGTAACTCAGCGGGATGGGCAGCATGTCTGTCCCACTGAGTTACTCCAGCAATTTGTGTCTATCTTGCAGTATTATGTTCAGTCTTATGAAAGATACCATTAAATTAGAAAGAGTGCAGAGAACATTTACAAGGACGTTGCCAGGGTTCCAGGGCGTGAGGAATAGGCAGATGTTGGTCAGACAAGGACTTTATTCCTTGGAGCACAGAAGTTGAAGAGTGATTTTATAGAGGTCCATAAAATCAGGAGGTAGATAGGGTGAATGCCCAGAGTTTTTTTCCCAGGATTGGAAAATCAATAATTAGAGGGCATAGGTTTATGGTGAGAGCAGAAATATTTATTAGGAACCTGAGGGGCAATTCTTTCACAGAGGATGGCAGATATATAGAATGAGCTGCCAGAGGAAGTAGTTAACGTAGATACAATAACATAGTTGATCGTATAGTATAACATAGTTGATAGTTGAACAAGTAGATAAATAGGAAAGTATGAAAGATATAGGCCAGGCATGGGCAAATGGGACTAGCTTGGATGGGGCATCTTGGTGGGCATGGTTAAGTTGGTCCAAAGGCCTGATTACATGCTATATGGCACCCCATTAGTCACAGCGGGACGGGCAGCATCTCGGGAGAGAAGGAATGGGTGACATTTCGGGTTGAGACCCTTCTTCAGACTGAAGAAGTACTACACCTTTCTACAACATTCTTTGTGTGCATTAGAATCTTTAGGCTGTAATGAATATAGGTCTAGCGTAAGAAGTAAATAACCTGTAGCTTTGTAAAAAGCTAACTATCTAGCAAGCCGAAAAGGTATATATTTAATACCATATGTGAGAAACAAATATTATTATTTGATTTCCCCAAATCAAATAGTTTTTTGATTTCTTAGCCAGTCACAAAATCAAGAAACAATATTATAATACCATTTTATTGTGTTGTGTATGGTTTTATATTTGACAAGCTTTTTCAATATTCCTTCCAGCAAGTGTGTAATCCAAAAATGCATGGAGAATAAATCATAAAATGTAGCTATTATTTTAAAATTATGACTACGGGTGCTGTCTGTACAGAGTTGGAATGTTCTCCCCTTGACCATGTGGGTTTTCTCCGGGTGCACCAGTTTCCTCCCACGTTCCACAAACCTGCATGTTTATAGGTTAATTTGCTTCGGTACAGCTTGTAAATTGCCTCAAGTGTGTAGGATAATGCTAGTGTACGGGGATTGCTGGTCGGCGTGAATTCGGTGGGCTAAAGGGCCTGTTTTCACACTGTATCTCTAAACTAAACTGAACAAATTTTCACCATTTCCTCAATCACATTCTCATATTTCTTCAACAACAGAGGCCATTCATCCCAGCAAGTAAGTGCCTGCTCTTAGAAGAATCCCATTCCACCACTTATATTCCTGTAAACTAATCTCTCCCATTTGGTAGTAAACTCTTCAGTTTCTCCTCTGATCTACCAACATGCAGGATAAATTTACATTGGCCTCTTAGCCCACCAACCAGCACATCCTTGGGATGCGGAACGAAACAGACTTCCTGAGGGAAATCCACAGAGCACAGAGAGAACAAAGAAATTCCAGGCTAAGAGCTTTTGTAGCGCTGGTTTAGTATTTTTAATTCAATAGGAATACAGGGAGTTAAACAGTATCCTCAACATACTGGATCATTTTATCCTGTTACCTACTAAATGTGTGAAATACCAGTTGCTGTTAAATACATTGCACATTTCACCAAAATTATTTCTTATAATACCATTCATTACATAGCATTCTGTAAGTCTTTGTTTTCTTTATATTTTTTTTGTTATGCATTACGTTAATAACGTTGGAATTGAAAATGAAAGTCGATAGTCACTGTGCACTGAACAGAATACACGTTCCTTCAATATAAAAGTTCCAATTCAACACAGGTGATTGAGAATTACACTTTTATTTTGCCCATGGTTTCTTTCTGCAGTTGAATGTCAGCATATAAAGCCATTAGATTAACAAATACTGAATTATAACTGTACTAAACATTAAAAAATATGCAAATTATCATAACATTATTTAATCCAATTTGATTATATAAGGCAAGTCAAAACATCGCCCAAGAAGAAGCGAGAAATATGACAACACAAATAGCAGAGCAGGAAATAAAAGAAGTAATAAAAAAATTAAAGAACAACAAGTCCCCAGGGACGGATGGGATTCCAGGAGAGTTTTATAAATGTTTTGAGAACGAGCTTTCTCCGAATCTGGCTAGAGTCTATAATTATGCCTTGGCTGAAGGCAACCCACCGAGATCATGGGCCGAGGCTATAATCTCTGTTATTTATAAGGAAGGGAAGGATCCCACAAGATGTGAAAGCTACAGACCGATAAGTCTCTTATGCAATGACTTAAAGATACTCAGTGCTATATTAACTAAGAGAACCCAAAAAATTATAAAACAATTGATACATCCTGATCAAACAGGGTTCATACCGGGCAGACAGGGAGCCAATAATATTAGGCGGGTCCTGAATATCATGACATGTGCAAAAAGAAAGCATCAGACTTCAATGCTATTAAGTTTAGATGCTCAATAGGCTTCCGACAGAGTCGATTGGGTCTATCTTGAATATACACTAGATAAAATGGGGTTCCATACAACATTTATTAATTGGGTGAAAACATTTTATTTAAATCCAAAGTCAAGAGTGAGGGTAAATGGATGTTGCTCTGAGTTTTTTTAATTAAAGAGGGGAGTTAGACAGGCAGACAGTTTGAGTCCCCTGCTTTTTGACTTATGTTTAGAGCCGCTCGCAGAAACTGTTAGGCAAGAAGACTATATTGAAGGCATTAAAGATGATCGTGGGGGGGGGGGGAACAAAAATTTCACTATTTGCGGATGATGTTATGATCTATGTGAGTAATCCTATTTCCTCAGTGCCTCGCCTAATGCAAGTCTTACAGGAATATGGAGAAACATTGGGATATAAAATAAATGACTCAAAATCAGAAGCAATGATGCTGACAGGTCTGTGGCCCTCGCAATTAAATGATCAGGTCAGGTTCCATTGGTCTCGGGAGGGTTTTAGATATTTAGGTATTGTCATCACTTCCTCTATCGCCGCATTGTATGAAGCTAATTATGGTAAATTACTCAAGAATATTAAGGTAGACATGCACAGATGGGATATTCTCCCTTTATCTTTAATTGGTAGAGTGGAAGTTGTTCGAATTAACATTTTGCCCCGATTGCTTTTCTTATCTCAATCTTTACCAGTAGGGGACACTGGCACGGCATTTAAGGCATTAGACAAAGAGTTAACAAGATTTGGGTGACAAAATAAGAGACCCAGAGTCAGACTGAAGACACTGTTGATATCAAAACAAAAAGGGGGCCTAAATGTGCCCAACTTTAAATATTATTATTGGGCAGTGCAGCTGAGAACCTTGATAGCATGGTTTACGAACGATGAGGAAACGGGATGGGTGAAAATAGAACAAAATGCATATCCTAGTATTGCCCTGGCTGGGCTCCCATTTCTAACTCAAGTAAATTGGAAGAAATTAAAAGTAGATAATGATTGGATTAAATTCACGATGAAAACGTGGTTAGCTATAAGAAAGCAATTAAATCTTTTTAATTTGATATCTAGAGCAATGAAGATAGCTGCTAGTCCCAATTTTATACCCAGCAAAATTGATAAGGGATTTAGAAACTGGGTAGATAAAGGGCTTATTACTGTGGACCAACTTTTTTGTGGGGGAGTTTTGAAATCTTACGAGCACTTGCAGAATGAATTTGGACTGTCAGGGTCGGATTTCTTTAGGTTCCTCCAAATACGGCACTACTTACAGACACATGTAGATTGGGAGCAGATATGTAGACTACCTTCAAATGGAAAATACTTTCTTGATGACTATAGAGGGAGCGTTACAAAATAATTTGATATCCCATTTATATCAAGGACTTCAAGACGATATAAAAGGAAATACTATAGAAACAAAACCAAAATGGGAATTGGAAATGAACATTATTATTACAGATGAAACATGGGAAAGGACATGTCTCTTGGGACATAAGCTGACAAGCAGCCCCTCTTGGAGGGAGTTCGACTGGAAAATTAAAATGAGAGTATTTAGGACCCCTTTAGTGCTGGCAAGATACAGTAACACCTCAAATTTATGCTGGAGACAATGTGGGAAGATCGGTGATCACACATATATTTTTTGGGATTGTCCAAATTGTACCAATACTGGAGAGACATCCAGGTAGAGATTAAATTAATTCTGGAAGTGGATCTACCTTTGGAACCGGCTTATTTTGTATTAGGAGATAATCCAGCAGCAACAGATATTCAAAATCAGAATTATTTGCTTGGGGTGATGCTGTTGATTGCTACAAAGATGATAACAGGGCTATGGAGAAAGGAAATACCACCAAATGTTCAACAGTGGAGGGAAAGATTGAAAAATGTATACTTGATGGAAAGTATAACTGCTAAACTCCAGTTGAGGACCGATGCCTTTAATATTATATGGAAACCGGTACTATAACAAATGCCAAGATTGATTAAGGATATGAATGGATGAGCTTGCTATGGCGCCTGTGAATAAGGTGCTTCTATGATAGAATGTTAAGAGGATCCAATGTAATGCAAATAGAGGTTAGGTGACTTGTATTTTGTCATTTTGCAATTGTCTATTATGTGTCTCTTTGTTTTGCCTGTATGTGTATTTTGTTATGTCAATAAATGTGGAGTTCAAAAAAAAATAAAAATGCTCACAATAATTTCAGAAAGTCAGCACTGATAATAAAATGCTCATTATTCACTAAGGTACAACACAGTGGCGCTCTAGGTGTCGTTAGTGTAGAGTTTGCACATTCCCCCCATGATGATATGGGTACCCCGATGATCACAGGGAGAGTAACAGTTTGGTAGGTTAATTGGCCACTGTAAATTGCTGTAGTGTGTACTTAAGTGGAAGAATCTTGTGGACGATGATGGGAATATGGAGAAAATAAAAAAAACAGAACAGGATCATGTCAAAGGGTGGTTGGTCAGTGCAGACTTGGGCCAATGGCCCCGTTTCCATGCTGTATCTCTCTACTGACATAATAAAACAAAATATTTTAAAATTGCATGCACAATTCTTACAAACGCAATTTAAGTGAAAAGTCAACTAAGTGGCCAATGCTACGTAAACAATGACCCATTGTGATAGTGCTCACAAATGCAGGACAGTGATAACAGTCATTGGTTATTATTTCAGCAATTATTACACCATAATAATTTAACTTTAAAGTCTGAAATTTAAAAAAAATCTGATTGTATTTTGATTCACATCTTGAAGTTAATTTCATCAATTTGGAAATTATAAATTGCTACCTGATATTCCCATTCAATTAACATCTATAGTTAACCACCTATAAATTCTTCATTTTTGAGATTCTCAGTGTACACATTGGTGGGTACATATTATTGTGATACTATTACTGCAACAGAAAATCCATCGTAAATGAAAGAAAACTGGCATATTTGACATCAAGCAAATTAATTAAAGAGAACTACCATCCTCCAATCATAACATGCACATTTCAATTCTTTGTAGATCTTACAATTAATACAATTTTAGAGCAAATGCCCAGACACTTTGTCATCTTTGTATTGTTTCACTATTTTATGAACATTTTCATACAGCTAAAGATAGCTTTAAATTATTTAAAACTTATCTAAAATAATCACTTTTAATAATCATTTAATGACAAATTAAGGATGTTGATTTAATGCAAAACATTTTCTAAACATTATGACAACAGAATTTAACAGTGTAATTACAAATTCACAACCATCCAACCTTGCAGACATACCTCGTTGCCCTTTTCAACGGTGTTGGCCAGCATTTCCTGCAGAGCTCGGACAGAGAGCGACTGCTCCAGGATAAAGCTGCAGATTGCAAGGTCTGGAGGCACATTCTGTAAATATACAAAGCAACACATTTATATATATCTTTGAATAAATAAATTTAACGAAAGCAAGTTACATGGGCAGATTAGAAACTGGAAATCTTGTAGTGAATGACTTTCCTCCTGACACTCCAACTTGCAAGTGAAGAATATAATAATGCTATCCATTTGCCTAGAAGAGGGCATATCCAACAACAGGTCATAAAGCGATGGAATAACTCAGCATTGGACAACATTACTGGAGACGTGGATTGGTGATGTATCGGATAGAGAGACTTCTTCAGACCATTTCCACACTGACCTTTGGCCACATGCAAACTGGAGGAACAGCGCCTCATATTCCACTTACTTACAACCAAATGGGGTATGAACATTGAATTCCCCAATTTTAGGCAACCTCTAATGAACTCCCCCTTCAAACCTCATCCCCTTTCTCCCCCCTCCTGTGCCCCACCTGTTCTACTACCTATCTCTCCCTTCCCGCTCCCTACTTTCTTCTTCTGGCTTCACAATCCACAACTCTTCAAACCGGTTTCTCATCTTCTGCCTTCTACTTCCCCACAGCCATCAGGCTATTAAACTTGGCTCGGACAAAACTCTGAACATTAATAGCCCATTATCTGTTTATTTGCACTTTATCAGTTTATTTATTCATGTGTGTATATATTTATATAATGGTATATGGACACACTGATCTGTTCTGTAGTCCTGTCTACTATGTTCTGTTGTGATGAAGCAAAGCAAGAATGTCATTGTCCTATCAGGAACACATGACAATAAACTTTCTTGAATCTTTAATCTATCTCTGGCCGTTCTTCTCTTCTGCCTATCAAAACCCCTCCTCGCCTAGTTTGAGGCATTACCTGCCATGCTTTGTCCTGCCTCTCCCCTTTTCCAGCTTTCTTAACCACCTCACCCCCCGCCCCCTATTGTTTGAAGACGTCTCCCCCCGAAAAGTCACCTATCCATGTTCTCCAGACATGCTGCCTGACCTGTTGAGTTATTTCAGTACTCTGTGTCCTTTTGTGTATTAAACCAGTATTTGTAGTTCTTTGTTTCTACAGATCCAACAACACTCGAAGCTCAACACCATACAGGACAAAGTTAGCCTGCTGCTCCTCCATCTATCATTCCTTCCACCACAGGTGCAACTTATCTACAGTGTACCATCTGCAAACACATTGCACTTACTCACATTGGTCAGAAGCATCTCCCAACAGGGACATCCACCATATCCAATTACAGAAACCCCACAGAAACCACAGCATGCGTTTGTAGTGGATCCTGGAGTGCTGCAATCAGAGTGTGGGCTCCGGTAAGTATTTTCCTCCTTTGTTTAACTCTTCCAGAAAGAAGATTGTAGTTGTTTAGTGTTGGAGAAAAAAAAATCACCAATGTAGTTGTTAATGTTTATGTCAAAGAGAGGCCAATCACATTATGGATTATAAAAATAAAATAAATATAAAAGATGTTTTCAAGAGAGAGTTAGATTTAGCTCCTAGGACTAAGGGAATCAAGGGATATGGGGAAAAAGCCAGAACTGGTTTTGGATGATCAGCTATGATCATATTGAATGGTAGTGCTGGCTCAAAGGGCCGAATGGCCTACTGCACCTATTTTTTAAGTTTCTATGCTCCAAAATACAAAATATTACTGAGTGGTGATCCAAGGGGCCAACATGAGAGGTAAGGGCCATTTAATGCTTTTTAGCAAAACATGAGAAAATGTGTACAGAAAGTGTGTTCAGCTGCAGCTACAACTGTGGATGGACTCACCGTGGACCATTCACGATGGTAAGAAATGCATACAGCATATTTAGCAAGCTGGACACACCACACGACAGGCAAAGTGGCAAAGAGTCACCAGGTATAGCAGTATCCTGGGGGTGGGAAGTTCTTCCCTGGTTTCCCACAATGTCCTAGGATGCACTTGGTCAAGAGTCCAGAAAGGCCACATAGGTAGAATTTAGAAATAAGAAGGGGATGTTCCTCAACAGTCATCAATTGCAAAACATCCCCTTCTTATTTCTAAATTCTACCCAAGTGGCCTCTCTGGACAATCTTCCAAAAATATCCTCTCCAAATACAATCATGATTTTCTCGTGATGTTTCAAAAACACAACTGCCCCTCGTCTCTTAACCCCACACAATTAGCAGTACTGAAAAAGGAAGTCCTGGTAGGTTCATTGAATAAGTCTATTTAGCTAGAACTTAGAAATATAAAAGGGTGTTCACATTGCTGAGATAATACTACAGGCATTTTATAAGTACTTTATGAATAAGACGGTAAACAGGGAAAGCGTATGTCCCCTAAAGGTCAATCTTTGCAAGGATGAGGCAAAGTGAACATCTCATCTGTATTCAAAAAAGTGAAAAATATGGTAGAGCTCAGAGGGTGGGACATTCTAGATCATGTTGGCATTAAGGAAGAGAAGATAGATGTCTTGGAGCGAATAAAGGCAGATAAATCTCCAAGGACTGATAATCCCAGAGGTATCCCAGATAGATAGAAGAGATAAGGGAGAAGTCTTTGTTAGGTCCTCGGCAGATTACTGCTTAATTTATTCATATAAAATAATGATTTTGAGTCTAGGTACAGCATAAAGCTCATTTACATATTTTTCATGAGGGGGTGGATATATTGAATGATCTATCAGAAGAAGTAGTTGATGTAGGTACAATAACAATATTTATTAAATGTACCAACTTAAAGACATTTGGCTAGGTACATGGATAGAGAAAGGTTTAGAACAGTATGAGACTTGCTTGAATAGGGAATCTTGGTCTGCAGGGATGAGTTAGGCCAAAGGGCCCATCTCTGCGCTACATGACTTGAAGATTCGATGGCATTTAAGCAAATTCTAGAATGGCGTACATCAAAGTAACTCATGCTCTGGACCTTTACACAAGAAATGAATTTAGTAGAATTTTGACAAACAGAACTCAGAGTGGCACAAATGGTTTGGTAAATTCAAAGTCAAGGGCCTAATCACAGAATAAAGTAGTGGAGTAATACAAATCCTCCCAGATTCTCTGAAACCACTCTGCTACAACTGCTGGCGAAAATTTCAGGTCAAATTTTACACAAAGTAAAATACCTTAGCATTTGATGTTGGTTCAAGGAAACAGAGTCGATTTCCAAATCCTTCAGCAGCAAGGCAGAGCTTAATCTGCGATTTGACAATGGTTGTGGTACATTGAAGAACAACTTCATCATCCTGTCAAACAGAAAAAAGGATACTGTATTAGCAAATCCTGATATCTCAGCAAATCAGCAATTTTCCTTATGTCAGGAAAATTAATATTGTAAGGTATATATTTTAAATCACTTGGGAATGGTGGCTGTAATTACATGGAATCTTGAAGAGCAGTGATTGCCAAGTTTACCAGTATGCCATGGATGATTCCTGTCGCATTTTATCAAGTACTGTGGCACTGTGTTGGATCTCCCAGCCTCAGCTGTTCCTACAGTTTTAACAGCCCCACAGTGCTTAAGCTACTGCTATCACACTGGTTACTCCTTTGGTTGTTAATGTCATAAAAAGATTTGCACTGATAATTGACAACTGATTATAGGGATAGAATTGATCCAGATTACTGGTATGCTCAACAATTTATAATTCCAAGATGGGAATGGAAAAATGCTATTTACTAAAATACTAGTTATGGTTAAATAAAAATGTAAATCTTCCGTGATTATGATTTTCCATATACTTCATCAGAAGGACTTCAGAAGTTCAAGAAATTAGCTTTAGAGCAATTAGTGATGGGCAATAAATACTGTACCCACATCCAGAAGGATAAATATATTTATAATCCCTCTTGAAAGGCTGATCGGTAATAGAATGCACAGTAATTAATGTCTTAATTCATGATGCACCAATCCCTAATCATATCATGCCATAATGGTGTTTTTATTATTTTAGCTGTAGACTATTGTCAGAGGGAATTGTGGTGTTTTTTTCACATAAAGAACATCTCCCAGAACAGTGGTGAGTTTCTCAAATAAGTGGGTTTATTCAAGGCCTTAACAATACAGACTGGGAAATACTCGGAGAGAACTTAAAGTGTTTCAATGATTTGCAACATCCACAGCATTTTTTATATTCTCTTCGTCATAATGATTACACGTGGATCCTTAATTTTTGAACTCCTCATTAATCAATGTCTCTAGCCTTTCTTCTTAGTTTTTCCCTCAGTCATCTTTAAAGTTCTGTTCCGTTACTTAGAAAACACATACGCACAATAAAATACACTATTTCTTGATCAGTTTTATTGCCCTCAGCTTGGTTTGGAACCCACTGTTTATTATAGCTTTAGCTAGCTGTAGTTTGTTGGTTTTGTCACCGGAACACTTCTGCGTGTCTCGTTTAAACTGCCCATGCTTCTGTGTCACAGCGGGGGAGCAGACTTGCGGCTGTAGCTGTGAAACGGGCAGTGGAGAACGCGTCGTGCGATACATTAGCCGCTGGGCAGGGGACCGATAATGCTGTCCCTTGAAATGTTTCGTAGGTTTAGCAGATCCAGGTAAACATCAGATTTGGCTAACGTTGTCTAGCGCCCCCGGGTCCTAATGCTCGTGTTGAAACCCACGACTGTTGCAGCGGTTCCATCACCTGCCGCGAGTGTGCCCGTCCACTCCCCACGTTGGTCTGCTCCTGCGTTCCCGGTCTTAAGTGGTTGCCTGGACTTCCTGCGCCGGTCCAACCCCTGTCCTCCCGCGGCGGTCTCCCCCTATGG
The DNA here is from genome assembly GCA_035221665.1 of Okamejei kenojei. Lineage (NCBI taxonomy): Eukaryota > Metazoa > Chordata > Chondrichthyes > Rajiformes > Rajidae > Okamejei > Okamejei kenojei. The sequence continues at coordinate 12,760,812 of CM069171.1, read as the reverse complement.
GTCATTGCGTGTCCCGCGATGTTACCAACCCTAGCTACCATCTTTTTGGAGGAAAAGGGATAAGGCAGCCCCCACCACATTAGAACTGGGTGGGTTAGCAGCCCATCCATTATATATGGCGATTGTGTTAACCCCAGTATTATTCTCTTGGTTTGATATGCCTTAGTTGCTTCTCATTTATACAAGAAGACATGTAGTTTGTTTATTAGTTTAAAATGCCTTAGCTGCTTTTTCATTTATACAAGAAGAGATGAAGATTGGTTATTGTTTAAAATGCCTTTATTTTCATTTATACAAGAAGAGATGTAGATGGGCTATTGCATGTTAGCCAATCAGAATGCTTAGTAATACTAGATATGGCGATTATGTTTAACCCCGTTAGTAATTAAAACATTTATAGTGTAAGAACTCGCCCCCCGCCTGCCAATAGCAGCAGTAGTGAGAACGTGAGATGCACTGATTAGATGATGATGGCCTGAACAATAAACATGTTTGTGCTCCAACCTGTGGAGACTAAGGTATTTAAGGCTCCCCACACTAGCTATGCCGAAGACGCTAAATACCACAATAAATCTATTTATTGCCTCCCCAAACACTACGATAAATCTATTTATTGCTTCACCAAACATCCTTAAGTTTCCGTCACTACGTTGGCCTCTTTTCCCATCGTGCTTCCCCAATATGCAAGCTCTTGGGTTAAGCATAATACGAACTACTCATCTTTCAAATAATTTTCAGAATTTCCCACATCAAATTTCACCTCTTGGCCATGCCCAAATAAGGTATATTAAATCATACCATCTAATATACCTTCTGGAACTGATTGATGGGCGTATCTCCATTTTTACCTGTTTGACCATTATCAGGGTTTTCAACATATTGTATTGTTTTCTGTTATAACAAATAAAAAAAATCTAAACTATTACAATCAATAACAGTGCAAATACTAATACATGTGATACAATCATAATCCATGCGTGTACATCAGCAGTCAGTCCATAGTTTCAGGGCTTTTCTAACTAAATCTTTTTTTTTCAAAATGTCCTCTGCTTCTCTGTCTTGCTTCTGAATAGTCTTAGAGCTTTCGGACCACTGACGAATGACCATCTCACTCTCCATCATCAGTGCATTCCAATCAGCATGGAGGTGTGGTATTGGCCAAAGTGTGGTTGCTTTGAATTGTCTTAATGTCTCACCTGAATCATGTCATAGAATATCAATAGACAATAGGTGCAGGAGTAGGCTATACCGCCCTTCAGGCCAGCACCACCATTCAATGTGATCATTGCTGATCATTCCCAATCAGTACCCCGTTTCTGCCTTCTCCCCATATCCCCTGACTCTGCTATCTTTAAGAGCCCTTTCTAGCTCTCTCTTGAAAGTATCCAGAGAACCGGCCTCCACCACCCTCTGTGGCAGAGAATTCCACAGACTCACAACTCTCTGTGAGAAAAAGTGTTTCCTCGTCTCCGTTCTAAATGGCTTACCCTTATTCTTCAACTGTAGCCGCTGGTTCTGGACCCAAATATCGGGGACATGTTTCCTGCCTCTAGCGTATCCAAATCCTTAATAATCTTATATGTTTCAATAAGATATCCTCTCATCCTTCTAAACTCCAGAGTATACAAGCCCAGCTGCTCCGTTCTCTCAGCATATGACAGTCCCGCCATCCCGGGAATTAACCTTGTAAACCTATGCTGCACTCACTAGCAAGAATGTTCTATTTCCCAAATAACAACGTTTACTCATCAAATGTTCTTCCAATGCTACCATCGATTCCTTGTCTCTGATAGTGATCTGTTTCGTGAGAACCTAGATCATAACATTGTGCCCAGGTAGAGTACACTTTTTTTTCATGCCATTTAAGAAAGGTAGAGACATAATATTTTTCCAGTTATAGAGCAACATTTAAAGGAGGCATTAGTTTTTACATGAACTGCAATCTTACCATTATTAAAAGATGTAAAGTCACAACTAGACTATTACATTTATTATCTCTTCTGGGCATGCCCAGTAATTCCTTGCTTGATGACATCTATCCAACCTGATGCACCTTTGATTTTCGTCAATAATTATCACTGCATGCTTGGGAGCATTGTTCAAGTTCGAGTTCACATTTATTGTCACGTGCACCAATTAAGGTACAGTGAAATTTGAGTTACCATGCAGCCATACAATCAAAAAGAACACAATACATAATAGAATTTAACATAAACATTCACCACAGTGGAATCAACATTCTTCATTGAGATGCAAGGCAATAACGTTCAGTCAATCTTCCTGCTTTATTCACTCGTTGTCAGGGCCATGATCTTAGTCACCGCTAAGGAAGGCACGATGTACAGGCCCTCTCGTCGGGATGATCGAAACTCCGACATCGGGACAGATCGGAATACACACAGGCCAGTGGTCGGAGCACTTCTTCTGACGATCCCAGGCTCCACGATGGAAGGTCCACGCCGCTCCCGCGGCTAGAAGCTCCGCAGACCACGGCTTCACGATGTTATAGTCCACAGGCCGGCGGTTGGAGCACTGCTTCTGACGATCCCCGGCAAGGGATCGCGCCGCGATGTTAAAGTCCGCATCGCGCCTACTGCTGAAGCTCCGGGCTGGTCTCCGAGGAAGGCCGCACCAATCCAGTCGTTATGCAGAGAGGGGGGCGAAGATGTGAGGTAAGTGACTGAAAATGGTTTCCCCCTATTCCCCCCCACCCCCCCCACACTAAAACACATTTAGACATGCTAAAAAACAAAAAAAGTCGAAAGGACAAACACGCCCGCGGCGCCATCCGATAACATGTATACCGATTACCCAAGCTCCCTGTTTATATTGTCCAATATTATGCACATATGGGATAAAAGTCTTATTCTTCAGCTTATTATTCACAGGGAGAATAATTCCTATATGTTCCCTGAGTGCCCTTGACATAAACTTATTCTACATTGCATTTTGGTGAGGGAACAGCATTAATATCCAGACCCATATTAGCTTTCTCTGAATTCCAATTTTTTCTAAATAACAAGTTTTTAAACTGAACATGTAGGTATGTTACAAAACTTACCTTCAGTGGCGCTGCAGTTCTGCCACTGGCCGTGCGCGCGGCTTTGGCGCCTTTGAGGAGGGGGGCGGGATTAACATGCCGTTTTCTCCTGCCTGTCCTCGATATATTTTCTCGGGCTTCTAACTAATGCTGAAAATTCGTTCCGACTGCCGTTCTCGGAATATTTTTTTAAGTTGTTTATTTTTACATATAAACTTGCTTTTTAGGCTTTAGTCAAAATTTCACATTGCGAAAATGTGATTTGGGCCCCATACGAACAGGCATATGGGGTTTAAAATTATCGCAAACTGCAACGTTCGAATCGATCGCGTTCCACAAAAACCCACTCTCAAGATGATTAAAATGGCCATTAATTTACGAGAATTAAATACTAAATTCCTTCCATTTGGCCTATAAATTCATGACAATGTGATTTAAAAATCATGTTATATTGTGAATTCGTGTGAATGTTATTTGGACACTTAGGCTATTTAAAAATGTTAACCTTTTCTTATGAAATGGATAGATGTTTAGATCTAGTAATTGAATTTTATAATTAGCTACAATTAGGTAACTAACTAATTATTTGCTTTAATTTCAGGTCATCCAAGTAAGATTGTTTCATATTTGTCTCAGAATGCTTCAATCTATAATAACTGACATTTTTTTTTCAGTTCTCTTAATTTTTAAGAATGTTATGGGCTTTTGACTGTCCTCGATCACAGCTTTTGAGTTAAGTCAATGGAAAAGCAATAGGGAACAAGATGCTAATTTCAGAGTATGGAAATGGCCATAACCTTTTTAATACTGAAGACATGAAAGTGAATTAGGTGTCAAAGTAAACTTTTTTTAATGCTTTATCTGATGGGATAAATTGCAGACTTGATTTTTTTTAATCTCAAAATTTTGTAACATTGCTAGAACGTGCACAGATATTTTCATTCCTGGGAGTTACTTCCATATTCACACAACTTCCATCCAATTCTTGCACAACATAGAACAGTGTAGTATTGGGACATACTGGTCAACCCATGATGTTAGTAACACATATGATGCCAAATTAAACTGTTCCCTTCTACCTGTACATGATCCATATCCCTCTACTGCCAGGATATCCATTTTTCTATCTTATCTAAAGGTCTCTTTAAGTCTACTATTGTATCAACTGCCAACACTGTCCCTACCTAGATGTCCAAGGGACCTACCATTCTTTTAATTTAGTTTAGTTTAGAGAAACAGTGCGGAAACAGGCCCTTCGGCCCACCCCGGCCAGTGATCCCCACACATTAACATTATCCTACACACACTAAGGGCAATTTAAACGTATACAGTACCAACCAATTAACCTACAAACCTGTACATCTTTGGAGTGTGGGAGGAAACCGAAGATCTTGGACAAAACCCACGAGGTCACGGGGAGAACGTACAAACTCCATACAGACAGCACCCGTAGTCGGGATCGAACCCGGATCTCGGGCACAGCAAGCACGGAAAGGCAGCAACTCTACCGTCTTGCCACCATGCCATTCTGTGCAACAACAAAAATTGCCTTGCATATTCTTTTAAACTTTCCCCATCTGACTTTCAAACTATGTCCTCTGGTCTTTGATATTTCCACACTAGGATAAAGATTCTGACCATCTATACTTCTTAACCTATCAGATCGCTTCTCAGTTTTCGACTGATTGGTTTCCAAAAAAACCAATCAAAGTTTGTCCAACCTTTCTTTACAGCTAATATCTTCTAACCCAGGCAGTATCCTGGTAAACATACTTCCTTTCCCACTCTAGCTACTTGTGTTACTACTTTCAGTGAGCTACGGACCTGGACCCAAAGATTTCCCTGCCCATCAATTCTATAAATGGCAGGGCCCTTAAATCAGTTGATTATAAACTTTTCCAATTCAATTGATCTCTAACAGTTCATTATCTCACACATGCATAGATTAAATTCCATCCGCCATTTCTCCACCCATCTGTAAACTATCAAGATCATGTAGTGTCCTTTGAAGGTCTTCTTCACTGTCCGCAACACAAATTTTTCATCTGCAAACTTCCTAATCACCACTACCCTCTATCTTCTGTGGGTCAGCCAGTTTTACATCCAAACCATGGGCCGCGGAACCGGGAGGGCTGGGGGGGGGGGGGGGGGGGCTGCAGTCCCCCCATTTTTTTGGCTAGACATGTTTCAGTGTCTCCGGCTTTGGACAAGGCACTGCTGTGCTCTGAGCAACCTGGTCGTGGGTGCTGGAGGGCCGGGGCGGAGGGAGGGATGGAAGCAAAAGCAGCGGCGAGGGCAGATGCAGACGGGGAGCCGGGGCTGGTGAGTGTTGGCGGGGCTGGCGAGCCGCTTGCTGCAGCTACAGTAATGGAGCAGCCTCAATGCAAGAGGCGTCAGAGGTGGCCGGGCCTCGGGTCGAAGGCAAGGTGGAAGCATTGCGCCGCTGCCGAGAGTCTCTACACCGAATTCGCCTTGGTGACCGGAATGGGCCAGGCTGTGGCTCGGTGCATCCTGCAGGACAACCAGTGGCTGCTGGAAGTAGGTACCAAGCACTGGATAGAACGGTGGAAGTTAGTGGCCTTCAAATGGGGATGGTTGAAGAAAGCATCCTGCTTGCCTGTTAGATTTTCATTCTTACTGTAGCTGCAGGAAAAATGTTCCTCATGTTGGGGATCCAGAACCAGGGGTCACAATTTAAGAATAAGGGGTAAGCCATTTTGGACCGAGATGAAGACAAACTTTCTTCACCCACAGAGTTGTGAATCTGTGGAATTCTCTGCCACAGAAGGCAGTGGAGGCCAATTCACTGGATGTTTTCAAGTGATAGTTACATTTAGCTCTTGGGGCTATCAAAATCAAGGGATATGGGGAAAAAACAGGAAAGGGATACTGATTTTAGATGCAGCCGTGATCATATTGAATGGCGGTGCTGGCTCGAAGGGTCGAATGGACTATTCCTGTACCTATTTTCTATGTAACTTGCTCATTCTTGAGTATATGGCAATAAATCTCGACCACTTGATTTTGAAGCATTCATGCAAGGTGGAGGTATAATATAGTCACAGAGTGATACAGCGTGAAAACAGGCCCTTCGGCCCAACTTGCCCACACCCGCCAACAATGCCCCAGCTACACTACCTGCTTTTGGTCCATATCCCTCCTAACCTGTCCTATCCATGTATCAGTCTAACTGTTTCTTAAATGTTGGGATAGTCCCTACCTCAACTACCTCCTCTGGCAGCTTGTTCCGTACACCCACCACCCTTTAAGTGGAAAAAGTTACCCCTCAGATTCCTATGAAATCTTTTCCCCTTCACCTTAAATCTGTTCTCTCGTCTTCCATTCACCTACTCTGGGCAAGAGACAGTGCATTGAAATAGTAAGATTAAACGAGAGTACACAAAAGTCTGGAGAAACTCAGCGGGTGCAGCAGCATCTAAGGAGCGAAGGAGATAGGCGACGTTTCGGGTCGAGACCCTTCTTCGGATTCAAGATTAAACGAGAACTTACCAGTATGAAGTTTGATCCTTATTTTATGAGGAGTTACGATGAGGGATTTCGTGAAGACCCCGCCAGCACTCATGCACAACATTCCTCAAAGCAGCAGTGTGGAATCACAGATAACAACAATGACTGAAGATAGTAAGATATAAGAGACTCTAATATATCTGTTGACCTTATGACAGAGGGTTGGGAGCGGAGGGCACGAAATCCCTCATCGTAACTCCTCATAAAATAAGGATCAAACTTCAAACTGGTAAGTTCTCGTTTAATCTTCCTATTTTACTTCGGAGTCACGTGAGTGACTCGTGAAGATTTCAAAGCTCTGTGATTCCATGCCCTGGACCACGTCCATGCTCACACACTGCCGTAATTACTGATGGAGGTAGTATGTTAACGTATTTCAGACTTGAACAAGCTGAAAAATAATAACGTATTTGTTAATACAAATAATAAACCCCGAACTCGGGGACAAACATTTAGGGACCAGCACTTAAAACTGACTCTGCAAATGTTGCGGGAGCGGCCACAGGTTTGTTATAAAAACGCTGGTGTAATTTCACTGGACCAGCCCACTATTGCGAGGACATGATCCATGGGTACCTCCATGGTCCTCGCTGCTGATGTGGATGCAGCCCTGGTAGAATAGGATTTTAAAATGTTCGTGTCTATACCTGCTGCACTCAATACCACCCTGAGTCACCTGGAGATAGTCTGCACCGTCACCCTGTGATGTGGGTTTTTATGGCTGATAAACAGACCCGTCTCCATATTCCTGATGGTGTGTGTGACATTGATATAATGTCGGAGATAGGTGGCTATACAGTCTTACATCAACGGGGTATGGTAGGAATTCCAATTTCAGTCCTGTAGTTCCAGGTCTGTGTTGTTTAAGTAACTCATCTATAAAGAAAGTCACTTTATTGGGGGTCGAGACCATTCTATCCAGTTTTAGTTTCTGTAGTGTCTGGACCCGTTGTGCTGTGGTCAGTGCCATTGACATCACCACTTTGAAGGTGAGTTTGTCCAGTGGTAAATCCATCATCGGCGACCAGCTCCTGAGTAGGGTCAACACCACCCCTATATCCCAGGTAATATTATATCATGGTCGGGGAGGGTTGGAATTGAATATACCCCTCATGAGTTTGAATACCAGCTGGTGAGATCCCACTCCAATGTTGAGATAGGATGAGAGTGCACTCCTAGCACTGTTTATGGCACTGTGACTGAGGGCCTCATCATAATGAAGGCCCGCGAGGAATTCCAGCACATTGTAGATCGTAGCAGAGTTGTAGGTGGTCTTGGTCCGCTACAGAAGGCCTCCCATTTCCTTATGTGGATGAAGTACCGCTTTCTTGTGGACTCTCTGCACGATGCTGTTATGATGTCCATGGTTCTCGAATTCCAGTAGTGGCCTCTTCAGAACCTGCAAGCCAACAGGTTCAGATGACCATGGCATGGATGATTTTCCCCCGTCATGGGATTGGTCACCAAATTCGGGCATTTGATAACCTGTGCCCATGGTTCTTTTATCATGTTGAGGACCACCGGGTACCATGATTGTGTGGGCCAGTTGGGTATTATCAGTATACCTGATGCAGAATCTAGTTGAATTTTCTGCAATACCCGATTGATGAGGCAGAATGGGGGAAATGCATAGAAAAACCATTTCCCCCCAATGTAGCGAGAACGCGACAATCGCCACTGCCCCAGGATCTGGTTCCCAAGAGACATATATTGGTATCTGATGGTTCAACCTGGACGCAAAGAGGTCGATATCTGGTGTTCCATATTTGGTTATAATTTTAGCAAATATTTGGGGGTTCACTCGATGTTGTCATTAAATACTCGTGACCTGGTGTCTGCCACTGTATTGAGCTCACCCGGAAGGTACGTAGCTGATATCCAAATATTTCTTTCAATACACCAGAGCCAAATTAAATTTGCCAATTCATCACAAGATATTGACTTGATACCACCCATATGGTTTAAATACACCACCACAGTGGTATTATCTATTTGAAGACGGACATGCGTACGATGCAGATTAGTGCAGTAAGCCCGCAGCCCGTGAAATGCTCCCAGCATTTCCAAATAGTTTATACCTTGTGATTGAAGAAGGGTAGACTCATGCAAATCCCATCTGCTGTACACCACTGGAAGTGGTGTCGGTAGCTCCCCAGCCCTGGGCGCTTGCGTCAGTTTGTAACACGACTGATGGGTTTGATATAACGATGGGATTAAAACAATCACAAACATTGCTAATCCACCATTGTAGCTCAATTTTAGCCTTGTTTGGCAGCTGCATAGGCCTGTCAAAATGTTCAGCATTTGCTTTTAATGCTGAGATTTTTGCTCTTTACAAGTTTTGATAGTGTAACGGGCCAAATTGTGCAGCTAGAAATGTAGCTACAAGATTCCCAATCACCTTAGCAGCACGTCTAATAGTCGGTTTCCTGGCACAAGCAAGGCTGTTACATGCCTCTATTATGTCTGTTGCTTTGTTCCCTGGGATAGTGACATCAGATTCCCATGCATCCCAGAATGTACACAACCTCCCTCCTAGTGAGGTTATACATGCAGCACTCCCAAGAGAACCAGACCCCCTTACCTCCATGGTTACCGGCGGGCTTGATGTTCTGGGCTTTTGTGGTTCGTTATGTTGCTGGGATGTGGGGTTGGCGAATCGTCCACGCTGGTCACTGTGAGCCCTGTCCTAAAAAGGCTTTTGTTGATAGGGTGCGACCGGTAGGTAGGTTCTGGTTGCCCTGTTGGGTTGAACCCGAGGCCTGTTAGATGTTGCGTAAGGATGCTGTCTGCGATGGCCTGCTCGAGGATGGTGGTTTCATCAACCCGACCGCTTTTGCCTCCTCGTCCAGATCTTTTACCTGTTTTGGCAGGTCTTCACCGAACAGCTGTCTCGGTGGCGGCGTAGCAGAGGCTTTGCACAAACCCGCGAATTTTGGGTTGAGAGTTGGGCGGATGGAGCTCTTGCGAAAGCAGTTTATTTCATATTGTGTATTGCACAGCAATGCTAGTGCATCCTGCTGCTCCTCCGTCATGTCCGTCTCGTCTATGGACCTATGGAGGTCAATAATTTCAGGATTTTCTGTATTTTAAATTCCTGGACCCTGATCCCAGGACTGATGTTACCCCAGATGGATGTGTTGACAGTAGTGACATTGAGCGACACACAATTACCCGGAGCTTTGTACTTGTTTGTAGTCTCCGTGAGCACCTGTTCCTGCAGCTGGTGTGTGGTTAAGTAATTGATGCTGGCCGCTAGCCTGGGCTGAAGAGGTTGCCCTGATTGTGCTGGTTGGGCGAATTTGACACTACTTCCAGTAGTTCCTCCTCGGGCATCTCTTGCAACATCGGTTCTTGCGCCAACCCCTCTTCAAAGTCAGCTAACGGCTAACTTTGGCACTCCCTATTGATATGAGAGAGATATTTGGTGGTTCTGCTGTGTGTCTTCTAGATCCTAGGGACACACGCTCTTGATGGAGCAGCTGCTCGACCATTCGCTCCATACGAGCCATGTGACCGTCGCCGCTATCTGCGGACGACAAGTCGACTTCCCCAAGTTCTGACGAATAATTGGGGCTTCTGCCATCGGTCCGCACCTCGTCGAGGTGATGTCTAAGGAACCTAGGTAGGTAGTCGGTGCCTGCCGCTCCTGCGGGGCTATATGACTCCCGCGCGGCTTTGCCGCTTGTCCACGGTCTTCCAGACTGAAGCAGTGGAGTATTGGTGCCAGCCGCTCCTGCGGGGCTACTCAATCTCCTATTGGTGTATCCGCCTGTCTGGTGCGACTGCGGCGGTGATGAGTCGGTTCCGGCGGGGCTACACGACATCTGCGCGGGCTTGCCGCCAGTCCTGGTCGTACGGGACTGATGCGACGCAAATTCGCTGCCACCTGCTGCTGCGGGGCTACGGGGCTACACGACTTGTGTATACTACCACCGGTCCGCGATCTGGCGGACTGAAGCAGTGGTGAGTCGATGCCAGCCGCTCCTGCGGGGCTACGCGACTTCCGAGTTGATTTCCCACCGGTCCGCGATCTGGCAGACTGTAACGGTGGTGAGCCGGTGCCGGCCGCTGCAGCGGGGCTACTCGACTTCGGTACGGCTTTTCCCCTGGTCCGCCCTCTGGTGACCTGTAATAGAGGGGAAATGGAACGTGCCATTGAAGTAGGCATTGGTTTACGTACCTTTTTACGGCTGGCCCGGTGCTGTAGGGTTGAAGCGGTAGAGAGTCGGGGTCTTGCCTACCCTGCTCCCGTGCAGGCCTCCTACCAGTGTGCAGCTCCCTGGCCTGCTGTGGTGGAGAGTCGTGAGAGAGTCCTGCCGACTGAGCGGGGCTCCCCGACTTCCACACTCTTTTCCCGGCCCGGGGTACGGGAGCTGCCCGTGTAGCGGGCAGCTCCGGGGATTGCGGCCGCTGACTTCTATCCGAAGTCCCTCGGTCCTCAGAGGCATGCTTCGATGCCTTCGTTCTGGTCCTCCTTTCCATCGTTTCAGTAAGTAAATAACACAACTACAGAAACTAACCAACTCAAGGTTAGTACAACTTACCCGAAGGCCTTTTGAAGCTGCCGGTAGAGGAGCGCACTACCCCCCCCACCCCCCCCAGCTCCCATGGTGACCAGTCTCCTGCTGGGGTGTGCCATGTTGGAGGTAGTGCTCCCCACCTGCTCATGCGGGAATATAGACTGCCACTAACGGCAAGTCTCCACTTCCAGGCGTTGTGCCGCCTACGTTTGAGTCGGGGCCCCGGCTCTGTCTTCGCTACCTCTACCGGGTAGCGTTGCCATCAGTCTGCGGTATTCCTGCGGCCTGCGGCATTGAATCGGAGCTCCTGCTCTGCCTTCGCTACCCGCGAATGCCAGTCTCCGAGACCGGACCCTCCTGGGTCAACGGGCTTGCCCGGCTTCTGGGTAGCGTTGCCGTCAGTTCGCGGTGATCCTGCGGGCTGCAGTGTTGAGTCGGTGCTGCCACTCTGCAGTCGCTACCTGCTAACGGCGAGCCTGTGAGCCCGGACCCTCCTGGGTCAACGGGCTTGCCCGACTTCTGATCTGTTTTTGCCGCCGCTGACTGCCTGCGTCCCGCGGTCCGCAGTCAGTCTCTCGAGGCAGCCCGTTGGTGGGGTACTCTGTCCCACAGAGTCCCTGAAAGAAAAACCGACCTCAGGTTAGTTCACCTTACCTGCAGGTCGGTTCCGATGGAGGAGCGACCCTCCTCCCTGCCTGTCGCTTCGCATGCGGTTGACGATATGTCGCGCATGCGTGCTGGCGGGGTCTTCACGAAGTCACTCATGTCACTCTGAAGTAAAATGTATATTTCCAATGCATTTGATTTCTTGAAAGTCTTAGTTTTAAAAAAGTAACGTTTCCACAAACATATGACTCCTTTATTAATGTCATGGTTTGATGATTCTAAATTCAAATCAAAATATACGTCAAAAGGAGGGCGGCAGCTTCAACCACCCTGGGCTGCGGTGTTTGAACCGGCCCGTTCGCAGAGCTCGGATTCAGCCACAGGACTGACTCACTTACCATCACCTGGCGGGGTCACAACATTGGAGGCCTGGATCGCCTCAGCGCAGAGGGAGAGCAAGGAGGGAAGACACAAAGACTTAAGACTTTTGCCTTCCACCACAGTGAGGAGGTGCTTGGTAAACTCACTGTGGTGGATGTTAATTTGTGTTTATTGTGTTTTGGTAATTTTTTAAATGTATGACTGCCAGGAACGAAATTTCCTTCTGACCGAAAGGTCTGAATGACAATAAAGGATACTTTACTTTACTTACTTTTGATCCCAAATTCTTTCCACATATCGACTGGTTGCTCCATGAAACATAGAAACATAGAAACATAGAAATTAGGTGCAGGAGTAGGCCATTCAGCCCTTCGAGCCTGCACCGCCATTCAATATGATCATGGCTGATCATCCAACTCAGTATCCCGTACCTGCCTTCTGAGAAAATAAAATGTTCTTCACCACAATACCTTCTGATACTCAGTCATCTCACTGCAGCACTGGACTACCTGAGCCAATTCAAATCTCTTCACAAGCTTAACATTTTGAGTTTTAAGAAACTGTATTACTGCCCACTAATGCTGCTTGATCTGCTGAGCACTTCCAATATTCTGTTCTTGCTTTGGCACAAAGTCTGACAGGCATTAAACCAGACAATATGATAGAAAATCATCCTCATTCGTTTGTGCTAAACATCTTTCAGCATTGACCTCCAGTGTAAGGCTAGCATGCAGCAATGCAATCCAGTGCTTCCACACCTCAAATTTGTTTTCCTGAATCCCAAATTTCCTGGAATTTGATGGTATTTCATGACATTTTCAAAAATGCTTCCTGCGTGCTATGTTGTTGTTGTTTTTCTTTCGTGGGCACATGTTAACAACACAAAGAAGAACAAGGCAAAACAGATCTATGTAACAATACTGTATCAGCCTGCTTCTGTTACTCACTTGTACAGTGTTATGCAAGGCATAATGCACAGTGCACATATACGATGTAGCCTAGCTTGCATGTTATGCACATTGTGTGTTCAGTGGAGTGTGTGCCTGGAATAGAGTGTCACAAAGAACTCAATACTACAAGGGTCATTGACTACGTTCACTTCAGTCTCTTTACTGGTCTTTGGTTCAGACATGTTATGCAACATGCAGCTACTGGTACAGTACATGTACAGGGAAATTAACTTTGGATTGTATGAAAGATAAACTGAAAAAATACATTTAATAACTTAACAATTTACTTGCAGAACTCAGCCATGAATTTCGTGCGAAGTTCAGCTGCCTCTGCATTAGCCTGCATTCTGGCATGTAGATTGAGCCTGTCCTTACAAGGATCCAACTGTGCAGCTTGCTGTTGTCTTTTCTTCTGAAATGTTAGTTTTGTTAACAACAGTCCAAGCAAGCTCTGATGTTTTAGATTTGTCCTGTGGTCATCCTTTATCAGATTGAGCTGGCTGAAAACCCTTTCAACAGCAGCATTTGAGAAAGGAAATGGCAGCAACACACTGATTATTTTGTCAAATTTGGGTGCACTTGGTTTCCACAGGCATCTTTCTGTGTGAATACCCCTCTCCAATACCCCTGTACTGACAAACTGCCATTCAAAGTGGGGTGCATGGAGTGTTTCCTCCATTCAATGTCAACATCTTGAACTTATGCAACTTCCTTCAGGTATGGCAGTTTTTGGTACTGTGGTGCCAAGGATGGTATAGTCAGAATGTATGCAACTGCTGGGTCTAGAAATCTCAGGAAAACCAGTTCCTGAAGATTGCTGAATCTGTGCTGGATCTGTTTCACACATCCCATGAGAAACTGCTTGCAGTGATTCTGGAACAATGTCATGTCATGGTGGTCTGCTCCAACATTGTCACTAATACTTTGAACTGTGCATGAGGCGTTTACCCCAGTGCCCACTTTACATAGTGTGTTCTTCATCATTCACATTGAGTTTTAAAGGGTCACACATTCTGACATGTGACAGCTTCATAAAGTCTTATGAAAGACCCACCAACAACTGTGAAAGTTATGAAGAAGATTGGCTAGCAAGCATTATTTTTATGATTGGTATTAACACAGTTGTAGGCTACAAGAAAGTTGTGATAGGAGAGAGAAAAAACAATGCTATTTTGGCTAAGATTATTTTGGGAGCCACACCCTTTCCATTAATAAACCATTTGAAATCGAACATTAGCGGACACAAATGTAGACCGAACAAAACAATTTGTAAATGTTGGCTACACAATTTTTAATTAAAAAATTAATTTACCTAATTTTTATTAGCCTGCTTCCAGCAATCAAACTCAGACAATGAACACAGTTAGCCTTTAATTGGCAAACTAAATTACTGGGTTGCGATGGCTCCCTTCCTCCCCCCCTCCCTTTCTCCTCCCATCCCCCCGCCTCTCCCTCCCCCCCCCCCCTCTCTATCCCTCCCTCCCCCTCTCTATTCCCCCTCCCCCCCCCCCCCCCGCTCTTCCTCTCCCCTCCCTCACAGCGTTGGAGGGCCCGCGGCGGGGGGAGGCGGGGGGAGGCGGGGGGAGGCGGGGACCCGGCCAGAGCAGTGCTTAGTGTCGGGTCACGGCCGCTGCCAGGACTGGGTTCAGAGTCAGTCGTTCCCGCCCCGCCCGGCGAAGGGAGAACTGTCTCCCCGAACTGCCGGCAGCGGACCCGCTCCCTGGATGCCAGGCTGCAGGGTGGCGAGACTCCGACGCCGTGGATGGAGGCGATGGACCGGGCGAGCAGACACTGCAGCCCTGGGCCCGGAGAAGCGGGCATTCTTTTTTTCCCCCAAATCATCCCGCGGGCTGGATTAGACCCCTTGGCGGGTAGTTTGACACCCCTGATATGAAACAAGCGTGGACCCGTTGGGTCCGACTCCCACTCCCCCAACGCAATATTTCACAGCCCCACTCATCCAGATGTAGTGAAACTGGTGATCTGATCCCGCCCGGGCCAACTGCGCACGCGCAGGGAGACGGTGTCATTTTTCATCCCTACCGCATCACCGGCGCCATTTTCAATTGTGTCACGGCCGACGGGCCTCCCCCAACTGCACAGGCGCGGATGGCCGTAAATATACTTTTTATTCCCCCAAATTATCCCGCGGGCTGGACACTGAAATTTCCTGAAATTATTTAATTTTCCTAAAATTGCCCGAAGACAACCAGAATTTCCCGAATTTCGGGTAATTTCCTTCAAAGTGGAAACACTGGTGCAATCTTATCATTGTTGTGCATACCGGTGTGTGTTCAATGAATGTTTAACACCAAATGTCACCAAAATGGAAAGATTGCTGAGGCACTATTCCACAGAAATGGCAACAAACATTAAATCCACAAATCTGCTATCTTCTTTCAGGCTGACAGGAATAATGACCATATGAGCCACTCCAACCAAGTAACTATTGCAGACAATTGCTGAGAAATATGCAGCTTGAAGCAAGCTTTTGAGCATCAGATTTCCTCAAGGCAATGCTCCAAGATGAACAAATGTTGGGGCACCTCAAGTCTGAGTGTTCAGACCCCGCTCTTCTCTCATACCCACATTGGCCAACGTCTCATCTCGCTGCTACCATCAGGAAGATAGTGTAGGAGCCTAAGAACTACCATCTACTGATTCAAGAACAGCTTCTTTCCTTAAATCATCAGGCTCTTTAACCACTGTGCACAATCTATTAATGCAGATCAGTTACTGAAATGGGCAGTAAAATGACAGGAATTTAATCCGAATAAGTGCGAGGTAATGTTCATAAATGATAGGAGTAGAATTAGGCAATTCGGTCCATCAAGTCTACTCCTCCATTCAATCATGGCTGATCTATCTCTCCCTCATAACCCCTTTCTACTGCCTTCTCCCCGTAACCTCTGACTCCTGTACTAATCAAGAATCTATCTATCTCTGCCTTGAATATATCCACTGACTGCCTCCACAGCCTTCTGTGGCAAAGAATTCCACAGATTCACCATCCTCTGACTAAAGAAATTCCTCCTCATCTCCTTCCTAAAAGAACATCCTTTAATTCTGAGGCTATGACCTCAAGTCCTAGACTCTCTCACTACTGGGAACGTCCTCTCCACATTCACTCTATCCAAGCTTTTCACTATTCTGTACGTTTCAATCAGCTTCCCCGCATTCTTCTAAACTCCAGCGAATATAGGCCCAGAGCCGTCAAGCGCTCATCATATGTTATGTAAGAAGGAACTGCAGATGCTGGTTTTACCCGAAGATTGACACAAAATGCTGGACTAACACAGCGGGACAGGCAGCATCTCTGGAGAGAAGGAATGGGTTTCAGGTCGAGACCGATCTTCAGCCTACTCATTCCTGGGATCATTCTTGCAAACCTACTCTGAACCCTCTCTAGAGCCAGCTAATCCTTCCTCAGATATGGTGCCCAAAATAGACAATAGGCAATAGGTGCAGGAGTTGGCTTCGAGCCAGCTCCGTCATTCAATGTGATCATGGCTGATCATCCCAAATCAGTACCCAGTTCCTGCCTTCTATCCATATCCCCCGACTGCTATTTTTAAGAGCCCTTTCTAGCTCTCTTGAAAGCATCCAGATAACCTGGATCCACCACCCTCTGAGGCAGAGAATTCCACAGACTCACCACTCTCTGTGAGAAAAAGTGTTTCCTTGTCTACGTTCTAAATGGCTTACTCCTTATTCTTAAACTGTGGCCCCTGGTATAGACTCCCCCAACATCGGGAACATGTTTCCTGCCTCTAGCGTGTCCAAATCCTTAATAATCTTATACGTTTCAATGAGATCTCCTCTCATCCGTCTAAACTCCAGAGTGTACAAGCCCAGCTGCTCCATTCTCTCAGCATATGACAGTCCCGCCATCCCGGGAATTAACTTTGTAAACCTAAGCTGCACTCCCTCAATAGCAAGAATGTCCTTCCTCAAATTAGGGGACCAAAACTGAACACAATACTCCAAGTGTGGTCTCACTTGGGCTCTGTACAACTGTAGAAGGACCGCTTTGGTCCTATATTCGATTCCTCTTGTTATAAAGACCAACATGCAATTTGCTTTCTTCACTGCCTGCTGTACCTGCATGCTTACTTTCATAGACTGATGTACAAGGACCTCCCAGATCCCGTTGTACTTCCCCTTTTCCCAACTTGACGCCATTTAGTTGGGAAAAGCACCAGCACACCCAAGTCCCTTTGCACCTCAAATTTCTGGATTTTCTGCCCATTTAGAAAATAATTTAAGTCTTTATTCCTTCTACCAAAATGCATGACTCCACACTTTGCTGCACGATATTCCATCTGCCACTTTTCTGCCCACTCTCCCAACCTATCCAAGTCCTTCTGCAGAGACCCTGTTTTCTCTACACTACCTGCCCCTCACCTATTCTCTTATAATCCGGAAACTTGGCCACAAAGCCTTCAATCCCCTCATCCAAATCATTAATATACAACGTGAAGAGCAACGGTCCCAGCACCGAGCCCTGCGGAACTCCGCTCGTCACTGGCAGCCAACCAGAAAAAGCCCGTTTTATTGCCACTCTTTAACTTCTGCCATCCAGCCGACCTGATATCCATGCTAGTATTAGCCTTTTGATAATAAGATTAAACGAGAATTTACCAAGTTTGAAGGTTGATCTGTATTTTACGAGGTGTCGCGGTGAGGGATTTCGTGAAGAACCCGCCAGCACGCATGCGCGGCATCCTTCAAAGCAGCGGTGTGGAATCACAGAAAACAAATCATGGCTAAAAATAGTAAGATGAAACGTAGAACTTCCTGGTTGACCTTATGATAGAGGGTGGGAGTGGTGGGCACGAAATTCCTCACCGCGGGTCCTCGTAAAATACAGATCAACCTTCAAACTTGGTAAGTTCTCGTTTAATCTTACTATTTTACTTCGGAGTCACGTGAGTGACTTCGTGAAGATTTCAAAGCTCTGTGATTTCACACCCTGGACAACGTCCATGCTTATCACACTGCCGCCATTCTGATGGAGGAAGACTGTTAATGGAGTTCAGTCGAAACTGGCTGAAAAATCAACACAATTTATTAATCAAGTAAACAACAAATAACCCCTAATTCGGGGACAGACATTCACTGAGTGGTTCCCAGGATAGCTTCTGCGAATGTCGCAGGGGCGACCAGTGGCTTGTTATAGCACCGTTGAAAGGTTTCTTCACTGGCCCAGCCCGCAGTGGCAAGAACGTGGTCCAGGGGCACCTCCATGGCCCTCGCCGCAGATGTGGATGCAGCCCTGGTGGAATGACACTTAAAAATGTCAGTAGCAACTCCTACTGCATCCAACACCACCCTGAGCCACCTGGCGATAGTCTGTGTAGTCACCTGATGATGCGGAGGTTTATGACTGATGAGGAGCGTCTGTTCCTTCATCCTGATAACTCCAGTAACTCGATTGTAGTGGTGGAGATGGGTGACTATGCAGAGAGTGGCATCTACAGGGTACGCCCGAAATTCCAACTGCAGCCCATGCGGCCCTGGCCTGTGCTGTTTCAATAATTCTTTGACAAAGAAATGTATTTGACCAGGGGTGGCCACAATGCTGTCCAGTCGCAGTTTTTGTAACGTCTGGACTCGTTGGGCTGTAGTCAGTGCCATCAGCATCACCACCTTGAGGGTGAGCTGTTTCAGTGGTAGCTCATCCATTGGAGCCCAGCTCCTAAGTAGGGTCAGCATGATCCCCACATCCCACGTTACTGTATATCTGGGTCGCGGAGGGTTGGTGTTGAACACTCCCCTCATTAGTTTAGACACCAGATGGTTGGAGCTGATACCTATATCCAGGTATGAGGACAGCGCACTCCTGGCGCTGTTAATGGCACTGTAGCTGAGGCCAGCATCGAAATGGAGGCCCGCTAGAAACTCCAGGACATCAGGTATTGTTGCCGAGTTTGAAGACTTGTTGGCCCGGGCACAGAATGCCTCCCATTTTCTGATCTGGGTGAGGTACTGTTTCCGAGTTGACTCTCGGCATGATGCGGCGATAAGGTCTTTGGCTCGTGAAGAGATGCCTGCCCGGATGAGTGGTCTTTTCAAAACCTGCAGGCCAACAAGTTTAAATGACCATGGCAAGGATGACTATCCCCCGTAATGGGGTGAGTAATCAATTTGGGGTGTTTCCCAATCGCCATCCATGGTTGTTTTAAAATTTTAACGACCATCGGGTACCATGGTTGTGTAGGCCAGTCGGGAATGATCAATATGCCAGTTGCAGAGTCTAATTTAATTTTCTGCAATACCCGACTGATGAGGCAAAATGGGGGAAAAGCGTAGCAAAACCATTTCCCCCAATGGATAGAAAACGCATCCAATGCTATTGCCCCAGGGTCTGGTTCCCATGACACATACGTTGGTATCTGATGGTTCAGCCTGGACGCAAATAGGTCAATATCTGGTGTCCCAAAATGAGCTATAATATCTCCAAAAATTTGGGGGTTCAACATCCACTCAAAGTTGTCATTGAAGACTCGTGACCTGGTGTCCGCCACTGTATTAAGCTTCCCAGGCAAATAGATCGCAGTAATCCAAATATTTCTTTCAATGCACCAGTGCCAAATTGTATTAGCCAATTCATCACAAGATAGCGACCTGATACCACCCATATGATTGATGTAAGCCACCACTGTAGTATTATCTATTTGAAGGCGAATATGTAAATCCCGTGAATTAGTACATTAAGCCCGCAATCCATGAAATGCCCCCAGCATTTTAATATAGTTTATCCCATGTGACTCCAGGAAGGTAGACTCATGAGAGTTCCATCTGCCACCACAACTGGACATCGTATCTGTTGCTCCCCAGCCTTGTGCACTTGCGTCAGTTTGTAGCACAACATCAGGGTTGCTCACTATGATGGGTCTATGACACTCTCTAATATTGTCAACCCACCATTGTAGCTCGTTTCTAGCTTCCGGTGGTAACCGAATTGGCCGATCAAAGTGCCCAGCATTTGTTTTTAATGCGGTGATTTTTGATCTTTGTAAATTTCGGTAGTGTAGCGGTCCGAATCGTGCAGCTGGGAATGTAGCTACCAAATTTGCCTATAACTTTTGCTGTTTGCCGAATAGTCGGTACCCTGGCGCAAGCAAGATTGTGGCACTCTTCTATTATAGCAGTAGCTTTATTAGTTGGGATGGTATCTTCATTAAATTGGTGTCTAGGGTGAACCCCAAATAATCCATAACCCGTACCGGATGCAATTTTGATTTGTCTGGATGGATTACAAACCCCAGCTTCTCGAATAGAGCCTTGGTTGCAGCCACTCCTTGAATTGCCAATTGGGAGGGTCTGACCTACTATAAGGATATCATCCAAATATGCCATTACCATATAATTTTGTTGTCGGAGAAGAGCCAATATAGGTTTTACCAATTTGGTAAACAGCCTAGGGGCTGTGGTGATTCCATTGGGCAATGCCTTGTACTCCCATAATTGACCCTTCCAGACAAACTTCAGAAATTTCCTGTGAGCCTCAGCAATGGGCACCGTATAGTATGCATCTTTTAAATCGATGCATGCCATAAAGTACCCTGGGTAAAGCAACTGCCTAGCTGTTTCTAAAGTATCCATTTTGAAATGGGTATATTGTACAAAAGTATTCAACTCAGTTAAGTCTATTATAATCCGACATCCCCCATCTTTTTTAATTCTGGTGAAGATGTTAGACACAAACTCAACAGGTTCATGCTCGGTTTTGCCAATTACCCCTTTTTCTGCTAGCCGTATAATTTCAGCATGTCCTGCCTCCACCTCTTTTTGGGATAGAGAAAAATTCCTATGAGGCGAATGCTGAATAGGGGGATTTATATCTCCAATAAATTCTATAACATATCCCTTGAACACTTTGTAAAATAAACTCATCTGTGGTGACAGTTTTCCATATGTCCAAGAAAGCCCGTAATCGCCCACTTATTCGTGCGGGAGGAGATGCTACGGCGTGAGAGGAACCAGACCCCCTTACCTCCATGGTTAACGGCGGTTCCGTACGTACGGTGGTTTGGGTGGATGTTGTGGAGGTTGACGGGGCGGCGGCCACATTTTCCATGCAGGCCGCTGTTGGCCTTGCCCTAAAAAAGGTTGTTGTGTTTGATGAGATGGAGGTAGGTAGGATCTTTGTGCCCTGTCCGGCAGCCGTGGTTTCCAAGTTGTATTAGGCTGTTGCCGGTGATATGGGTGAAGTCTGGCCGACGGAGGTTTCATGAGGCCCGCTGTTTTGGCGTCCTCGTCCAATTCCTTCACCTGTTTGGACAGGTCTCCGAATAACTGATGCGGCGGTGGAGCGGTTGATGGTCGGCACAACCCCGCGAATTTGGGGTTGAGTGTGGGCTTTATGGAGCTCTTACGCAGGCAGTTTATCTCATATTGGGCGTTGCATAGGAGTGCCACTGCATCTTGCTGTTCACTAGACACATTATCCCCGTCCAGGGTCCTAGCAAACGCCGTTATGCCCGTGGAGAGAACTTTTAAGATACGCTGGAGGCGGACATCCTGCATCCTGGTGGCCGTACTCAAGTGTCCCCAGATCTGGGCATTAACCAAGGGCACACTGAGGTTGATGCAGTTCTCGGGCGGTTTTATTTTCTCCAAGGTATCATTGAGAACCTGACTCTGAAGTTGGTGCGTAGTCAGGTAATCAATGGTGCCCGCCAATTTGTGGTGCAGAGGTTCACCTGTCTGGGTGGTAGCGGCAAACTTACTCACCACTTCCAGCATATCCTCCTCATGCTCTGGCTCAGCGGTCACTGGCTGTCCCGGGTCGTCTTCAAATGCAGCAGCTGGGCAATCACTCACGCTTCTGGCTGGAGACGATGAGATGCTGAATGGGGTCCTCGCACGGCTAGTGGATGCCCGCGAGTCCCGCTCTTCTCGTTCCCGGTCCCGCTGGAGGAGTTGCTCCACTAAGAACTCCAATGCGGCCGTCCCTGCTATCTGCAGCGGACAAGCTGACTTCCCCAGGCCCTGCGAATTCACTGGGGCTTCCACCATTGGACGACACCCCCTTAGGGTGCTGTCTAGGGTCCAATGGCAGGTTGTCGTGACCTACAGCCCAAGTAGGATCATACGACTCCCGCACGAACTCTCCGCTAGTCTGTCTTCTCCCAGACTGTGGCGGCCCACCTGTCTGATAAGAAGTCAGGTGAGTTGAATCGGTGCCGGCCCCCGGAACCTGGCTCCCCGGAGTCCGTGCAGGCTTACCTCCACACTTGCCCATCTTTTGGCGTGGAGGCGCATGGTCGCAGAGCATGGTCCCAGAGCTGAGCTGACCGACCGCTTCCTGCTGCCACCTCCGCCCTTGACCGCAGCCTGACAGGGTGTGTTGTCGGCGGTATCTGCTCCAGCAGGCCTACACGACGCAGCAGTGATATTGCCAGACTGCACTACGGCAGATCTCCCTGGCAGCAGTACGTTTTGCACATTTGCAGGGCTCCCCGTAGTGCAGCTGTCCCCCGGCCCAGCCCCCTCGGGTCTTCTGGAGCTCGGGGAGGGGTTGCTTGTGGAAAGCGAGACCCCTTGCCACGTACCTGTTTTCCCCCTCTTTTCTTGGGGGAAGGGGGCACGTTAGCTTTCATAGCAAAAGGATTTGAGTACAGGAGCAGGGAGGTTCTACTTCAGTTGTACAGGGTCTTGGTGAGACCACACCTGGAGTATTGCGTGCAGTTTTGGTCTCCAAATCTGAGGAAGGACATTATTGCCATAGAGGGAGTGCAGAGAAGGTTCACCAGACTGATTCCTGGGATGTCAGGACTGTCTTATGAAGAAAGACTGGATAGACTCGGTTTATACTCTCTGGAATTTAGGAGATTAAGAGGGGATCTTATAGAAACTTACAAAATTCTTAAGGGGTTGGACAGGCTAGATGCAGGAAGATTGTTCCCGATGTTGGGGAAGTCCAGGACAAGGGGTCACAGCTTAAGGATAAGGGGGAAATCCTTTAAGACCGAGATGAGAAAGACTTTTTTCACACAGAGAGTGGTGAGTCTCTGGAACTCTCTGCCACAGAGGGTAGTTGAGGCCAGTTCATTGGCTATATTTAAGAGTGAGTTGGATGTGGCCCTTGTGGCTAAGGGGATCAGAGGGTATGGAGAGAAGGCAGGTACGGGATACTGAGTTGGATGATCAGCCATGATCATATTGAATGGCGGTGCAGGCTCGAAGGGCTGAATGGCCTATTCCTGCACCTAATTTCTATGTTTCTATGTTTCTATGAAGTCTGGATCCATATCCAGCTCCGGCGCGGTAAACCACTCGGGTGAGTCGGCCCCTGAATCAGCGGGAGCGCCCGACCTCCGCAATCCTGCCCCCACATGCCTCGAAGCTGCCGGTATTGCTTGCAGCTCCGGGGACAAGGGCCTTTGGCTGGTCGAGGCTCGGCTCCTCGACAGCGTCGCCTTCTTCTTGCCCTTGTCCATCCTGTGGAGGAAAGGTAAATACTTACCTACCGACCTTATGAAGGAGCCGGAGGAGAGAGCGCACTCCCCCCCCCCCCCCCCCCAGCCTGCTGATGCAAATGCACGCGACGATATGCCGCGCATGCGTGCTGGCGGGGTCTTCACAAAGTCACTCACGTGACTCCGAAGTAAAATACCATGGGCTCTCATCTTCCTCAGCAGCCTCCCATGTGGCACCTTATCAAATGCTTTCTGAAAATCTCAGTACACAACATCTACTGACTCTCCTTTGTCCCCACTATTTACTTCTTCAAAGAATTCCAGCAAATTTGTCAGGCAAGACCTCCCCTTCACAAAGACTTTGGCCTACTTTATCGTGAACTAAGTACTCCATAACCTCATCCTTTATAATTAAAATGAACAATTGCTTCGTCATGTTAATGTTAAGCAAGAGGTTCTTCCAGAACTATTCAACAAAGTGTTCCATCTCTCTCATGAACACTGACAGTTCATCACTGGTGAATCATCCAAGCACAGTAGTGTTGTCTATAGATCCCTGAAAGCAGTAACACAAGTAGATAGAATGGTAAAAGCGGCATATGTTCTGCTTCATTAGTTGGGACATTGAGTTCTAGAATTACGAATCGTCATTAAATACAGGCGAGGTGCCGGTAGACTGGAGGGTTATAAATGTTGTGCCTCTAATCAAGAAGGGCTGCAGGGAAACATAGAAACATGGAAAAATAGGAGTAGGCCATTTGAGCCAGAACCACCATTCAATATGATCATGGCTGATCATCCAAAATCAGTAGCCCGTTCCTGCTTTCTCCCCATTTCTCTCAATTCCGTTAGCCCTAAGAACTATGTCTAACACTCTCTTGAATACTCTTGAAAAGGCAGCGAACTACAGGCCAGTGAGCCTAACAAGTGTGGCCGGAAAAATACTAGAGAGTATTCTGAGGGATAGAATATACATGCATTTAGATGGACAACAGCTGATTAGGGATAGCCAACATAATTTTGTACGTGGGAGATCATGTCTCACAAATCTAATTGAGTTGCTTTAGGATGTGACCCAACAGGGCACAGGACCTGAGCTACAGGGAGAGGTGAATGATTGATGGAATTTAATACCGAGAACTGTGAGCTGTTGCATTTTGGGAGCACTAGCATGGGCAGGACTTACAGAATGAATGGTAGGAAACTGGGGAGTGTTGTAGAGCAGAGGTATCTAGGAGGACACGTATGCAGCTCATGGAAATTGTAAACACAGGTAGATAGGATGGTAAAAGGCTTTTGACACATTGGCCTTCATCAATCAAAGTGTTGAGTATATAGGTTGGGAGGTCATGTTGCAGTCGTGTAAAGGAACTTTTCCTGGTTGGCTACCAGTGACTAGCAGAGTTTTGCAAGGGCCGTTACTCTTCACGTTGTATATCAATGATTTGGATGAGGGAAATGAAGGCTTTGTGGTCAAGTTTGCAGATGATACGAAGATAGGTGGAAGGGCAAGTAGTATAGAGAAAGCAGGGACTGCAGAAAGAGTTGGACAGGTTGGGAGAGAGGGCAGAGAAGTGACAGAAGGAATACAGCGTAGTGTGGTCATGCATTTTGATACGAGGAATAAAGGCGTAGACTATTTTCGAAATGAGAAAAGAATTTAGAAATCAGAATTGCAAAGGGACTTGGGAGTGCTGGTGTAGGATTCCCAAAAGGTTAATTTGGAAGTCAAATCAGTAGTAAGGAAAACAAATGCATTGCTAGCATTTATCTTGAATACAAAAACAGAGATGTAATGCTGAGGCTCTTTAAGGCACTTAGCAGACCATGTTCGGAGTATAAGCAAGTTCACAATTTTGAAAAACAGTCATCAACGGGAATACACTCAAAATGCTGGAGTAACTCAGCAGGACAGGCAGCATCTTTGGAGAAAAGGAATAGGTGACATTTTGGGTCGAGACCCTTCTCCAGAGATTTTGCTTGACCCGCTAAGTTACTGCAGCATTTTGTGTGTATCCCCATTGATGACTGATGCTCGGCTTTCGCCGGCACCGAGGGTGTTAACCAACAGCCACTGGATAAGGCGAGAGGTGCAGCTGACGGTCAATGGCCCGTCGGGGAACGGGTTCCAGGGGAGTTGAAACAGGGTTAAGCTGGAGTTAGCGCTTCTTCTCCGCACTGGCTGTAAGCCTGGGGTCGCCACTGCTCCGAGCCGGTGTTCCGTCAGTCCAGGGTCACTCCGGACATCGCCGGCCGCCCCCGGACAGGGATGGGACACTCGGGATGGGATGAGGAAGGTCCAGTAGCGATTCAACAGCGTCTGCAGCGCCGGAAAGCTGGGTTAGTTCCTGACTATGGATGAAACGCAGGTCTGTGCACGCGCAGCAGCTCAGCTGCCGAGAATGTTTATCTCAAGTGACCTATGACCTGGACATGCACAGTTGAAATACCGAACTGCCTTATTGTGAGCAATTTTGGGCACCATATCTGAGGAAGGATGTGCTAGAGCTTTAGCGGGTCTGGAGGAGGTTTACGAGAATGATCCCAGGAATGAGTGGGTTACATTGAACATTTGATGGTGCTGGGGCTCTACATAGAGTTTGGAAGGATGAGAGGGGATCTCATTGAAACTTACCAAATAATTAAAGGCCTGGATAGAGTGGATGTTTCCAATAGTGAAGTATCTAGGACCAGGAGTCATAGCCTCCGAATTAAAGAGAGGTTCTACTGCAGTTGTACAGGGTCTTGGTGAGGCCACACCTGGAGTATTGCGTACAGTTTTGGTCTCCTAATCTGAGGAAAGACATTCTTGCCATAGAGGGAGTACAGAGAAGGTTCACCAGACTGATTCCTGGGATGGCACGACTTCCATATGAAGAAAGACTGGATAGACTCGAATTGTACTCGCTGGAATTTAGAAGATTGAGGGGTGATCTCATAGAGACTTACAAAATTCTTAAGGGGTTGGACAGGCTAGATGCAGGAAGATTGTTCCCGATGTTGGGGAAGTCCAGGACAAGGGGTCACAGTTTAAGGATAAGGGAGAAGTCTTTTAGGACCGAGATGAGAAAATCGTTTTTCACACAGAGAGTGGTGAATCTGTAGAATTCTCTGCCACAGAAGGTAGTTGAGGCCAGTTAGTTGGCCATATTTAAGAGGGAGTTTGATGTGGCACTTGTGGCTGAAGGGATCAGGGGTATGGAGAGAGGGCAGGTACAGGATACCGAGTTGGATGATCAGCCATGATCATATTAAATGGTGGTGCAGGCTCGAAGGGCCGAATGGCCTGCTCCTGCACCTAATTTCTATGTTTCTATGATGCCACATTTAGAGTATTGTGTTCAGTTTTTGTCACCTTGTCAAAGTAAAAATATAGTCAAGCTGGAATGGGTGCTGTAGATTGGCTATTGCATGCTAGCCAATCATAGTGCTCGTTAGTAGTAGCCCTGCCTAATACGGGCTTTATAATATTAAGAACTCGCCTACGTCAGGCAGTAGATGTAGAACCTCAGAGATGTAACGTACTGCAGATCCTATGCTGTAAGTGCTTTAATAAAAATGTGTTGTATCTTAACATGTGTTTGGGTCACCATGTTACATGGTGTCAGAAATTGACTCGGACCCACTCCACTTAGCTTATCGGGTTTTATTTTCATTAATTAGTTTGTGCCTCTGTTATTTCCGTTATGGCTAATTCTTGTCGCCGACCGAGCCCTCTGATCTTTGACTCCGACATTGCTGAGCTAAGGCGTCTCTTTGAGCGTGACTACACTCATTATGCTCACATCATTCATCGTAATGACCCCCCCTGAAGTTTGTGCGTCTGCTCTGCGCAATCTTGCGGGACCTGAGGCAATGAATCGAGCTGAGAACTTCGTTTTGCTCCTGTTGTTTTGGATGACAATGGCCAGGCCCTAGTTCCTGCTGAAACTATGGATGACCCTATTGTTCTGCTAAGAAAATTCAGAGAACTGTGTGATCTGCCTTCCAACCACATAATTGAAAGGACAAAGTTCTATGCTCGTTTACAGCAGGTCGATGAGCCTATTGAACGATTTATCAGTGACCTGAAACGCATGGTCTCAATGGGCGTTATCGCAGAAGTAACTGATCCGTCTGAATGGGTTTCCACCATAGTGGTCGCAACAAAGAAAAACAAAGAGGAGAACCACATCGGCATCAATCCCAGTGATCTTAACACTGCCATCAAGTGCCCTCACTAACCAATGCGAACCACAGAAGATGTCGTTGCACAGATTGGTAACGCAGCAGTGTTTTCAGTCCTGGATGCCAAAAGCTCTTTTTGGCAGATTCCACTAGACCCAGACTCATCAAACCTCACTATGTTCGGCGCACCCTTTGGCCGCTTCAAATTTCTAAGGATGATATTCTCGCGACCTGGCCGAACATGACGCCAATCTGTAGAGAGTACTCGACTGTGCCAAAGACATTAATCTCAATCTGAATCCATTAAAGTGCAGCTTCCGAGTTCCCAAAGTCACTTATGTCAGACATGTTTTTACCAGCAGCGGTCTCAGACCAGATTCGCTGAAAACTGCAGCTATCAGCGAACTGCCAGTTCCCACTGATGTTGTGGGTTTACAATGGTTAACTACCTGGGTAAATTTATTCCCAACCTCAGTGATTTATCAGCACCCCTGCGCGAACTGACACACAAAGACATGCTGTGGTCCTGGTACCCGCAGCTCCAAAGGTCTTTTGACACCCTAAAGCTACAGCTGGCTAGCACGCCAACACTTTCCTATTTTGATCTGGAGTTACCGGTTACGATCACCTGCGATGCGTCCCAGTACGGGCTAGGTGCAGCATACCTGCAGACCACTACTGACGATGGCTTCAAGCCCATCTCATATGCATCCCGTACTCTAACTGACACTGAACAGCGCTATCCCAGATTGAAAAAGAACTGCTCACCGTGGTTTTCGTCTGCTCCAAGTTCAAGGACTTCATCTTTCGTAAGACCGTGACTATCGAGACTGACCACCAGCTGCTGGTCACTATTTTGAATAAGCTGATCCACGCTGCCCCAGCACGACTACAGCGGATGATGATGCAGCTGCAGCGATTTGATTTCAACATCGTCTACAAGCTAAAAACATGCACATAGCGGACACACTATCCAGAGCCCCGCGCAGAACCAATGAACAGCAACTCTCCGAACAGGACGAATTCACAGTCATGAAGGTCTCGTTTGTGCCGACTGATCGTTTACGCAGCCTGGCCGAGCACACAGCTGCTGATGAGACTTTACAATTGCTGTCCACAGTCATAAGGGGCGGTTTGCCCAACAAACAGTCCAATATCCCGCTCGAGATAGGCCTGTACTTCCTGGTCCGTGACGAACTAGTACTACAGGACGGAATCATTGTCAAAGGCCAGAAAGCCGTGGTCCCAGCCATACTCCAGGACGAATACTAAGACGACATCCACAGCGGCCACCCCGGCATGGAGGCAACCTTCCAAAGAGTACAAAGCATGTTTTACTGGCCCAGGATGACCAAATACATACGTGAAAGAACTGAAACGTGTGCTGTTTGCAACAGCCTGACGCCACATCAGCAGAAGCAGCCGCAACCAGTCCCTCCTCTTCCGTGGTCCTCGTTAGCTACCAACATCTTCGAATGGCACGGGAAATACTATCTGGTTCTTGTTGACTCCCCATGTCGGTTGACACCTGGCTCGCCTATGTCGTCTCCCACCAGGCCTGTCGGGTCGCTGGTTGTTTCCCCACTCCCCTCCCCCGTCTGTTCTCCCGCGAAAGGAGGTGAGGCGGTCTCTTACCGCACGAGGGCCGGATGAGTTTGTAGGCCACACATTAGACATGGCGATTTTGTATAACTTTTCTAGTATGTTCTTAACATTCCCTCTATATTGCTTAGCCACCGATGCTTCTTTACTTCTACAAGAAGAGATGTAGATTGGCTATTGCATGCTAGCCAATCATAGTGCTTGTTAGTAGTAGCCCCGCCTAATACGTGCTTTATAATATTAAGAACTCGCCTACATCAGGCAGTAGCTGTAACGTACTGTAGATCCTATGCTGTAAGTGCTTTAATAAAAATGTGTTGTATCTTAACATGTGTTTGGGTCACCGTGTTACAGGTGCAAAGAAGATTTATGAGGATTTTGCCAGGACACAAGGGCCTGGGCTATAGGGAGAGGTTGAGCAAGCGAGGACTATTCCTTTGAGCACAGGATGAGGGTGAACTTATAGTGATGTACAAAATCATGAGAGGAATAGATCGTTAGACGTATAGTCTCTTGCCCAGAGTGGGGAATAAAGAACCATGGATGTAGGTTTGTGGGGAAAGATTTAACAGGAACCTAAGGAGTGTCTTTTTCACAAAAAGGGTGGTGGATATATGGATCGAGCTATAGTTTATGGATCAAGGAGGTAGTTGAGGCAGGTACTATCGCAACATTCAAGAAACATTTAGACAGGTACATGGATAGGACAAGTTTAGAGGGATATGGGCCAACCGTAGGCAGATGGGATGAGTAGATGAGATATGTTGGCCGGTGTGGTAAGTTGGGCCGAAAGGGCCTGTTTCCACGCTATAATACTCTATGACTGTCATATTGCAGATTATTATGTGTAGTTCTGGTCTCCCCAGGAAAGATGAGGCTTTGGAATGGGTGTAAAAGAAGTTTACCAGTATGCTGTCTGGGTTAAGATATTAGCTACAGGGAGAGGTTGGACAAACTTGAATAGTTTTCTCTGGTGTCAAAGGCTGAAGAGAGACCTGATGGAAGTTATTAAATATTATAGGAGGCATAGATATACTACATAGTCAGAGTTTATGTTGGAAATGCAAATACAGGAAGGCATCGTTTTAAAGTGAGAGGGTGAATTTTAAAGGTGAAATGCAAGGCAAGATTTTTTTGTTAGGTGCCTAGAGTATGCTGCCAGGATTATCCATGTTAGGTGCCTAGAATATGCTGCCAGGGGAAGTAGTGAAAGCAGATACATTTAATAGGCATTTAGACAGACATGAACAGTCATTAGTACTATGGTTGAGGAGGTGCTGAAGGTCCTGAAGCGTGCGAGGTAGACAAATCTCCCGGGTTTGAATAGATATATTCAATGACACTGTGAGAAATGAGAGGGAAAATTGTAGAGATTTACGAGTCGTCATTAAATACAGGTGAAGTGCCGGAAGACTGGAGGGTGGCAAATGTGCCTCTTTTGAAGAAGGGCTGCAGCGCAAAGCCTGTAAACAACTGGTCAGTGAGCCTAACATCTCTGGCAGGAAAGTTACTAGAGATTATTCTGAGGGATAAAATGTACATGCAATTAGATGGACAAGGGCTAATTAAGGATAGTCAGCACAATTTTGTACATGTCTCACAAAACTGAGGGTGCTTTTTGAAGATGTGGCCAAAAAGGTTGATGAGGATTTCAGCAAGGAATTTGACAAGAGTCCTCCTGGTAGGCAGCTCTGGAAGGTTACATCGCATGGTATCCAAGGAAAAATAGCTGAATGGATAGAAAATTGGTTTCATGGCAGGTTGTTTTT
Organism: Okamejei kenojei; assembly: GCA_035221665.1. Lineage (NCBI taxonomy): Eukaryota > Metazoa > Chordata > Chondrichthyes > Rajiformes > Rajidae > Okamejei > Okamejei kenojei. The sequence goes on along the minus strand of CM069171.1, from coordinate 12,729,819 downwards.
CGGATTGGAGGCCTGTGACTAGCGATGTGCCTCAAGGTTTGGTGTTTGGTATATTTGCCATCTATGGTTATCCACTTTGGTGGCAAAAACAGGAAGGTGGACTATTATTTGAATGGTGACCGATTAGGAAAAGGGGAGATGCAGCGAGACCTGGGTGTCATGGTACACCAGTCATTGAAAGTAGGCATGCAGGTGCAGCAGGTTGTGAAGAAAGCGAATGGTATGTTGGCATTCATAGCAAAAGGATTTGAGTACAAGAGCAGGGAGGTCCTACTGCAGTTGTACAGGGTCTTAGTGAGGCCACACCTGGAGTATTGCGTACAGTTTTGGTCTCCTAATCTGAGGAAAGACATTCTTGCCATAGAGGGAGTACAGAGAAGGTTCACCAGACTGATTCCTGGGATGGCACCACTTCCATATGAAGAAAGACTGGATAGACTTGGCTTGTACTCGCTGGAATTTAGAAGATTGAGGGGTGATCTCATAGAGACTTACAAAATTCTTAAGGGGTTGGACAGGCTAGATGCAGGAAGATTGTTCCCTATGTTGGGGAAATCCAGGACAAGGGGTCACAGTTTAAGGATAAGGGGGGAGTCTTTTAGGACCGAAATGAGAAAATCGTTTTTCACACAGAGAGTGGTGAATCTGTGGAATTCTCTGCCACAGAAGGTAATTGAGGCCAGTTCGTTGGCCATATTTAAGAGGGAGTTGGATGTGGCCCTTGTGGCTGAAGGGATCAGGGGGTATGGAGAGAAGGTACGGGATACTGAGTTGGATGATCAGCCATGATCATATTGAATGGCGGTGCAGGCTCGAAGGGCCGAATGGCCTGCTCCTGCACCTAATTTATATTTTTCTATGTTTCTCTATCATTGATTTGCCGCTGCAGATACTGTTCCTCCACCATGTTGCTTTTTTTGTTTCAATATCGTTAGTCATTGAAGGCTCTCTAACCTTGCCATCTTTGCTTTCTACTGGAAGGCTTTACCCTTTATCGAGCTTTCCTTATGCACCTGAAGATGAAGGGTTTAAATATCATAAATTCAAGCCTGAGTGAAACTGGGTTTGTTTCAAGCTCAGAAAATAGAAGATTTTTAATTTTTGTCACACCATCCTTTCTCATGGAAACCATTGCACTTTAGCAGTTTAGCAATAAGCTCTCAGGAGCCAAATTTCACTCCTACTATATCCTAGCCATGAAAATGGTACCTTCGCAATGTAATAAATGTTAATTGAAGCGATGTTCGGCTTCAGGGCGGACAGTAATACGATACGGGGAAAAAAAATTGCATCTCCGTCAAGGTAAGAGATTAGAAAAAGTTTCCCCCAACCCCTTCCCCCCATGTAAAACAAGTTAAAGAACACTAAAAACATACATTTAACACATAGTAAAAAACGCAATGAAAAAGAAAGGGACAGACAGACTGTTGGCGAGGCAGCCACTGCTGGCGGCACCTGGTGGTACATAAATTACACAAAATCTTCAGCAAAACATTTTTAAGAAAAATAATTTGGACATTTGTACATTGATAGGAAAGGTTTAGAAGGCTGATGGGACTTGCGTAGATGAGGCAAATTTGACAGTGGTGGAAATACTGTCAAATCAAAAATTAAGGGGCATTTTTTTTTAAACACCTTTTTAAAGAATAAATTATGTTGAAGAGCACAGGTGAACTTTTGATCAATTAACTAGATACACCTCATCACTTTTCAATCAATATGATCTTGCCTAAGTTTGAGGATTGACTGGTAACTGGAAAGAAAAAGTACATTCTAAAGCACCCTATTACTACACTCAACTACACTGGTTAGCATTTGAAAGGGTTGCAAATGGCAGTGGCCCACATGCTGATCAAGTATCACATCCCTGAAATACTTCAAGGCCTTCCATTGCTGATTCGTACAGGAATCACTGAACAGCTGCAGCTCTTTTCATCCCACGTGGATAAGCTCAGATCATCGACACCCATTTCTACTGCAGCTTTTGGCACTAAATATTCAGAAGTACAAAAACAAATTTCAAAGAAACCACAGCGCTTTCAAAGCTGGAAACTGAATACAATAAATTTCAATTCATTAATAATCAAATTTTGATTTATATTTAACCTATTTTTATATATTTGAAATTACCTATCATGGTTTAGTTTGTTTATAAATTTAGAAATCGACTTTCCTTGGTTAACTATAGAACGTGCAAACCAACATTTTTATATGGTTACAAAATTACTAGTTCCATGGAAAGCAAAAGGAGCCGAATGTTTCTGCTATCTTTATTAAAAAATTCAATTCGTTACACAGGTAATTGTGAAATAAGTGTCATTATCAGCGCAAAAAGCCTTCAAGTCCTATGTTCCAACAAGGATTAAATAAATCTACTACAAAGCATCTCAAAATGTTTCTATTCTTATTCTGCAGTCACATTTTATTCAACAATGCAAGATATCTTGTTTGTAAATTTGCAGTACTCATGTCATGGATATCTGAGTAAGGAAGAACTGCAGATGCTGGTTTAAATCGAAGGTCGACACAAAATGCTGCAGTAACTCAGCGGAGGAGGCAGCATCTCTGAAGAGAAGGAATGGGCAATGTTTCAGGTCGAGACCCTTCTTCAGAATGATCAGTCTGAAGAAGGGACTCGACCCGAAACGTCGCCCGTTCCTTCTCTCCGGAGATGCTGCCTCACCCGCTGAGTTACTCCAGCATTTTGCGTCTATCATGGATATCTGTCATCTCTGTATGCCAGCTTTCTCATGTTTATGTTTTGACCAAATCTGCACCAAATCTAAACCAAAACGAAATGACACATTATCCAACATCTTAAATGATTTTGTGAACAATACATGGTACCACATGGTAGACTGTCTATTTCCCAAGCCTCTGCACTGTCAACAAAGCTATATTACGTCATTAAACTTTTATTTCTAATCATGGATGCTCATTCATTTCATTTTGTTAAATGGAGATGGACCATGTCATGGCAACTGACATATTTAGACCATATTTACAACCATAACAAATTGCCAAATTCGCATAGATGCAGAACTACACAATTATCAGAAGGTTCTGCAGAGTGCTTTCTCTTCATAGACAATTCACATAGAAAAGAATTCTACATGCAAATCTAAGCACTCAGTTGATATAAAGTGAAACTTTAAAATATTCAGATGTATTATACATCAAAGGATGTAATGAGTCAAGGAATTTTTTTCTATGACATTTATTACATTCACCCAAACTAAAAAAAATGAAGGGGAATTGGGTCAAAAATGACCACACAATTAAAATAATTAAAATCTAAAATACTACAAAATTGCTTCTATTTCTATTATATATTATACAAAATATATTATACAAAAGGAAATTAGGTTTCTTATTTTTGATAGGAATTTTGTTTGCCATGGCATCTTTCTTTTAATTTAGAGCTTAAGGGAACAAAACAGCAATGCAACACACATTTATCTAAAGCATGCCATCCAATCTCACTGCTCTGAAAATTGACAGTTCTTATTCAGAGGACAACCAGGTTCCGCAAAAACCCCCATCCCTTAAAAAGCAATTATAAGCTCAACAAGCTCCATTCTTTGTGCAAGTTAATCTGCAAGCACTCGCAAAACCCCAAATAAATCTTTAAAAAGTTCCATGGGCTGATTTGTCCATTGAGAAGAGTCTCAGCATCAGAAATATTTCCAGCTGCTTCCATTGATCCCTGCATGTTCAACAAAACAATTCAAGTTTATGCAAGCTCTCCTTCTAGCTAATCACCCCTAATCCAGGCAGCATTCTGGTAAACCTCTTCTGCACCCTCACCAAAGTCTCCACATTCATCCTGCAACGGGACAAACAGAACTGCATACAATTAGGCCATGGGCCAAGCATTCAAAAAGCGTTTAGAATTTAACTTTTGTGACCCATGTCTGGTATCTACCTGAAATTTGGCACAGATTTAGATAAAATATCATTAAGAAGGAATTCGTAACTCGTCAGTGCCAAAAGTTGCACACTAATTAAGATAATTAGAAAATTTATTAGAAAAAGTAACAGCGCCCTCTTGTACTCAATAATAGGTAGCTTAATATTACTTGATGGGAGAGCTGGATTCTGTGCTGCGGGCTATCTACTTTCTGGCTCAGGGAGATCTCATAACGGGGGGAGAGAGAGCCTGAGACGGAGCAGCCAGCCTTCCACCCAGTAGCTACCCACCAACCACCACCTCCACCAGTTGCGCCTGTGCTATTTCGAAGGACATTGTGGCTGGCTGGCGGGCCGGCAGAAGGCGCCGTGGTGGCGGCCAGTTCCGCTGTCCGGTCCCGGCAACCACTCGGCCACAAAGCGGTGGCTGCGCCCGGAGAGTGAGTCAGACCCCCTCCTTCTCAACGCTCCTGCCCTCCCCACGATTTTTACCTCTGGTGGCCCAGCCAAGTTTGCTACTTTGTGCAGCCCAGGCCATGCTGATCGGGCTTTCACCAGCTCATGAACCCACCTAATTAATGGGTGTGGGCAGATCCTGTGCTTTCCTCACTGACTGCCAGTTACTTTCCTCTGGTAGATACACTTGCTGGAGTAACTCAGCGGGTCAAGCAGCATTTCTGGAGAAAATGGATAGGCAATGTTTCGGGTCCAGACCCTTCTTCAGTTTGAGAGTGAGAGGAGAGAGAAACTAAAGACATCTGTGTCTCTCACTCTGAAGAAGGGACTTGACCCCAAACGTCAGGGAGCGTCCTGCAGGTGGAGGACAGCTTCATGCGGGGACCGGTTTGGGGGGGGGGGGGGGGGAGGGAAGTGTCCTGCAGGGGGGAGGGGCACAGCTTCGGGGGTGGGGGGGGGGGGGGGGGCTGTCTGGGGCCGGGTGGAGGAAGCATTCTACAGCCGGGGAGGGAGACGCCTTCAGGTGGGGGGGCCTATGGGGGGGGGGGGGGGGAGAGAGAGAGAGAGAGAGAGAGAGAGAACGTCCTGCAGCCGGGGGAGTAGGACGGCTTCAGGTGGGGACTATCGGGGCCAGTGGGGAAGGAGTGTTCTGCAGTCGCCTATCCCTGCCTATCGCTGTCGTGGCCTACCGCTGCCGTAGCCTACTGCTGCCACTTCCCACTGGCTTCAGGCGGGGACCGGTGTGGAGCATCCTACAGCTGGGGATGGGGACGGCTTAAGGCGGGGGCCAGTGGGGGGGGGAGGGCGTCCTGCAGCTGGGGACGGCTTCAGGCGTGGACCAGCGAGAGCATCTTGTAGCCGGGGAGGGGGGCGGCTTCAGGCGGGGGCCAACGGGAGCGTTCTGTAGCTGTGGGACAGGGACGGCTGCAGGCTGGGAAAGCCCTGCAGCTTGGGAGGAGGATGGCTTCAGGAGGGGGCTGACGGGAGCCGGTGGGGGGGTGGGGGGAAACGTCCTGCAGCCAGCGGAGGGGGGGGGGAGCGGCCTCAGGCGGCAGCTGTCGAGGGCCGGTGGGGTGGGAGCGTCCTACAGCCAGGGGAGGGAGAAGGCTTCAGGTGGGGGCCAGCGGGACAGCATCCTGCTTGGGCGGGGGGGGGAGTGTTTGGTGAATAGATGGGGGTTGTGGGGGAGAGGGGGTTATAATGGGGGAGGGGGGCAGGAGCCAGCGAGGGGGACAGAGAGGTAGGGGCTGGAGCTGACGGTGCGAAGCGGACTCACAGCGGTTGCTGGTCATTCTCCTCCGCCTGGATCAGATTCTCCACTTTCTGTTTCGCAATATTTCCTGCGCCGGGCTGGGCCATTTCTGGGTCCCTCCAAAATTCAATGTCCGGTTGGAATCCTCCGCTCCAATAAAGACGCGATTCCGCAGGAAGGGGAGGACCATCCCGCGGAGTGACAGGAGAAAAGACCAATTCACGTGGCGCTGAACGGCAGGAGCGGAGATTGATCTGCGCGCATGCGTTTATTTAAAGATTTTTAAACCTCGCTACTTTTACATTGGACCACCGATTGGAACGAAACTTGGTGCAATCACAGCACAGGAGAACGGTTTGTAAGCTGGCGAAAAATCGTAGTGCTATCGCGTACCTTTTTTGAGCAAATAAAATGACCGAGCAAGATCAGAGCTTTAGTTATGTATAGATAAAATATCTTGGTATTTTCTTTAATGCAATTTTTGCTCTTCTAATTGCCCACGAGTTATTTCCTGCTTGCATTATATTTCTGAAAAGTTGCTGCCCGATTTAATCTTTCTAAACGTTACACATGCTTCAGTTTGCCCTAATTTACAACAACGTTAGTTCCCTTACCTTGTCATTCTTATTTCCCTCCTCCTTAGTGGAATATGATTGTCTTGAGATCTATTCAGCACATGCATGGGAAAACCCTTGCATTTTCCTGAAATTGTGAGGGGGCATTCAAAACTGTTCTCATGTGGTATTACTTCTTATGGCGACATGAATGAATGAATCAGTTTATGCGAGGATTTTGTTTGTTGATTTTAGTTCTGCATTCAACACCATTGTGCCAGAGCTACTACACTCCAAACATTCAGAGTTGACTATGCCTGAATCCCTCTGTCGGTCGAACACCAGCTTTCTGACAGACAGGAAGCAGCATGTGAGGCTGGGAAATCACATCTCTGACCCGCAAACCCTTAGCATAGGAGCACCGTAAGGCTGCGTACTCTCCCCTCTCCACCAATGACTGCAACTCCATTGACTCCTCTGTGAAGCTTCTCAAGTTTTCAGAATAGACACAACCCTGATTGGACTGATCCAGGATGGGGAAGAATCTGCCTACAGACAGGAAGTGACCCAGCCGGCGGCCTGGTGCCATCGCAACAACCTGGAGATCAATGCTCTTAAAACAGTGGAATTGATAGTAGACTTTAGGAGAGCTCCCCCTCCCCTCACTCACCATCAACAACACCATAGTCACATCTGTGGAGTCTTAAGATCCTGGGAACCATCATCTCCAAGGAACAGTGATGGAAATGGGGGCGTACGCAGGGGTACGGCGTTCCCTAGTTTTCAATTTCCAGCTCGGGTTTAATGAGTACTGCAGAAAGATTCGAGCCGTTTCTCACTTTATTCAACTCAGACAAAAACGATTTGTTAACGGCCACTGTTAGCACTCGTTAACAGCCAGTAGTTATACAATGTGTCATCAACACATCGATCCCCATTCCTCAGTAAATGTAATTGTATTTTAACACCACGTTCATTTGAATAAAATTCAAGGGAGAATTTCTTAAACTCACTGTCAGGGCCATCGGACCGCGAGCACGGGCTTAGGTAAAGTCACGTTATCTTACTATTCCACGTTATTTTATTTGACTCCCTGCCTCCGTGCCTCTCCCCTGCTCTCTCCCCCCCCCCCCCAATTAAAAAAATTCAGCTAACAAAAATAATGAATAATTAGTCTGAGTTAGTCAATTAGTTAATGGTGCAGTAACACTTGTCTAGCAGTCATCGTTGAATAGTAGTCGATACACTAGTTAAGAGGGAGAAGGATGAGTCACAAACAAGGATCTAAATTTAAGTAAACTTTGGGAAAGTGAGGCAGAAGAGTAGACTATGCAGAGCACTGACAAACAATGTACAGGTAATAGACCTGTACATTTTGAATTGAATTGAAATTATCTGTCATTCAAAAATGAATGAAAAGAAATTAATATTATCCCTAACAACTAAGTTCAGGTAGACAGTAACATGGATAAAGGAGAGCCAGTGGATGTAGTGTACCTGGACTTTCAGAAAGCCTTTGATAAGGTCCCACACAGGAGATCAGTGGGCAAAATTAGAGCACATGGTATTGGGGGTAGGGTATAGACATGTATAGAAAATTAGTTGGCAGACAGGAAACAAAGAGTAGGAATTAACGGTTCCCTTTCAGAATGGCAGGTAGTGACTAGTGGGGTGCCTCCAGGCTCAGTGTGGAGACCGCAGCTATTCACAATATATCAATGATTTAGATGGAGTTAAAAGTAAAATTAGCAAATTTGCAGATGACACAAAGCTGGATGGCAGTGTGAATTGTGAAGAGGATGCTATGAGGATGCAGGGCGACTTGGATAGGTTGGGTGAGTGGGAAGATGCATGGCAGATGCAGTATAATGTGGATAAATGTGAGGTTATCCACTTTAGTGGCAAGAACAAGAGGCAGATTATCATCTGAATGGCAGGTAGACACAATGCTGGAGTAACTCAGCGGGTCAGGCAGTATCTCTGGAGCAAAGAAATGGATGACGTTTCAGGTCGAGGCCCTTCTTCTGTATGGTGTCAGATTAGGAAAAGGGGAAGTGCAACGTGACCTGGTGTACTTGTACATCAGTTACTGAAAGTAAGCATGCAAGAAACAACATACAGTGAAGAAAACTAATGGCATGTTGGTCTTCATAATGATAGGATTTGAGTATAGGAGCAAAGAGGTCCTTCTGCAGTTGTACAGTGCCCTGGTTAGACTACACCTGGAGTATTGTGTGCAGTTTTGGTCTCCTAATTTGAGGAAGGACATTCTTGTTATTGAGGGAGTGCAACGTAGGTTCAAGAGGTTAATTCCCGGGATGGCAGAAAGAATGAAACGACTGGGCTTGTATCCACTGGAATTTAGAGGGATGAGAGGGGATCTTATAGAAACATAAAATTATTAAGGGATTGGACACACTAGATGCAGGAAACATGTTCCCGATTTTGGAGGAGTCCACAACCAAGGGCCACAGTTTAAGAATATGGGGTAGGGCATTTAGAACTGAGAAGAGGAAAAACCTTTTCACCCAGAGTGTTGTGAATTTGTGGAATTATCTGCCTCAGAAGGCAGTGGAGGCCGACTCATCGGATGCATTCAAAAGAGAGTTAGTTTGAGTTCTTCGGACTAATGGAATCAAGGGATATAGGGAGAAGGCAGGAATGGGGTACTGATTGTGGATGATCAGCCATGATCACATTGAATGGCTCGAAGGGCCGAATGGCCTACTAATGCGCTTATTTTCTATGTATCTATGTAAAATGCTGGAATAACTCAACGGAACAGGCAGCATCGCTGGAGAGAAGGAATGGGTGACGTTTCAGGTCAAGACCCTTTTTCATACTGATGTCGGGGATGAGTGGGACAGCATTTTTGCATTTTTGTCTACCTTCGTCTACCTACCATTTTGTCTACCTTGTCTACCTACCTTTTTCCAGCATCTGCGGTTCTTTGTTTAAATACAAAATATCAGTTGAGAATGTGGGCCCTAAAATGGCACATAAAATTTAACACACAATTTAACACATAAAATTTGAGGAGTTATACTTTGGTAGGGCAAAAACACGGCAAGAATTACACAGTAAATGGTGGAACCTTGGATACAAGTGATGCAGAATAGAGGGATCTGGGTATACAGATGAAAGTGGTGAGCCAGGTAAACAGGCCATAGAAGAGGTCCTTCGCATGCTTGCCTTCAATGAAGCCCAAAATATGCGTGCTGATCCTGCCCAGTTAATGCTGTAAACAAGGGCAGCAGCGGTCACTGCTGCTGCAACACAAATATATACGTTTAGAAGTATATACAATATAAACTGCTTAGAAAATATATACGTGATCTGATGTTTGAAGGCAAGTTCAGAGTGCCCTTATGACACTTTTCTGATACTGCCTTGAACCACCAGGCCTGGAAATGGATTGCTTCATTGACTGAGAAGTTGTGAATGCAATTGAATGTCTCAACTTCTGGAAGATCATTGAAGTATTTAATGATAGATGGTTCTAGGACACGGCCCTAAAGAATTCTTGCAGTGATGTCTCAGAACTGGAGTCATTGATCTGCACCGAGCACAAGCATCTTCATCTGTGAAAGGAAGTCAAAGATCCAATTGCAGAGATGGGTGCTGACGCCAGGAGGGCAGAAAACTCCCAGGATGTGCTGCAAGGATAGGCCAGTGCAAACAAAGACCTACATGCGGCAGTAGGCCTGGTTCGTGGCCGCAAAGGAGGACCTGGCATGCCGCTGCTTGCAGAGGAAGCTCGAAAGCCACCGAGCTCGGCCCCAAAGACCGGAGAGTAGAGGGGGAGAGAGCCATTGGTAATGATAGATGCGAGGAGAGGGCCCGGATGAGAGGGATAAGGCTATTGCCTCCTGCACCTTCAAGGTTGCATCAGGAGGCTACCCAAGACATAAATGCACTCGGGCAAGGAGAGGGACATTGGTTCTCATGCCGAGCTGGTCGAACGTGGCTAAGCACGTCCTGCAGCTGCTTTGGACTTGACTTGGACCAGGGGCATTCCTGTACATCCAGCATATGAACCGGACTTTGGACTTTTTCTTTTGTAAATGGCACCAAAATATGACAATTTCTGCATGTAAGAGCTATGCAAAAACAATTCCACTGTGCAGTGTATACCTGACATATAAGAACCATTGAACGGTATAGAGTAGAAAGATTGTGATATGACGCTGTTGTAGAAGTAGTTGGTGAAACCACAATTGGAGTACACCGTGTACTTCTTGTCGATCAGCTACAGCAAGGAAACCATGAAGTTGGAAAGGGTGCAGAAGAGTAGATAGGGGAGAGATTTAAGAGGGATCTCAGAAACAACGTTTCTAGTCTACACCAGGAATGAGCTGGAAGAGGAAGCTACAGAAGTGAATAATTATGATCTTTTTGACAGATATAGGGATAGGAAACGTTTAAAAGGATCTGGGCCAAATGCGACCAGCCAGTGGGTCAACTTGGTTTGCATGGACAAAGTGGACTAAAGGGCCTGTTTCCATGCTGTATGGTTCAATGACATGTTGAAGTGTTTTAAAAGCAAAATTGAGCGAGTTCAGAACCAGCATATTCCCAAAAGGGTATATGTACAGTACAAGTAACAACAAGTTCAGGGAACCCTGGATTTCTAGGAACATTGTGGGCTTGATTATATGAAGATCAAGAGGGTAACCAGAGATTGAGTGGGCCATCATATGAATACTTCCCTTCCGTATTCACTTAGGAAAGAAACATCGTAGCTAGAACCTGAGGGTGGGAAAAATATATTCTAGTCCATGTTTTCATTAAGATGTCTTTGCATCTAATACCTACTTTTAATACATAAAGGTGGCTCTATCCCCATGCTGGGGAAGGCTGAAAAAAGCTGTGGCCCTGATATTTTTTTAATCTTCATTAGCCAGTGGCAAGCATCAGTCAAGATAATTAGAGGGCAATAAGTCTTTTGTCGATGGTCCAAACGTTACTGGATAAAATCAGAGAACAGGATGAATCTATACTTAGAAAGCCAGAATTTATCATGATAGGTCATTGTGGCTTTGTTCATGGGAAGTCCTGCACTGCCAAAGATGAAACTATCTAGATTAGGGCATTGCGTTTAACATAATCTGCAAGGACATTGGCTAGGCATATGATAAGGCTGGTAGCAAACCTTTAGCAATGGTTTTGGCATCTTAAAGCAAAGTGCATACACAAGAAGGAAGAAGTAGAGGGGAAAGGACTTACAAGATTTTTTTTTTCGAGAGGGTGGTCTGAATTTGGAATGCACTGCCTAAGAGCACGGTGGATACAGTAACTCTCCAGGTTTAATAAATAGAGGCAAGTCCTGTGTTACAGCCATTTGGGTTGCAGAAAATTGCCCTTACAGAATCCAGTTTACTTCCCAAGAATTTGAGATATGGTGGAATAAAACTGAATGAATCTCAAGCACAATAAAACTCAAGCGCATATTATGTGGCTTTACAGAACTGTAGTTTGATGTTGCATGTTAACTAATCACACACAAGGTAGCATCTCTAACTCCACCCCACTGTAATACTTACACTAATACTTGTTTCCAGCACGGGCAGTTGGAGCAGCCAGGATGTACTGACAACTAATCATCCTCTTTGCTGTTAAGTTTCAATGCTGATTAAAGATGTACAGTGGCTTGCAAAAGTATTCATACCCCTTGAACTTTTCCACATTTTGTCACGTTACAACCACAAATGTAAATGTATTTTATTGGGATTTTATGTGATAGACCAACACAAAGTGGTGCATAATTGTGAAGTGGAAGGGAAATGATACATAGTTTTCAAATATTTTTACAAATAAAAAAAACTGAAAAGTGTGGCGTGCAAAAGTATTCAGCCCCTTTTACTCTGATACCCATAAATAAAATCCAGTGCAACCAATTGCCTTCAGAAGTTACCTAATTAGTAAATAGAGTTCACTTGTGTGTAATCTAATCTCAGTATAAATACAGCTGTTCTGTGAGGGCCTCAGAGGTTTGTTAGAGAACATTAGTGAACAAACAGCATCATGAAGCCCAAGGAACACACCAGACAGGTCAGGGATAAAGTTGTGGAGAAGTTTAAAACAGGGTTAGGTTATAAAAAAATATCCCAAGTTTTGAACATCTCACGGAGCACTGTTCAATCCATCATCCGAAAATGGAAAGAGAATGGCACAACTGCAAACTATAACCTAAGACATGGTCCATCCACTAAACTGACAGGCCAGCAAGGAGAGACATTGATCAGAGAAGCAGCCAAGAGGCCCATGGTAACTCTGGAGGAGCTGCAGAGATCCACAGCTCAGGTGGGAGAATCTGTCCACAGGACAACTATTATTTGTGAACTCCACAAATCGGGCCTTTCTGGAAGAGTGGCAAGAAGAAAGCCATTGTTGAATCAAAAGCCATAAGAGATGTCCCGTTTGCAGTTTGCCAATCCATGTGGGGGACACAGCAAACATGTGGAGAAAGGTGCTCTTGATCTGATGAGACCAAATTGAATTTTTGGCCAAAATGCAAAACGCTATGTTTTTTTTAAGCGGAAAACTAACACTGCACATCACCCTGAACACACCATCCCCACTGTGAAACATTGGTGGTTGGCAGCATCAATGCTGTGGCCCCCCCCCCCCCCCCCCCGGGGTGAGGGGTGCTTTTTCTTCAGCAGGGACAGGGACGCTGGTTAGAGTTGATGGGAAGATGGATGGAGACAAATACAGGCAATCTTCTTGGAAGAAAACCTGTTAGAGTCTGCCTCCCAAAAGGACTTGAGACTGGGGCGGAGGTTCGCCTACAGCAGGACAACGACTCTAAACATACAGCCAGAGCTACAATGGAATGGTTTAGATCAAGCATACTCATGTGTTAGAATGGCTCAGTCAATTCAGTCCAGACCTAAATCCAATTGAGAATCTATGGCAAGACTTAAATTGCTGTTCACAGATGCTCTCACATCCAATTGACTGAGCTTGAGCTATTTTGCAAAGAGAAAAGGCCCAAAAATTTCAGTCTCTAGATGTGCAAAGCTGGTAGAGACATACCCCTCAAAAGACTTGCAGCTGTAATTGCAGCGAAAGGTGGTTCTACAAAGTATTGACTCAGGGGGGCTGAATACTTTTGCACGCCACACTTTTCAGTTTTTTATTTGTAATAACATTTGGAAACCATGTATAATTTTCCTTCCACTTCACAATTATGCACCACTTGTGTTGGTCTATCAATAAATCCAATAAAATAAAATACATTAAGTTGTAACGTGACAAAATGTGGAAAAGTTCAAGGGGTATGAATACTTTTGCAAGCCACTGTATTTGAATCACGTACTGAGTCTGGAGTCTGTTTACATGGTGTCAGAAGTGGGATACGAACCCACGCCTCTACTCAGAAACTTGTATGTGCCGAACAGGGTGGCAAATGTGGTGAGGTTTGATGACTTCTCATTCAGCGGTATCTGCCAGAAAGAGTTATTTGCATCGAGGACAGAAAATAGGGTGGCCGTTCCGACCTTTGCCGCCATCCTCAACGGTCTTCATGGGATGGTGTGGGTGCTTAATGCCAGTGTTCAGTTCTTTTGAGTTGATGCACAGATGGATTTCATTTTTTCCCTTCTTGACTGTGGCAATCATGGTCGAGACCCAGTCGGTGGGGTCGCTGACTGCTTCAATTATGCCTGTGGAGGCCATGTCCTACAGCGCAGAGTGAACCCCGTCAGTCATGGCAAATGACAATCGGTGTGGGGGTTGGAATCAACTCTGCCCCACTTGCAACAGTCTTGCACCTCATCAGCAGCGGCAGCCCCTTCTGCAACAACCTCCACCAGCACTGCCCTGGACGTCGCTGGCGGCAGACATTTTCGAATGATGCGGAAAGCACTACCTCGTTCTAGTTGGCTCCTTTTCTAAATGGTTTGAACTAGACCAACTGACCTCCCTCACATCTGAAATGGTCATCCAGAAGCTGAAACGACACTTCTTTACCTTTGGCGCTCCCGTCAGCCTGAGAACTGATAACGGTCGGCAGTTCACCAGCCACATATTCAAGCTTTTCGCAGACCGATGGAACTTCCAGCACGTCACGAGCAGTCCCGAGTATCCACAGAGTAATGGACTCGCTAAACACGTTGTCAGAAGCGCCAAACGATTGCTGGTGCGAGCACAGATTTCAAAGTCAGACGTTTATCTCGATCCCCTGAATCTCAGAAACGTTGCCAGGGACGGAACCTTGGGATCGCTGGCACAGGGACTGATGTCGAGATTGACGAGGCCTCCGGTACCCATTGCACAACAGCAACTGGTCCCTCGGGTGCTGAAGCCTGCCACCATCCAGATACGTCTCCAAGAGAAGCATGACATCCAGAAACGGTCATACGACAGTTCCAGCAGACCACTCAAGGCTCTACTTCCGGGCCAGGTCATCCGTCTACGAACTTCAACTGGACATTCCCATCTGGGCAATGTTGTCAACCCGATTGACGAGCCACGGTCCTACCTGGTAGACTGTGAGGGAGCGGTATTCTGGAAAAGTCGACAACACCTGCTTGCTGTGAGGGAGCCTCGACCAACCGCCTGCTGGTCCCTATGCTCCACCGCTCCAGTTCCAGCCGCCTTTTGCAATGTCTCCCACCCGTCCCCGCATGCCATGCACCCTTCCACGTCCCGCGTTCTCCACTAACCATGGGGCCTCACCTACCGCATGTTTCCCCTTTCGATCACCACAAGTCTCCACCGTGTCATTCTCTCCTCCATGTTCTCCATCTCATCTTTCAGGTGAGGGGGGGGGGGGGTTTGGTCCGCACGTGCTCGGACCGTGTTAGTAGACCACCAGACAGATATGGCGAGGTATGGGTGCTCTTCCACACTTAATCTTTAGGGGGAAGGATGTAGATTGATGTTGCATGTTAACCAATCACACACAAGCTAGCATCTCTAACTCCACCCCACTGTAATACTTACACTAACACTTGTTTCCGGCACGGGCAGTTGGAGCAGCCAGGATGTACTGACAACTAATCATCCTCTATGCTGTTAAGTTTCAGTGCTGATTAAAGATGTATTTGAATCACATACTGAGTCTGGAGTCTGTTTACAAAGAACATTAAAAATCACGATGTGGACCATTTGGGGAATGAACGTCCTCTCCCACCCCCCCCCCCCCCCCCCGTCCCCGTCCCCCACATCTCAATGAGCACTTTAATCACCAAGGCATGGAGGACTACGGATACTACTGGTAAATGATTATTTATAGATGGATGCTTGATGGTCAGCATGGATAGGGTAGGCCAAGGGACTTGTTTCTGCAATAGGATTCCAAATGCAGATTGTGTTTTAGTTTTGCTGAGCATGTGCAGTCAGTCCACAAAGAAGACTCCGAGCTCTCTATTGCCTGCCTCTTGAATTCCTAACATCTTGCACCAAGATCCAACTTGACTCTTGATATCCCTACTCTGGGTAGATGACAATCTATTCCCCTCATCGTTTTATACACTTCTGTACAATCACCCTTCATCCTCCTGCCTTCCAAGACAAAGTCATAGCCTGCCCAACCTTCGCCTACAGCTCAGGCCCTGGAGTTTTGGCAGCATCCTTGAAAATCTTCACTGCACTCTTTCCAGCTTAATTACATCCTCCCATTTGCAGGGTGACAATACTCCAAATTCAGCCTCACCAACATTTTGTACAACTGTAAAATAACATCCCAACTTCTATGTGTGACGTTCCTTCCCATTCCTTCTCGCTAGAGATGCTGCCCGTCCCACTGAGTTACTCCAGCTTTTTGTGTCTATCCCATCTTCTACACTCAATACCTGGACTGATGAAGGTCAAAAAACAAAAGTGTTCTTTACCACCCTATTGGCATGTGATGCCACTTTCAGGGAACTACGTACTGGTAGTCCTTGATCCCTCTCATGACTCTCACTTAAATTTTTTTTTCTGCTGCCAGCCGGGCAACTTGGGCAGCTTTTAGGTTGCCAAATGACAGTTTAGGTGGACAATTTAAGACGGGCTTGCATGACGTGTGCGATAATGTGCTCGAAGTGCGTAGTTACCAGTCGGAATTATGCTCAATAAAGCTTTCACATATTATTTCTGCTTCAAATAAAGTCACAAACTAAACATATTCACCAATCAAGTCTTGGAACTTGGAAAACTTTATTGTCATTCAGACCTTGCGGTCTGAACAAAATTTTGTTGCCTGCAGTCATACATATAGTAAATAACAAAAACACACAATAAACACATATTTAACATCCACCACAGTGAGTTCACCAGACACCTCCTCACTGTGGTGGAAGGCTAAATCTTGTCTTTGTCTCTTCCCTTCTGCGCTGAGGCGACCCGGGCCTCTGATGTTGTGACCGTACCGGGTGATGTAAATAAGTCCCGCGGGTGAACCGCGCTCCGCGAGCAGGCCGGTTCAACTCCGTGGCCGGGGAAGCTTCCCGAGGGTCGAAGCTGCCGCCCTCCAGTCCAGCGGACGCAGCTGGTGCCGCGGGAGCTCCGGAAAAACAGGTCACCAGCCGGAACGCCTGAACCCGCCGCAGCCTCGAAGTCGGCCAGCCCCGCGCTGTAAGTCCTGGCTGGCTCTACCTCCGGAGCCTCGGGTCGGTCGCAGTTAAAGTTGGAGGCCGCCAGCTCCGCGATAGGCCTCAGCGCAGACGGAGACGGGGATACGACAAGAAAAGTCGCGTCCCCCCAAAAGGAAGAGACTAAGAACGTTTCTCCCACCGCTCCCACACACATACACTACATAATAACTCAAACTAACGCTAAAAACAAGACAAGAAAACAACAAATAAAAAGAAAAACAGACGAACTGCAGGCGAGCCGCTGCTGCCAGGGCAGCGCCGCCACTCCAGTCATGATATATACTACAATGACATGCAGCAAAATTATAATACATTATCTCAACTCTTTACACATTGCAATTATTGCAATTTCTATTATTTCTTTCCACTTCCCAACAAAAAATGTGGCAGGATTACTCAGCGTACGATCAACCTGTGTCAATAAATCTTGGACCATGGTAACATATATGCTTAACGATGCACACTACAGATTGATGCAAGCATGTTTTCTGTGAAGAACTGAAAATTATCATGACATGGCCAATGCATGGGTCGTTATTGCTATTGGTACACTCTCACTTCCCACATAATTTATCCACAACAAAATATACAGGCTGCAAGGACCTTTCTAAAGGCATTTTATGATAATAGCTGTTAAATCTGACTATACCCATCTGACAGGTTTAACATTGAGATTCAAAGAGGAGGAAGTACTGACACTTTTGAAAAATATAAAAGTAGATAAGTCTCCAGGTCCTGACACGATATTCCCTAGGACATTGAGGGAAGTTTGTGTAGAAATAGCAGGAGCTATGACAGAAATATTTCAAATGTCATTAGAAACGGGAATAGTGCCGGAGGATTGGCGTACTGCGCATGTTGTTCCATTGTTTAAAAAGGGTTCAAAGAATAAACCTAGCAATTATAGACCTATTAGTTTGACGTCAGTGGTGGGCAAATTAATGGAAAGGATACTTAGAGATAATATATATAAGCATCTGGATAAACAGGGTCTGATCAGGAACAGTCAACTTGGATTTTGTGCCTGGAAGGTCATGTTTGACAAACCTTCTTGAATTTTTTGAAGCGGTAACTAGGGAAATTGATGAGGGTAAAGCAGTGGATGTTGTCTATATGGATTTCAGTAAGGCCTTTTGACAAGGTTTCCCCATGGAAGGTTGGTTTAAGAGGTTCAATCTTTGGGTGTTAATGGCGGAGTAGCAAGATGGATTCAACAGTGGCTGAATGGGAGATGTCAGAGAGTAATGGTGGATGGCTGTTTGTCAGGTTGGAAGCCGGTGACCAGTGGGGTGCCTCAGGGATCTGTGTTGGGGTCCACTGTTGTTTGTCATGTACATCAATGATCTGGATGATGGGGTGGAAAATTGGATAAGTAAGTATGCAGATGATACTAAGATAAGGTGGTGTTGTGGATAATGAAGTAGATTTTCAAAGTCTACAGAGAGATTTGGGCCATTTGGAAAAGTGGGCTGAAAGATGGCAGATGGAGTTTAATGCTGTTAAGTGTGAAGTGCTACCATCTTGGCAGGACAGATCAAAATAGGACATACATGGTAAATGGTAGGGAATTGAGGAATGCTGTGGAACAGAGGGATCTAGGAATAACTGTGCATAGTTCCCTGAAGGTGGAATCGCATGTAGATAGGGTGGTAAAGAAAGCCTTTGGTGTGCTGGCCTTTATAAATCAGAGCATTGAATATAGGAGTAGGGAAGTAATGTTAAAATTGTACAAGGCATTGGTAAGACCAATTCTGGAGTATGGTGTACAATTTTGGTCACCTAATTATAGGAAGGATGTCAACAAAAAAGAGAGAGTACAGAGGAGATTTACTAGAATGTTGCCAGGGTTCCAGCAACTATGTTACAGAGAAAGGTTGAACAAGTTAGGTCTTTATTCTTTGGAGCGCAAAAGGTTAAGGGGGGACTTGATGAGGTCTTTAAAATGTTGAAAGGGATAGACAGAGTTGACGTGGATAAGTTTTTCCCATTGAGGGTAGGGAAGATTCAAACAAGAGGGCATGACATGAGAATTAAGGGGCAGAAGTTTAGGGGTAACGTGAGGGGGAACTTCTTTACTCAGAGGGTGGTGGCTGTGTGGAATGAGCTTCCAGCAGAAGTGGTGGAGGCAGGATCAATTTTAACATTTAAAAGTAAAGTGGATAGGTATATGGACGTGAAGGGAATGGAGGGGTATGGTCTGAGTGCAGGTAGATGGGACTAGGGGAAAACAAATGGTCGGCACGGACTGGAAGGGCCGAGAGGGCCTGTTTCCATGCTGTAATTGTTATATGGTTATATGGTTAACATTACACTAACTGACAACAAATGGCCAAAGGACATAACTGCAGCAAATGTTCTTTTGGTAATATATTTAAAGGTGTCAAAACGCCACATTACCGGACATTCAGATTAAATGCATGTGTTGTGAAGAGCAATGAAGATACCCAGTTTGTATGCACCTGATTTTAAAAATATATATTGATAATCACCGTTTCCATCCTTCCCACTTCAGAATTAACATTAAAATTTCAACTGAAATATCTCCTGACCAAATTTGTGATGTACATGACCGACTGTAGAGGTAAAATCTGGATAAATCCAACGTATAGTTGTGAATGTTGCTCATTAAATAACAGTACTGATATTCCATATTAAGAGCATTGATTTGCTTTTAAAATGAATTCTGTAATTACGTGTCAACGGTACCAGTGACAATCGAACACTGTGGTTTTAATGTTTCACATGTTCACAATTTAATTAATCCATCTTTATGGATTAAAACAAATAATAACTTTGGGATTTAAAACACATTTGATTGCATTCCGTTATCAAATATAGTCAATTTTCGCTCTGAAGAAATTTTCAGCACAGTAAGGTCTGGTGGGGGGAGGGGGGCTGTGAATCAGTGCGCGATGGATAGATGGCGGGCGGGGGGGGGGGGGGCGGGTTGAGAAGGCAAGGTGCGGGATGGATGGATTGAGGCAGGGGAATTAGTGCATGTTGGTTGGAATAGGTAAAATTGTGAGGGGAGAGCGCGGGGGATGTCAGTGGGGTTGAATGGGGTGGATCAGTACGGATTGACAGGGGGCATCAGTACATGATGAATGAGGGTAGACAAATGCTGGAGAAACTCAGCAGGTGAGGCAGCATCTATGGAGCGATGGAAATAGACAACGTTTCTGGTCGACCCTTCTTCAGACTGATCCCTCCCATTCTTCTTGAATGGGGGGGGGGAAATCAGTACAGGATGAATGGGAAATCAGTACAGGATGAATGGAGGGATCAGTACAAGATGAATGGGGGGGGGATCAGTATAGTGTGGATCGGAGGATCTGTGCAGGATGAATGGAAAATCAGTACAGGATGAATGGGAGGGGGGGGGGGATCAGTACAATGTGGATCGGAGGGTCTGTGCAGGATGAATGGGCGGATCAGTACAGGATGAATGGGGGGAGGGGATCAGTACAGGATGAATGAGGGGGATCAGTGCAGGATGAATGGGGGGGATCAGTGCAGGATGAATGGGAGGATCAGTGCAGGATGAATGGGTGGGGATCAGTGCAGGATGAATAGGGGGGATCAGTGCAGGATGAATAGGGGGGGGATTATTGCAGGATGAATGGGGGGAATCAGTACAGTGTGGATGAGAGGGTCTGTGCAGGATGAATGGGGTGTCGCTACAGGATGGTTGGGGGATCAGTACAAGATGAATGGGGTATCACTACAGGATGGATGGGGATCAGTACAGGATGAATGGGAGAATCAGTGCAGTGTGGATCAGAGGATCTGTGCAGGATGAATGGGGGGGGATCACTACAGGATGAATGGAGTATCATTGCAGGATGGATGGGGGATCAGTACAAGATGAATGG
This sequence comes from Okamejei kenojei, assembly GCA_035221665.1. Classification (NCBI taxonomy): domain Eukaryota; kingdom Metazoa; phylum Chordata; class Chondrichthyes; order Rajiformes; family Rajidae; genus Okamejei; species Okamejei kenojei. Next base: position 12,709,193 of record CM069171.1, on the reverse strand, counting down.
GGGGGATCAGTGCAGTGTGGATCGGAGGGTCTGTGCAGGATAAATGGGTGAGGATCGCTACAGGAGGAATGGGCTGATCAGTAAAAGATGAATTGGGGGGATCAGTACAGGGTGAATGAGAGGATCAGTACAGGGTGAATGAGGGGATCAGTACAGGGTGAATGAGGGGATCAGTACAGGGTGAATGAGGGGATCAGTACAGGGTGAATGAGGGGATCAGTACAGGGTGAATGAGGGGATCAGTACAGGGTGAATGAGGGGATCAGTACAGGGTGAATGAGGGGATCAGTACAGGGTGAATGAGGGGATCAGGGTACAGGGTGAATGAGGGGATCAGTACAGGGTGAAGGAGGGGGATCATACAGGGTGAATGAGGGGATCAGTACAGGGTGAATGAGGGGATCAGTACAGGGTGAATGAGGGGATCAGTACAGGGTGAATGAGGGGATCAGTACAGGGTGAATGGGAGGGGATCAGTACAGGGTGAAGGAGGGGATCAGTACAGGGTGAATGAGGGGATCAGTACAGGGTGAATGAGGGGGATTCAGTACAAGGGTGAAGGAGGGGATCAGTACAGGGTGAAGGAGGGGATCAGTACAGGGTGAAGGAGGGGATCAGTACAGGGTGAAGGAGGGGATCAGTACAGGGTGAAGGAGGGGATCAGTACAGGGTGAAGGAGGGGATCAGTACAGGGTGAAGGAGGGGATCAGTACAGGGTGAATGGGGAGGGGGGCAGTGCAGGATGGATGGGAAAAAGGGTGAGTACAGTATGAATTGGGGGACCAGTGTAGGATGGATGAGGGGGGGAAGGGTGGCAGGAGAATCAATGCGAGGTGGATAGGGAGATCAGTGCAGGATGAATAGATGGGGGGGGGGGGGGGGGTGGTGGTAGATGGGGAGGGGAGTACAGGGGATATCAGTGAGAACTGAATAGAGGCGGGAATGGGGGATCACTGGAGAGGATGGGTCCCAGGATAAGGGGAGCGTACGAGAGAAAGAGAGTGGGGGGGAGGTGGGGAGGAAGGAAGGTCAGCGCTCATCGGTCAGCGAAGGTATCATCGCCCCGCAACATTGGCCGTCCCTGTCCACCGCCAAGTGCCGCCGCAAAAGGGGTAGGCAGCAGGGATCTCCTCGCCACCGCTTCCCCTCCTCCGCCAGCCAACAGAAGGTGCGGGCCCGAGCGGTGCAGCTGCTTCAGACGGCGGAAGGGGGTCTTCCCCTCCCTCGGCTTGCGGGAGGGTTTGTTTTGAAAGCGATTATCACCGTTAGCGGATTGGCAAGCAGCGGCTGCTATCAGGGCGGGCGGGGCACTGGAGGAGGAGCCGCTATCGCTGCCGCTGCTTTGCGGGGCCCGTCGTTTGCTCCGACCCTTCGTCGCCCCACATCCCGTATCTTTGCCCCGCACGAACAAAGATCCTAGAGAAAGCTCTTCTATAATCTTTGCGCACGACAGTCGTCGCCAACACGAAACGTCACATTCCTTTTCTCCAGAGATGTTGCCTGACCCGCTGAGTTACTCCAGTTTTTCGTGTCTATCTTCGGAACAAACCAGTATCTGCAGTGCCAAGCCGGGCAAAATTGCCAGATTATAAAAACAAGGATGTAATGCTGAGGCTTCATCCAGCGCTGGTGAGGACATATTTAGAATATTGTGAGCAGTTTTGGGCCCCATATCTGAGGACGAATGCGCAAGGGTCCAGAAGAGGTTTACAAGGATGAACACGGGGATGATTGGGTTAGAAGTCTCTGGGCTTGCACTCGTTGGGTGTTTTAAAGGATAAGGGGGGGGGGGGAAATCTCATTGAAATCTATGAGATATCGAAATGCCTACATAGAGTGGACGTGGAAAGGATGTTTTTAGTAATGGCATTCTAGAACCAGAGAGAATAGCCTCAGCATAAAAGGGCTCAAGTTTAAAATGAAGATGAGGAATTTCTTTAGCCAGAGGATGATGACTCTGGAATTAATTGCCACAGACAGCTGTAGCGGTTAGGCCAATAGGTATGTTTAAGGCAAAGATTGATTGGTCCTTGAATAGTACGGGCATTAAAGGCTACAGGCAGAAGGCAAGAGGAAAAATAGATCAGCAATGCTTGAATGGCAGAGTACTCTGAATGGCCTAATTCTGCTCCAAATCATTTATAATCCATAAACAGCAATGGGCCCAGCATTCATCTTTGAGACACACTACTAGTTAGAGGCCTCCAGTGTGGAAAAACAACATTCCACCACCACCCTCCTTCCATGAAGTCAATTATGTGTCCAGTTAGTTAGCTCTCCCTGGAACACATGCGGTCTAACCTCCCACAGTGCACATCCCCCCCATCCCCATCCCCCTCCCCCATGTAGAACCTTATCAAAGGTCTTGAAGTCCATATAGACAACCATTACAGCCTAGTCCTCTTCTACCTTCTTGGTTACTCCTTTAAAAAAAAATTCAAATTCGTAAGACATGATCTGTCATGCACAAAACTATGCTGCCTACCCCATAATCAGCTGTCTATCCAAATTAATGCACCGTATCCCTCAGAATCCTCTCCTGTAACTTACCTACCACAGGTATTAGGCTGTGTATGAAGGAACTGCAGACGCTTGTTTAAACCAAAGATCGACATAATATGCTGGAGTAACTCAGCGGGACAGGCAGCATCTCAGGAGAGAAGGAATGTATGACAGTTTCTTCTCTAACATTCTACAGTCCTTGGATATATCTGATTAAGCCTAGGAGATCTATCTACCTTCATACTGCTTAGGATGTCCAGCACCTCCTTAACCATAATGTGGACTCTCCTCAAGATGTCTGCATTAACCGTCCAAGTTCCCAAGTTTTCACATCGTTCTCCATCGTAAAAAATGAGAAATACTCATGGAGGATCTTGCCTGTCTCCTGCAGCTCACACTAGATTCTCTGTCTAGTTACCATCTTTCCCTCAAATATACATATATAATGTCACGGAGAGACATCATATATGTATATTTGATGTTTAGTCTGTTTGGTCGTGAGTAGTCACCTAAAGAATCGTATCTTTGGCTGGTCGCCACTGGATTTTCAAAAAGTTGAAAATTTTCGGCGACCTGCCAAAAAGTGGGACAGGCCCTTTAGGTTCAGCAACAATGCCTTTACGCCTCATTTTCATTTATTCATATTGCAAAAAGTCTCTGGTGAACAAGGAGGTTCTGGGCAATTGCAAATGAAGATTGCTGCCTTAAACTATGACGGTGTATTATTTTGAAAGTGTAGTTAACTAAATTTTCTTCCTTGAATACATTTTTTTCTCTTTACCAAGTCAATCCCATATTTAAGTTGTATAAACTTCACACCTACCACTGCATATGTTCTACTTGTAATATTTGTTCAAAAGTTCATGTGGTTCATTGTTTTAAATGTCCTTCTATTGAACTTGGTATAAACTGATCACAATAATGTCATTTTTTCCACTTCAGGACCACTTAACTATCCACTTCTGCAACATAATGTTTCAACATGTTTTGATGTTAGTAAATGCAACAATTGTTTCCAAAAAGGAACCTTTAATAAAATGTTTTAAAAATTCCCAAAAACTTAAATATCAATGTTAATGATTGTGTCGTTAAATTCCTTTCAAATCAAACGGCCTGCAGATACCATAACCCAAAATTCCAATGAAAACGTAAAAACACTTTGCTTTTACGTTTATAACACTTTGAAGATAGTGTGGCACTCAGATCTGTCCGAGTATTGTTGTACGCAGGCATCCATTTCTTCACTTTTTGAGTACTAAGTGGAATTGAACATTGTTCAATCTTGAATGAATGCCTCCACTTCTGATCTTACGAAAGAAGATCATTGAAGAAGCCGAAGGTAGCTTGGTCCACAAACACTGCCCGGCAAAATGCTGGGGACAGATATAATTGCACTTTAACAACCTTTAAATTATTTTCCAAAATGAAAGCAATTACTCTAAAGAATTGAGTACTTTTATTTGGCAGGGCTCTCGCTTAACTTCTTTTCCCTGTTGCCAGCCGAGCAACATTGGCAGCTTTTTAGGTTGCCAAATGAAAGTTTAGGTGGTCATTTAAGATGGTTTGCATGACGCGTGCGATAATGTGCACGGACGAAGTGCGTAGTTACCAGTCAGAATTATGCTCAATGAAGCATTCACATATTATGTTCAAGAATGAACTGCAGATGCTGGAAAATTGAAGGTAGACAAAAGTGCTGGAGAAACTCAGAGGGCACAGCAGCATCTATGGAGCAAAAGAAATAGGCAACGTTTCAGGCCGAACCCCATCAGTCTGAAGAAGGGTTTCGGCCCAAAACGTTGCCTATTTCCTTCGTTCCATAGATGCTGCCGCATCCGCTGAGTTTCTCAAGCACTTTTGTTTACATTCACATATTATTTCTGCTTCAAATAACTCACAAACTAAACATATTCACCAATCAAGACATGATATATACCACATTAACATGCAGCAAAATTGTAATACAATATCTCAACTCTTTTTACACATTGCAATTAATGCAATTTCTATTAGTTATTTCCACTTCCAAACAAAAATGTGGTTGGACTATGATCAACCTGTGTCAATAAATCCTGGACCATGCACATTACAGATTAATGCAAGCATGTTTTGTGTGAAGGACCAAAAATTACCATGGCATGGCCATAGCATGGGTTGTTATTGCTATTGGCACAGAAACACTCTGGCTTCCCACATAATTTATCCATAACAAAATATACAGGTTGCAAGAAAATTTCTAAAGACATTTTATGATAACAGCTGTTAAAACCAACTATACCCATCTGACAGGTTAAACGTTACACTAACTGACAAAAGATGGCCAAAGGACATAACTGCAGCAAATGTTCTTTTGATAACATGTTTAAAGGTGTCAAAATAAATAATAACATTGGGAATTAAAACACATTTGATTGCATTCAGTTATCAAACATAGTCAATGTTCGCTCTGAAGACCATGAATCACAATAGGGTCAGGGGGTGTGAATCAGTGTGGGGTGCATAGATGGCGGGGGGGGGGGGGTTGAGATGTCAATCGGTGCGGAATGGATGGATTGAGGCAGATGAATTAGTACGTGTTGGTTGGAGTATGTAAAATTGTGAGGGGAGAGCACGGGGGCTGTCAGTGGTGTTGAATGGGGGATCATTACGAGATGGATGGGAAGGGTCAGTACAGGATGAATGGGGGGAATCAGTACAGGATGAATGGGGGGGGGATCAGTACAGGATGAATGGGGGAAGACAAAAATGCTGGAGAAATTCAGTGGGTGAGGCAGCATCTATGTAGCTAAGGAAATAGGCAACGTTTCGGGTAAAGACCCTTCTTCAGACTGTTCACCCCATTCTTCTTGAATGGGGTGGGATCAGTACAGGATGGATGGGAGGGAATCAGCACAGGATGAATGGGGGGGGGGGGGGGGGGTAAGGACAGTGTGGATCGGAGAGTCTGTGCAGGATGAATGGGGGGTCACTACAGGGTGAATGAGGGGATCAGTATAGTATGAATGGGGGATCAGTATGGGATGAATGAGTGGATCAGTACAAGGTGCATGAGGGGATCAGTACAAGGTGCATGAGGGGATCAGTAAAAGATGAATGGAGAGATTACTACAGGGTGGATGGGGGGGTTTGGTGCAGGGTAAATGGAAGGTGGGTCAGTACAGGATGAATGGGTGGTTCAGTGGAGTATGAATGGGGGCGGGAGAAGTGTAGGATAGATGGGAAGGGGGGGTCAGTACAGGATGAATTGGGGACCAGTGAAGGATGGATGGGGTGGCAGGAGAATTAATGCGAGTTGGGTAGGGTGATGAATAGATTGGGGAGTGGGTAGATGGAGAGCACAGGGGATGTCAGTGAGAACTGAATAGAGGAGGGAATGGGGATCAGTGCGGGATAGAGAGGAGGGGTCCCGGGGGGGGGGGGAGAAAAAAAGAGAGAGAGAGAGAGAGAGAGAGAGAGAGAGAGAGAGAGAGAGAGAGAGAGAGAGAGAGAGAGAGAGAGAGAGCAGCAGCTTCAGAGGGCGGAAGGAGGCCTCCCCCTCTCTCTCCTCCTCCCAGCCTCAGCGTGAGCGAGGGGATGTATTGAAAGCGCTGTTAATGGATTTGCAGGCAGCAGCCGTTATCAGGGCGATAGCGGTCGCTGCCTGCAATTCAAAAGCTACTGCTGCAAATCCACCAACTGCGCTTTCAAAACAACCCCTCTCACATGCCGAGGCAGGGAGGAGGGAGGAAGAGGGAGAGGCAGGGAGGGAGAGGTAGAGGGAGGGAGAGAGCGGGAAGTCTCCTTCCTCCGGGCGGGATGCGGGAGGAGGCGGTAGAGCCGCTGTCGTGGCCGCTGTTCGGTGCCCGTCATTCGCTCCGACCCTTCGTCACCACGCACCTGGTATCTTTGCCCCGCAATCAAAGATACCAAAGGAATACAGCCGCCGCCGTCGACACAAAAGTCACGCTCCTATTCTCCAGAGATGCTGCCTGACCCACGGAGTTACTCCAGTTTTTTGTGTCTTATCGGTATAAACCAGTATTTGCTTGCCAAGCCGGGCAAAATGGGTCGCCGTCTAGGTTGCCCGGCGGCACTGTGGGTGGTCATTAGCACCCGGGCAACCGCTAATTTCGAGCCCTGTTTGGTCTCCATTTGCATCAGTTTTACCACAATTCTTTGAATGCAATGCTCAGTAAATATTGCCTTAACATCAGGGACAACCATCTTCATGTCACCTCTGGTATTCAACCCTTCTATGCAGTACCAGGACTGTGAGGTCTGGAGCCAAATTCTCTTGGTGAAATATAAACCAATCACCAGTGAGCAGATTAAGAGCTGCGAACATGTTGCCAACACTTTCTAACACTTTTCTGAAGATTAAGATTCCACCAAAAATGCTGCATAATTTTTTTTTGTTTTAAACGTACAGAGGAATCAGCGGCTCGGTGGACAAGAATTGCCAAAAAAGGATACTAGGTCATTATTGATAACATAATTCACAGAAGCCAGTAAGCATATTCACTTCAGAGGCAAGGAGGCCTAGATGCTTAAGCTACCCAAGTTACTCCAGCTTTTTGTGTCTATCTTCGGTTTAAACAGTTCCTTCCTAAACAAGCTTTAAAGGGTTTTTTTTTTAAAGTTTGTGGCTGCTAATAATAGCGTTGTCTTATGGATCCTATTGAGAAGCAGCTGCTGTCCTTCCTCAACTGTCAGACATTATTTTTCAGTGAAGAGCTGGCACTGATAGTCATGAGGGAGAGGCTGCATTACCTCCACTCTCCAGTCAGCTCTGCATTTTCTGAATAAGACATTTGGGCAATTTTCCAATTAGCAGACAACTCCAATGTTGTACTTGTCCTTGAACGGTTTGGATTGAGGAATGTAATACCAAGGAACTGCAGATACTGGTTTACCAAAGACAAAAGCTGGAGTAACTCAGCGGATCAAGCAGCATCTTTAGAGAAAATAGATAGGTTTCAGGTTGGGACCCTTCTTCAGACTAATAAGCGAGTTTGGTATTCCGAAAAATGCAAGGAATCATGGGATTTGTCAACGGTCAATCGTTATAAACAGCTAACGAAGTGCTGACAGTATAAACTGTGTATAAATTATTATCTTTATTCATGATTTATGTGTAAAGATATTTAATCTGAGGAACTGGGTTGTCAGGTAGCGAGAGAGCGGGGTGTAACAGCGAGAGAGGGGACAGATACAAGTGGGAGACGGGGGAGAGACTGGACTGGCGGAGAGACATTCTCAGCAGCTGCTGGCACACAAACCCGCACCTCATCTGCAGCCATGATTGAACCCGGGTCCCTGGTGCCATAAGCGCTACCAAACCGCCACTGGACCATCTTCCTCCCCAGCCCGCAGCCAGCGTGGAGAAGCACCAACTCAACCTGCCGCGCCAACCGACAGCCCCGGGCCAATGGGACACAGCCGATGCTTGGGCCCCACCGGCACCAAGGGGGCCGACAGCCACTGGACAAAGCGAGAGGTGCAGCCGACGGTCCCCGGGAAACGGGGCCCCCAGGAGCCGTAGCAGAGCCAGCACCTCTCCCCTGCATCAGCTGCAAGTCCAGGGCCGCCACTGCCCCGCCAGCCCAGAGCGACCCCGGACAGGGACGGGACGGCTCAGCAGCAACTCAACAGCATCCGCAGCGCCGGAGACCCGGGCCCGACCACAACCACGGACGAAACAGCTACCGAGAATGTTTATAGCGAGTGACCAATGACCTGGGCATGCGCAGTTGGAATACGGAACTCGCTTATTTTAGGGGGGGAGGCGGGAGCTAGAAGTGAGGAACAGTCAAACATGGGCAGTGATAGGTGAACTCAGGCAACACGTCTTTTTTTGATAAGCAGATTATTGGACAGATTAGGCTGAAAAAAAGTGAACCAAAGGATAAAGATCTGCAAATTGTGAAGCTCGAGGATAGAAACATTGTGAATTGTGAAGCTGGAGGGAAGAATGAAAGCAGAGGAGAGAAAGTGGTGCAAGGTCAGCCAGACTTCGGAGGGGGGGGTAAGAGAAAATAAAGGGGTGGGGTTAGAGGAAGAAAGGGAAGGGGGGAAGTGAGGTGTTTGTAGAAATTACCTAAAATTGTTCCTCAGGTTATTGCTCAGCTGTCTTGGAAACTGCTTTATCACCTTGAACCACTCTGTTCCTAGCTGCAGAGTTGATTGTTCTAGTGGAAAAATGATTCTGACTAAATCTAGGTCAATGCCAATTAGTCCATCCAGTTATAGTCCATTCAGTTATAGTCCGACAAAGAGCAAAAGCCACCCAAAAAACAAACTGATTAATTAATGTGTCGCCAGTTGTGGGTCAATAAGGCAAAGATACATGAGAACACGCTACCGAGAATGTTTATAGCAAGTGACCAATGACCTGGGCATGCGCAGTTGGAATACGGAACTCGCTTATTTCAAAAAGTTGTATATTTTACATGATACAGAACAAAAACAGAAAAACAACAAATAAATAAACCAAGTTCAAGTTTGCATTTATTGTGACATGCACCAATCAGGCACAGAAATCAGGATCAAAACATGGAGGGGACCAGGGGAGAAAAAAAAAACACACACGGCTTCGGAGGCTTCAGCCGTGGGCCCTATGGTTGGTAATTAGTGACCGATGCTGGCAGTCGTAAAAAAAGAATTGGGTAAGGTCCGCAGCCAGCGCGGAGAAGCAGTGCTAAATGCAGCTCAACTCTGCCCATCTCGCCGGGTTAACCTACAGCCCTGCCCAAAGATCCCTGCCGGGAAACCAGTCAGACTGCCGAGAGTTTTTCGTTTGACCTGGGCATGCAAATCAAGTGTGTCCCCTGGCCCCCAGGATTTCCGTCCCTGGCACCAGTTAAGGTACAATGATATTTGAGTTACCATACAGCCATACAAGTAAAAAAAGAACACACTACGCAATAAATGTTACATAAATATCCATCACGGTGGAATCAACATTCCTCACTGTGATGGAAGATAATAAAGTGAAGGGTCTTTGTCCCAAACATTATGGAGAGGACTGAATGTTCCCCGATTCTTGATTCTGCTATTCTGGGCAAGAGACTGAAGAAGTCTGAAGAAGGGACTCAACCCAAAACCTCACCTATTCCTTCGCTCCATACACGCTGCCTCATCCGCTGAGTTTCTCCAGCATTGTCATCTACCAACAATACTCCAAAGGTGGCCTGCAAATAACTTGCACAACTGTTACATAACATCCCAATTTCTATACTCAATACCGACTGAAGGCGACTGTATCAAAAGAATCTTGACCACCCTATCTACCTGTGACGCCACTTTCAAGGAACATGTACTTGCACTCCTTGATCCCTTTGTTCCACAACATCCACAAGGGCCCCACCATTTACTGTGAAGGTCTACACCTTCACCAAAATGCAACACCTCACATATAAACTCCATTAACTATTCCTCAGTCCCCTTACCCAACTGATATGGCGGGACTGACATTTAACTAGAATGGCGAAACTAACATATGATGAAAGAATGGGTCGACTGGGCTTGTATTCGCTGGAATTTAGCAGGATGAGAGGGGATCTTATAGAAACATATAACATTCTTAGAGGATTGGACAGGCTAGATGCAGGAAAAAATGTTCCCAATATTGGGGTTGTCCAGAACCAGTGGTCACAGTTTAAGAATAAGGGGTTGGCCATTTAGGACTGAGATGAGAAAAAGCTTTTTCAGCCAGAGAGTTGTGAATCTGTGGAATTATCTGCCACAGAAGGCATTGGAGGCCAATTCACTAGATGTTTTCAAGAGAGAGTTAGATTTAGCTCTTAGGACTAAAGGAATAATAGGATATGGGAAAGAGCTGGAACAGGGTACTGATTATAGATTATCAAACATGATCCTAATGAATGGCGGTGCTGGCTCGAAGGGCCGAATGGCCTACTCCTGTACCAATTTTCTATGTTTCTATCCAGTTGGTTAGCTCTCCCTGGATCCCATGTCATCTAATATTCCAGAGTAGTCTACCATACGGAACCTTATCAAATGCCTTTCTTTCTGAAGTTCATACTTTGCCCTTGTCGACCTTATTAGTAATTTCTTCAAAGAACTCAGATCCATAAGACAAAATTAACCTTGACAATGCAAATGTTTGGTGAACATGTTGAAGCATTATTTTCTGATTCAGATATATTACCGGGAGCACCAAACTAACCTGATATAATTTACTAATAACATTATTCCTTGTGTTAATTACTGTTACTCTAGATTGCTATAAGTCTTAGTCATTATTTATTATTTTGTTGAAAATTATAATGGTTGGATATTCAATTTCAAAAGCAAGTGTTTCTGAAATTGCTAGTGTTCTAAAACATATGCAACCTTCCCAACAAAACGGAAAATATTCCCCTTAGTGTCAATAAATTGTGACAAAAATACATCTTGTTTCTTTATGTCTGACATTTTTGTCCCACAAATCTCCCATTCAGTGCACAAGCTATGACCCATAAATTTGCTGTTTTGAGAGTAAAGAACATGCATTTTGTAATGCATTAAAAATAAAATTGGAAGGCCATTTAGTCTTCAAGCTTTCATCACCATTCAACATGCCATGGCTAATCTTGCTCCCGTATCTTCCCGAGATCCCTTGATCCCTCTCACCCCAAGCACAATATCCAAATGTCTGTTTGAGGAGAAACCTGAGGAGCTAATCTTACAAGTTGAAGACTCTGCATCATAATCAGGAAGGAGGGAATAGAAGTTAGGGTGGGCCAAGGGATGTCTCCGATACATTAAAACTGGGGTGACAATGGGGATAAGCTGTAAATAATGGCCCTGTCCCACTTACTCGACTTTTTCGGCAACTGCCGGCACCTGTCATAGGTCATTGCAGGTCGCCGAAAATGTTCAACATGTTGAAAATCCAGTGGCGACCAGAACAAGGCACGACACTTTGGGCAACTACTGACGACCTTACAGGCTTCACCCCGTGACATGTCGTCAGGGTATCGCCTGTATGGTCGTGAGTAGTCTCCTCAGTCACCCAAAGAGTCGTAGCATCTTTCTGGCAACAACAGGTCAACAGAGGATGCAATTTCACTGGCTCTCCACTCCGCATTGGGCCACTTGGACAATAGAAACACCTATGTCAGGCAGTTGTTTATAGACTACAGCTTGCCATTTAATACCATCATCCCTTCCAAGCTGGTTACCAAGCTCACGGAACTGGGCCTCTACTCATCCCTCTGCAATTGAATCCTCGACTTCCTCATCCACAGATCACAGCCTGTTCGAATCGGAGGAACCATTTCATCCTCAGTAACAATTAACAAGAACACCTCAAGGCTGCGTGCTCAGCCCCCAGCTTTACTCACTCTACACCCATGACTGTGTAGCCGGACATAATGCAAACTCCATCACCGAGTTCATCGATGACACCACTGTGGTTGGACGAATCACAGATGGGGACGAGTCAGAGTGTAGAAGTGAGATCAACCGACTGACCAATGGTAGCAGCACAACAACCTGGCTCGCAACATCAGTAAGACCAAGGAACTGATTGCGGACTCTGGTAGGAGAAGGATGAGGACCCACAATCCTGTTTATATCAATGGGAAGATGGTGGAAAGGGTCAATAACTTCAAATTCCTGGGCGTGCAAATATCAGAAGATCTTTCCTGGCACATCAGCGACTCTACTTCCTGAGAAGATTACGGAGATTTGGCATGTCAAAGAGGATTCTCCTAAACTTCTACAGGTGCACGGTAGAGAGCATTCTGACTGTTTGCATCGTGGCCTGGTTCGGCAACGTGAACGTCCAGGAGCGAAAAAGACTACAAAAAGTTCTGACCACTGCCCAGTCCATCATCGGCTTTTACCTCCCCACCGTCGAAGGGATCCTTCATAGTCGCTGCCTCAAAAAGGAAGCCAAAATCATCAAGAAACCACACCATCTTGGCCACACGCTCATCTCACCATTGCCATCAGGAAGAAGGTACAGGAGCCTGAAAACTGTAACATCCAGGTTCAGGAACAGCTTCTTCCCCATAGCCATCAGGCTATTAAACACAGCATTGAATAAGCTCTGAGCGTTGAACTGCAAAAGACTTAATATTTGTTATTTGCGCTATTTTAGTTATTTATTGAACCGTTTTCTTTTTTTTCCCCCTGCTATGTACAATGTTTACATATTCACATATTTTGTTGTGCTTGTGCAGCAAGTAAGAATGTTATTGCCCCGTCCGGGACATATGAGAATAAAATACTCTTGACTCTTGGTCGCCACTGGATTTTCAACATGTTGAAGATTTTCGGCGACCTACAACAGCCTATGACGGGTGCCAGCAGTCGCTGAAAAAGTCGCGTAAGCGGGACAGACCCATAAGGCACTCTGGTCAACAAAAGAAAATTTTAGGAGAAATCTTTCCTCACCTCAGCCTTATTCTCAGACTGTGACTACTGGTCCTGGAAACTCCCAACCTTTGCAAATAAGCTCCCAGTACCTAGTTTTCCCAGTCTTTTTAAGAATTACTCGACTAAGTGGGACCCCGATGGGTCCCAGTCACACGGGAGGCCTGGTCCCCTAACGCAACCCATTTCCCAACACAATAATCCACCACTTACCCGTTGCCCCAACGCAACCCATTCTCCCAATACAATATTCCACCACTTACCCATAGCCCCTAACTGCGCAGGAACGGCTGACGGGTTCCCGTCATGATGCCCGATCCCTCCTCCTCCCCTCACACCACCCCCCCCCCAACATTCCTCTTGCCCTTCCCCCCCCCCCCCCCCCCCATGCACTCCATCCATCCCCCTTCAACACCACCCCCCCCATCCACTCTTAGCGGCGCAGCCATTACTGCCATTGGGTTCTCATTGTGACGTAGAACACGCAGGTATCACTGCGCAGGCGCAGCTGACGGGTACGGCAAGTGGAAAAGGGATTTATTAAAGCTTAAAATGTGAATAACTCTTAAAATATAACAACAATTTCAACATTAGAGATGAGATTTATTCAGTCCATTCTTTCTTGTTGCGTTCTGCAGCCAGGGGGGGGGGGGGGGGGAGAAGAGTGTCCTGCAGCCGGGGGAAGGGGACGGCTTCAGGCGGGGGCTGGTGGTGGGGAGAGCGTCCTGCAACCAGGGAGGGGACGGCTTCAGGTGGGGGCTGTCCGTGGCCGGTTTGGGGAGGAGGGGGGGGAGGAGGGAGCGCCTGCAGCCGGGTGAGGGAGGCGGCTTCAAGAGGGGCTGTCGGGGGCCAGTGAGGGTGGGGGGGGGGGGGGGAGCATCTTGCACTCCATTCCCCCCCCTCAACCCCCGTCCCATCCACTCTTTGCAGCTCGCTGATGGGCACAGCAAGTGGAAAAGGTATTTTTTGAAGCTGAAAAGTGAATCATTTTAAATATAACAATTTAAACGTTAAAGATAAGATTTAGTCAGTCAGGTGGGGGCTGTCGGGGGCCGTCCTGCAGCCGGGAGGGGGATGGATTCAGGCGGGGCGGTGGGGGGGGGGGGGGAGAGAAAGCACTGCTGCGGCTTACCACTGCCGTGGCCTAGACCTTTGTGGCCTACCACTGCCGCACGCTACCATGGCCAACCGCTGCCATGGCCTATTGTGACTGGTGGGGAGCATCTTGCAGTTGGGGACGGGACGGCTTCAGGCGGGGGTTGTCGGGAGTTGAGCGTCTTACAGCCGGGGGAGAGGGACAGCTTAGGGCGGGAGCTGTCAGGGGCCGGTGGGGGGGCCGTCCTGCAGCCAGCAGAGGGGACGGCATCAGGCGGGGACTACCGTGGCCTATCGCTGTCATGGCTTACCGCTGCTGCAGATTATCGCTACCGCAGATTATCGCTACCGTGGACTATCGCTGTCGTGGCCTATCACTGGCGTGACCTATGGCTGCCATGGCCTGCCGCTGCCGCTTCACACCAGCTTCAGGCGGGGACCGGTGGGGAGCATCCTGCAGCTGGGGGGGGGTGGTGGGGGGGGGGAGGAGCGCTGCCATGGCCTACCTGTCGGAGGGCGGCTGGAGCTGTCCGGGGTGACCCTGGACTCTCGGGAGTCAGATGGTTATGGCGGCCCAGGCGGACCGCAACGGGCCGGTGTCCCATCAGTCCAGGGCTGTCGGTTAACCCAGCAGGACAGGGAGAGTTGAGCTGGAGTTAGCACTTCTTCGCCGCGCTGGCTGTAAGCCTGGACCGCCACTGCAGCGGGCCGGTGTCCCGTCGGTCCAGGGCTGTCGGTTAATCCGGCGGGACAGGCAGAGTTGAGCTGGAGTTAGTGCTTCTTCTCCGCACTGCCTATAAGCCTGGGCTGCCATTCCCGTCTGACTCCCGTCAATCCAGGTTCACCCAGAACATCTCCGGCCACCCCCGGACAGGGATGGGACACTCGGGAGGGGACGAGGACGGTCTAGTAGCAATTTAACAGTGCTTGCAGCGCCGGAGACACGGGTTAGATCCTGACTACGGATGAAAAGCAGGTCTGTATTCATGCAGCAGCACAGCTGCTGAGAATGTTTATCGCGATTGACCTATGACCTGTGCATGCGCAGTCGGAATACCGAACTCGCTTATTGTTTCAATTGATAGGCTTTTAGACAGCACATGGATATTCAGAGAATGTAGGGGAGTGGACCCATGTGCAGGCAGGAGTTTAATTTAATTTGGCATCAGGTTTCACACAGATACTCTAGACCAAGCAGCCTGTTCATGGACTGTACTGTTTTATACCATATGTTATTTTAATCGCTGTTGCACGTATACATTATTTTCATTGACTGGTGCACAAGGACATCTCACTGTTTGCATCTTTCCGCATCATCAATGTTCAGATAAAAAATTGTAATTCTGTAATTGCCACCAAAGTGGATAACCTCGCAAATATTAACATTATAATGCATATGATATGAATCTGTTTATTCCTTCAGCCTGTCCAAATTGCACTGGAATTGCCCTACATCTTTCTCATCCAGCTTTATGTCATCTGCAAACATGGGTATATGACATTTCCTTCCTACATCTACATTGTAAATAACTGGGGACACATTTATTTCTCCTCTGTATCCTGTCAACCAATTATCTTTCTACATCAGAATTTACTTCCCAATCGCACACATGCGCTACTTTTTCATCTGCACATTAATGTGGATAGAGAACTGGCTGGCAGACAGGAAGCAAAGGGTGGGAGTAAACGGGTCCTTTTCAGAATGGCAGGCAGTGACTAGTGGGGTACCGCAAGGCTCAGTGCTGGTACGCCAGCTATTTACAATATATATTAATGATTTGGACGAGGGAATTGAATGCAACATCTCCAAGTTTGCGGATGACACTAAGCTGGGGGTAGTGTTCGGTGTGAGGAGGATGCTAGGAGGCTGCAAGGTGACTTGGATAGGCTGGGTGAGTGGGCAAATGCATGGCAGATGCAGTATAATGTGGATAAATGTGAGGTTATCCACTTTGGTGGCAAAAACAAGAGGGAAGACTATTATCTTAATGGTGGCAAATTAGGAAAAGGGGAGATGCAACGAGACCTGGGTGTCATGGTACACTAGTCATTGAAAGTACGCATGCAGGTGCAGCAGGCAGTGAAGAAAGCAAATGGTATGTTAGCATTCATAGCGAAAGGATTTGAGTATAGGAGCAGGGAGGTTCTACTGTAGTTGTACAGGGTTTTGGTGAGACCACACCTGGAGTATTGCGTACAGTTTTGGTCTCCAAATCTGAGAAAAGACATTCTTGCCACAGAGGGGGTACAGAGGAGGTTCACCAGACTGATTCCTGGGATATCAGGACTTTCTTATGAGGAAAGACTTGGCTTGTACTCGCTAGAATTTAGAAAATTGAGGGGGGATCTTATAGAAACTTACAAAATTCTTAAGGGGTTGGATAGGCTAGATGCAGGAAGATTGTTCCCGATGTTGGGGAGGTTTAGAACAAGGGGTCACAGTTTAAGAATAAGGGGGAATTCCTTTAGGACCGAGATGAGGAAAACATTTTTCACACAGAGAGCGGTGAGTCTCTGGAATTATCTGCCACAGAAGGTAGTCGAGGCCAGTTCATTGGCTATATTTAAGAGGGAGTTCAATGTGGCCCTTGTGGCTAAAGGGATCAGGGGGTATGGAGCGAAGGCAGGTACAGGATACTGAGTTGGATGATCAGCCATGATCATATTGAATGGTGGTGCAGGCTCGAAGGGCCGAATGGCCTACTCCTGCACCTATTTTCTATGTTTCTATGTTAATTACATCCTCAAAGGAATTCCAGTACATTTGTCCAGCTTGTCATGCTTTTCCTATTCATGTTAATTTGAATCAATCTAGTCATGAGAGGAATAGATCGGGTAGATGCAGAGTCCCTTGACCAGAATAGGTAAATCAAGGGCCAGAGGAAATAGGTTTAAGGTGAAGGGGAAAAGATTAAATAGGAATCTGAGAGGTAACTTTCCCACACAAAGGGTGATGGGTGTATGAACAAGCTGCCAGAGGAGGCAGTTGAGGCAGGGACTATCCCAATATTTAAGAAAGTTAGACAGGCACATGGATAGGACAGGTTTGGAGGGCTATGGACCAAACGCGGGCAGGTGAGACCAGTGTAGCTGGGACATGTTGGCAGGCGTGGGCAAGTATTTCCACACTGTACAGCTCTATGACTGTCACTCTTCAACTACTTAGCTTTGACATATTTTATAATAGAGCCCATCATTTCCCCATTCCAATGCCTTATATCAGCAACTACAATACTGTTGCTGCAGTTGGTATTGACACCTTCAGGAGAAGATCTAGAATCCTGTTCCTTTCACGCTTCAAAGACCCATGCTTGCATTACATCTGCACAAGCGTCAGGTGTGGACAGGGTCCAGGCTTTTCGAGATACCACTTTTTCTTGCTGTCTGAGAGCCTGTCAATGTTCACTGTCATGAGGAAATGACTAGCTGGACGTGTAGTCAAGAAGAAGTGAATGCCTTCAGGACATGAGAAAAGATAAACCGGATAATTTTTTTTTAGAAGGGGATTATCATTAGTATCCCTAATGTCCTCCAAAAGGTCTCAGATCTAATTTTCTATCTTAACCATATGAGAATTTAGTATGCAAGTCATAAATCATGAAATAAAAATGACATCAGAATTAGGGCAACAGCAACAGGCTGTTTCTAGCTGACAGGGGAAGCAAAGAAAGCAGGCAACAAAATCTCCCTCCACAGATTTATTACACGAACTATATATAACACAGAATGTGCATTCTCAGCACAGGCAGTGCTGCAATTTGAAACAGTTAATTTAAAATCATGTATTTGCAGTGCATTAGATAGAAATATGATAGTTTTCCAGATACAATTTAAATTGAAATCTAATTGAAACATCTTGGAATTGTGAATTTAAGTCCCCAAAATAAATCTGGATAGCTATAGTCCGCTCTTTGGATGTTTAATGTAGTATTTTAAATGCACTTTCCACACACATTCAAATAATAAACATTCACATTTGTATGTCTTGCAGGACTTCAATCGATTTGTCTGCCTCTTTAATACATTTTGGATAACCAGTTTTCATATGCAATCTTTTTTAAAGATATCGTTCCAGTCAAAAAAATGTGTTAACAAAATTAACATACTGTTTCCATTTTAACTCAATATTGATGAGACACAATTGTCCATTACTTTATGGAAGTTTATTTTCACCTTTGGTAAACCAAAAGTCAAAATTCACTTTGACTCAAACTACACCTGTCGTTATGTTAGTAGCAAAAATCCAAGCAAATAAATGGTCAATTATTGGATTAATGCCAACATAACGTTCCCAATTTCACTGCACCTGAGTATTTAATGCACTGCTTCTACTTTTCCTTTTTAAATCTTGAGGGAATGATTCTTGGTTGTCATTCAACCACAGCCTTTAACATTCATTCCAAGTGCCAATTATATATAGCGAGGTATGAGTCAGACCTTTTTTATTTAAAGAGCGAGCATCTTGCAGCATTTCGCTCCTACAAATTCTTGTCAGCATAAACTCCAAAGCCAATGCTCAAAGAATAAAGTGCAATTTTAAGATGGAATTGAATAGATATTGATTTGTATATCCTAACAATATATCCTATCCAGACTCATTCCATTATATTTTATATAATACACAACGGCATTTAATAATAAAGGAGCACCTTCACCAGGATTAAGAGCAGGATGATGCGACATAAAATTATTGAAGTGCTGCTACGATTCACTTACTGTTCTTAGGAACAGAATCTCCTCTTCTCCTTCGCCGCTCTCGGCCATGGTTTACCCGCGCGCTCTCTCCGTCCGCCGCTGGTGCCGGACTAACGGTCGCAGCATCGCGCGCCTGCCAGTCTCCCCGCGCGCCCACAGCCCCGCCCTCAGCCCGCCCACCGAACGGCCTCAGCCCCGCCCTCAGCCCGCCCACCGAACGGCCACCGCCCGCCCAGCGAACGGCCACCGCCCGCCCACCGACAAAGAGGAAGGGAGCTTCGGAGGGAGGAAAGTGAGAGCGAAACGGAGAGACGGAGACAGAAGACAGGAGACAAAAAAGTGCGGAAAGAGAAAAAGAAAGAGAGAGGGGAAGAAAGAGAGAAAGAAAAAAGAGGGAAGGGAGAAGTGGGAGACCGAGAAAGAGGGGGAGATAGAGGTTGAGAGAGAGCAATAGAAAGAGAAAGAAAGAAAGTGAAAGAACGAGAGGTACAGCAGGCAGTGAAGAAAGCGAATGGCATGTTGGCCTTTATAATAAGAGGAATCGAATATAAGAGTAAAGAGATCCTTCTGCAGTTGTACAGAGCCCCAGTGAGACCACACCTGGAGTTTTGGTCCCCTAATTTGAGAAAGGACATTCTCACTGTTGAGGGAGTGCAGTGTAGGTTTACAAGGTTAATTCCCGGGACGGTCATATGCTGAGAGAATGGAGCAGCTGGGCTTGTACACTCTGGAGTTTAGACGGGTGAGAGGGGATCTCATTGAAACATATAAGATTGTTAAGGGCTTGGACACACTAGAGGCAGGAAACATGTTCCCGGTGTTGGGGGAGTCCAGAACCAGGGGCCACAGTTTAAGAATGCAATGAAATTTCTTCATTTAGAACGGAGACGAGGAAACACTTTTTCTCACAGAGAGTGGTGAGTCTGGAATTGTCTGCCTCAGAGAGCGGTGGAGGCAGGTTCTCTGGATGCTTTCAAGAGAGAGCTAGATAGGGCTCTTAAAAATAGCAGAGTAGGGGGTATGGGGAGAAGGCAGGAAGGGGATGATCTGCCATGATCACATTAAATGGCGGTGCTGGCTCGAAGGGCCAAATGGCCTACTCCTGTACATATTGTCTATTGTCTATTGAGAGAGGGGAAGAGAGGAAGAAAGAGGTAGAGAGTGAGAGAAAGAGAGAGAGCAAGAGAAAGATAAAAAATCTGGCTGATAAAGACTTTAACTCCTCCATTCCCATACTAACCTTTCTGTCCTGGGCCTCGGGTTAGGGTGGTCTGTTGCCATGCTCTGTGTCTAATATTTAAAAAACCTGCATTGGGTTCCTGGATGTGAACTGTATTGTGTTGCAAGAGATGAGTGCTCTGCTACAATTTATCTGGCGAAGCCATTGTTCTTATAAACCATTACTAAACCAATGGTATCATGTTAACGGACTGCCAACATGTAAAGCTTGACCCCTCGTTGTCAAGCAGCACATATACTATTGACTGCCCATTTGCACTAATCCTATATTATCCCATTTTATTCCACACATTCTCCTGCAAATTAGTTTATTTTGCCCCCCTCTTCCTGCAGCATGCTATTCCCACTTTTCTTTATCTTTTGGCCATAACGGACAGGGCTATTACATGCAATTAACTAAGAAATCTTCAGTTCGAAAAAAAAATCCACAATTTTTTTTATAGTTAGCTACAGCATGTGATATGCCAAGAAATGAGTACAAGCCCATCATCAAGAATAATTGGTAGTGCCCTTGGACCAGTGTCATCAGTCAATTGACCTGACTAGAACAGAGGTAGACAAAAATGCTGGAGAAACTCAGCGGGTGAGGCAGCATCTGTGGAGCGAAGGAAATAGGCGATTTTTCGGGTCAAGACCCTTCTTCAGACTAGAACAGAGGATCATATTCTAAACCTTTTTTATAACATTGGTGTGTGGCATTTCCAACTGTTCCTTCCTGAATTTTAGAAGAGGTAAATCCTGTATCGTGGACATTGAAAAATAATCATATACTGGATCCTCATTGTGCTAGTTATCTGCTGTTTGGTAGAATCAGTTATCACAAAATGGTTTTCTTCGTATAGTATGTATTTTATATCTTCACTCTCAGTTTGCCAGTCCAGTATTTTAGTTGATTCATTGATGAGTTGTGCTGGAAATGCCAGCATTTATTGTCCCTGCAAAGGTAGTGATGAATCAGAGTCACACAGCGTAGAAACAGCCCAACTTGCCCACACCGACCAACATGTCCTATCCATATACTGTCTATTTGTTTCTAAATGTTGCAATACTCCCAGGCTCAACTACCTCCTCTGACATCTCATTCAATATACCCACCACCCTTTGTGTGAAAAAGTTACCCCAAAGATTCCTGTTAAATAATTTCCCCTTCACCTTAAACATAGAAAATAGGTGCAGGAGTAGGCCATTTGGCCCTTCGAGTCTGCACCGCCGTTCAATATGATCATGGCTGACCATCCAACTCAGGATCCTGTACCTGCCTTCTCTCCATACCCCATGATCCCTTTAGCCACAAGGGCCACATCTAACCCCCTCTTAAATATAGACAATGAACTGGCGTCAACTACCTTCTGTGGCAGAGAATTCCAGAGACTCACCACTCTCTGTGTGAAAAATGTTTTCCTCATCTCGGTCCTAAAGGAATTCCCCCTTATCCTTAGACTGTGACCCCTTGTTCTGGACCTCCCCAACATCGGGAACAATCTTCCTGCATCTAGCCTGTCCAACCCCTTAAGAATTTTGTAACCCATGTCCTCTGGTTCTTGATTTCCTCTACTCTGGGCAAGGAACTCTGTACATCTACGCAATCTAATCCTCTCATGATTTTATACACCTCTATAAGATCACCCCTCATCCTCCTGCACTCCAAGGAACAGAGTCACAGCCTGTTCAACCTATAGCTCAGACCCTAGAGTCTGGCAACATCCTCGTAAATCTTCTCTGTACCCTTTTCCAACTTGACAACATCTTTCCTGTAACATGGTGCCCAGAACTGAGCACAACTCTAAATGCGGTGTCACTAACGTCTTATATAACTGCATCATGACCTGCCAACTTCTATACTCAAAACTATGACTGATGAAAGCCAATGTCCCCTTTTTGACCACCCTATCTTCCCGATGACGCCACCTTCAAGGAGCTATGTACCTGTACTCCTAGATCCCTCTGCCCTACAACACTCCCCAGAGCCCTACCATTTACTGTATAGGTCCTGCCATGCTAGACTTCCCAAAATGCAAAACTCTAATTTCTCTGAATTAAATTCCAACAACCATTCCTCAACCTACATGGCCCACCGATCAAGATCCTGCCTCAATTTTTGACACCCATCTTCATTATCTGCAATACCACCCACTTCTGCGTAATCTGCAAACCAACCAATCTTGCCATGTACGTTTTCATTCAAATAATTGATATTGATGACAAACAGCAATGGGCCCAGCACTGAACCCTGAGGCACAACACTAGTCACAGGCCTCCAGTCCGAGAAGCAACCTTCCACCATCACCCTTAGCTTCCTTCCATGAAGCCAATTTTCTATCCATTCAGCTATCTCTCCTGGGATCCCATGCAATCTAGCCTTCAAGAGAAGCCAGGCTTTAGACCCACCAATTATGAAGTTGTGCCAGAAGTGAAGACCCAGCAATTATGGATGTGTGACTTGGAGGGGAATCAGTATTTTTGTATGCCAGCTCCCTTTGTCTTTGTTAGTGGTAGAGGTGATAACAGCCTAGACAAATTTCTCCAAGCATATTGAGTTACTGGGATTACTGAAGTGTTTCTCCAAGTGAATGGCAGCAGTTTTGTGAAGAAGCATTTACAGGAAGACAGCATTCCTCATATTTCCTTCTCGTTGCCATTCTCTTGATTATCAGCCAAACAGCTTGTTTTGAACAATCTATGCTTATTGTTGTTTTCTTGATCCAATACTGCTGGAGTCTTCCTTCAAGCCACCTGCCTTCCTAATGCAGTGACAATGCATCAAAAAAAATCTTCATAGCTTTGCTAATCACCTCTGCAGACCTCTCCACCTGGAACAATTATAGAAAGCCTGAAATCAGAACAAGCAGAGAGAAAGCGCTCAGTGATTGGCGAGTCCTTTATTTAGCCCCACGACTGGAGGATCACAGAAGTCAGCAAAGGAGGGACAATGCATTGCTTGTTCTGAAATAGAAAGTAGAATACAAGAGTAATCTAGAGAAAAAACAATTAAACAAAATAGATAGCAGGGACTTCCTTAAATAGGTTAAATGCAATAGATTTGCTCACTTACAGACAGAAAGGTGAAATAAGGAAATGCAGAGGAGGTTAACTTTATTTTTGTGCGGTCCGAAGAAGACACAGAAAACCTTAAAGCAGAGGAGAACTAGAGATTTTGGAACAGAATGAAATCAACATCAGGATAAAGTTAATATGGGAAATTAATGGGACTGAAACCTGATAAATCTCCAAGACGATGAATTACATCAAATGGTGTTAGAGGTGGGGATAGTAAATGCACTGATGGTCATCTTCCAAAATCCATTGATTCTAGAATGGTTGCCACAAGTTAGAACATCAGCCCATTATTTAAAGGAAGAAGAGAGAAAGCAAGGTGAAGTAGACTGTTTAGCCTGATCTCAGAAGTAGGAAAATTATTAGTTTGTCATCAAAAGTGAAGAGTGTTTAATTGTCATATATACCAACAATGAAAATCTTACTTGCAGCAACATAACCGGTCTGTAAGCACAATACACATACATAATATATTACTAGACTAAGTGGGACCCGTTGGGTCCCAGCATCACATGGGAGGGCAGGTCTCCCAACGCAATATTCTACCTCTCCACCAATTCCAATATTGGTGGCCAGTTGGGGGGGGGGGGGTTTCTGGAGCGCTAGTATAGGTGTTGTGGGCTGAAGGGACTGGTTTCCAGAGGGCTTGTATGGACATTGTGGGCCAAATGGATTCTTGGGCTGGCGGCTCAGTCACTCAAGCCTGTTGTGCTGGCAGCTCACTCACTTACGGCTCGTGGGCTGGTAGTTAATTCACGGCTATTCCTTGAAATTCCATTTCAAGCAGGGTGTAAGGCCACCAAATTCAAGTGCAGTTTCTTACCACTTCAAGCAGGTTGCAAGGCCACCAAATTCAAGTGCAGTTTCATACCATTTCAAGCAGGGTGCAAGGCCACTAAAGATAGCGAGTCGTGTCCTCTCCATCTTGCAGAGACTGAGCCATGCCCACACTTCTGGGTATTATAGTGCCTCCACCCTCCCACTAGAAGGGGCGTGGCCTTCATGGTGTGATTGACAGGAGAGAGAATCTCAACATTTTTTAAACACTAATAACTCTTTTATTTTTCATCAATGGGGAAAATACTCAGCGCCTGATGCACGGAGGGGGACTCTGAGTAAGATGGCCAAAAATCACAGCTGTACGTGGTAGCGAATTTTCTAAAATTAATATAAAGCGCAAACAGGAAGTGGTCAAGATTAGACTTTTAATTATATAGAAGGCAAGGCAACTTTAATTAGGCAACGCAGCGTTAGCATTTCCAAACCAAAGGCAACACAGCTTTAGCATTTCCAAATCAAAGGCAACACAGCTTGAGGATTTCCCATCCAAAGGCATCACAGTTTTAGCATTTCCAAACCAAAGGCATCACAGCTTTAGCATTTCCAAACCAAAGGCATCAGAGCTTTAGCATTTCCAAACCAAAGTCAACATAGCTTTAGCATTTCCAAACTATATTTTCAAACTACATTAAGGGCACTGACAGGTCAGTAAAACCACTCACAGTTTAGTAGACATGTGTTCAGTGTTATTCACAGCTCAGACTGAGAGACGTGACCCTCTCACTTCCCCCATCTTGCAGAGACTGACTGAGGCACTCAACACTTCCGGGTTTTATAGTCCCTCCGGAAGGGGCGTGGCCTTCAGGAGAGAGAATCTCAACATTTTTTAAACACTAATAACTCTTTTATTTTTCATCAATGGGAAAAATCCTCTTGTCCTGCGCAGCGGAGGGGGATTCTGAGTAAGATAGCCAAAAATCGGAGCCGTAACTGGCAGCGTTTTTTCTAAAATTAATATACAGAACAACAGGAAGAGGTCAAGATCAGACTTTTAGTAATATAGATAATCAAAACATTAATTAATTAAATTAACACCAAAGGTGCAAAGCCCTTAGTTAACCAAAGACAGTCCATAGCAATTTGCAGTACATGTGATAGACCGAGCAATGTCTACCACTCTCTTAATAATAATAATATATCTTTATTGTCATTGCACAGAGGTACAACGAGATTTGGAATGAACTTCCATCCGATGTAATAACTTAATTAGCTAAAAATTTAGACACCCTAAACTCCTTTGTTCTTGTACAAGGCCATGATGCAATATGCTTTCTACAATCAGCTCCTTGATTTCAAGAGCAGGATGGTTGTTCCGGCATCATTCAATCATCAGCAAATTTAAACGTTGCGTTGGAACTGTGTCTGGTTGCACATTCATTGGTATAGAGAGAATAGAGCAGGGGACTGAGCAAACAGTCTTGAGGTGCTGTTATTGAGGAAGAAATGTTGCCAATCATACTGAGTGGGGTATGTGACAAGATCATTACACAAAATTTAAAGCACCTAGGATTGGATTGTCATGTACTACCAATGATCGAACAGTTGCAAATGGATTGGAAAGAGATTTGGTATACTGGTGATTTTTCAGTTTGGGAAGTTGTGAAAAGTGGAGTGCTGAAGGCATCTATGGTTGGTAACCAATGATTCACAAATGATTCTCCGTGATTCAATGAGCTGTGTGGATGTGAGACTTCATGGGATATGGTTAGGTTTCGTTCAATGGGCACGGATGTGGCAGATGGAATATTACATGGAAAACAGTGGGGTTATCCAATTTAGTAGAAAAATAAACAGATTTTATTTTTTAATGGGGAGCCATTTAAAGATTTTATTCAGAGAGACTGTATTAGTAGACAAATCATTTAAAATTGACAGATGTGGAAAAGCAGATAGTAGATTGACCTTGCAAAACGATTTGAGAATCAGTGTAGATGACTTAGTGCAGTTATATAGGGCCCATGTGAAACTTGAATATGGTGTACATGTATGATCTCCCTACATAAGAAGGGAATTTGACAGTGATTTTACAGATTGATTATTGGAGTAGTGGGTTTAATATGTGAGGTGACATTAAGTAGAGTTGCCTTGTACTCTCCTGAGTTTAGAAGAATGAGAGGTGACTTTGTTGAACTATATAACATTCTTTCGGGCCTTTAAGATGGTGCTTAGCCTTTCTGGAATAGGTAGAAGTAAGGATTGCAGTCACAAATTAACTTGTCAGCTACTTCAGGATAGAAATGTGAGATAAAAAAATTAAATGTTGACCTATAGAAGTAAATCCTTGGGATTTTCAACCTGAGAGAACGATGGAGGCTTGGGTACTGAAGAGAGCCGTGGCTTTTTAGATACTGTATTAAATAAATCAAGGAGTATGGCATTGTGCAGGAAAATTCTGTAGAGTTTAAAGAACAGCTATGATCATGTTGAATAACAGAGCAGGTGTGACGGGTCAGATGGCCTACTCCTGCTTCTATTTCTTATCATAAGCCTGTGCTCATATGTCATCTGATACATTTCAGTGCACAAATATTATTTGGAACTTCTTAGTGTACTAATATTCCTAATTTAATAGGAATTAAATAGTTGCTTTTAATATCTGCCGGTCATGCAATTAGGGATCAAAATCACATCTATTAATTATATCAAACAAATATGCCGCAATTTCAGATCAACCTACTGATTCCGGAACTGCATGGATTTGTGGTTTCTGAGGAGGTCTATTAATAGCCTATTGATGGAATCTGGGTCAGTTCAGTAATTACAAATGAAGATTTAAGGCAGTAATGTTAATGTAATTTGTAAGTTGTGATATTTATCTTTTTATGCATTTTATCCTTGGTATGCTTATTTACCTTTTTTTTGTAATTTCATTGTTTAAACTCCAGATGTATATTTAAATTTACATGTTTAGCAGATCTCATATTTGGGGTTGTATTTTAATCAGCTTCTTAATTTTTGGAGTAAAGACTTCATTTTCATTTATTAGTTTTGGCTGTTATTTTCTTCAAATTTTTGTTACACCAATTGGCATGGCATATAGATCTGATCATTGTCTCTGGATCACTTTTGAAACGAGTAATTCTCACTAACAATCAATGAGCTGATTGAATTATACTTGAAGCGACCACACACTCTGACGTTAGACTGAATGATGTTGCAATTTGAGCCATGGTGATGAAAATTAATTGACACACCTTGAAAAGAAACTCACCTCCCACCCCTAAAAAAAAGGCAGAAGGAAGTTTGCCTGTCGAGCGCTGTGCTTTAACACTCTGTGCCTTGTTTATTGTGTGTTTTCATAAGGTCCTAAGGGCATAAAGAATACGAGTAGGATTAGGCCATTCAACCCATCAAGTTTGCTCCGCCATTCGATCATGGCTGATCTATCTCTCCTTCCTAGCCCCATTCTCCTGCCTTCTCCCCATAACCTCTGACACCTGCCTTGCATCCAGTAAACTGGAAATTCAGTTAGTGGTCAGGGTGAGGAGGACGTTCAAGGTGAAGAGTGACTAAAGACTACGCTAAGCCTTGTTATCAGAGAAATAGGCGCTCTGACTTCCCATAGGCAACAAAATGCAGGGAAACCATCAAGGCACTCTCCTTTGTATCAATTGCATCACCAAAACAAATTCTTCAATGCTCTAAAATTTAAAACACCTTAATGAACACATTTAAATACCTGAAAGGAAATGATATTAGCCAACAAATGTTTCCCTTAAAACTTCAAAACAGTGATCACATATTAAAATCACAAGCTACAACTGTGTAAACAAAACACTTCTCTGTTAATGCCCAGCAGGGCTGCTTGCTACATTTGGTCAGGAAACTGATCACTTTATTTCTACAACCATTGTTTAAAAACCTGGGAGCAACCTTGCAAGAATTAGGACTGAAAATCAAAAGATAAAAAGGATTGAATGTACAAAGTAGACATCTCATACATGCAGGGTTGCCAACTGTCCCGTATTAGTCTTTACATCCCGTATATTGGGCTAAATTGGTTTGTCCCATACCGGACTGCCCCATCTTGTTACTACTTGGGTCAAGGGGACTGTGGGTATAGTGACAGTTTTTATAACGTTTCAAGGGTTTAGCCCTCAATAGTCACTTTAAATGATGACCGTGGATGAGAAGGTAATCTATACACACCCACGAGACATTCAACGCCGTTGAAAGATGAATCTTCCAAAAACAGCTTCTTGATTTATAGTGTTCTTTATTGTAGTAGTACAAACAGTAAGATAATTCATAAAGGGTACACAAAAAGCTGGAGAAACTCAGCGGGTGCAGCAGCATCTAAGGAGCGAAGGAGATAGGCGACGTTTCGGGTTGAGACCCTTCTTCAGACTGGTCAGGGATCAGGGAAACGAGAGATATAGATGGTGATGTGGAGAGATAAGGAACAATGAGTGAAAGATATGCAAAAAAGTATCGGTGATAAAGGGAACAAGCCATTGTAAGCTGTTTGTGGTGTGAAAATGAGAAGCTGGTGCGACTGGGGTGGGGGAGGGAGATAGAGATAGAGGGAATGCCAGGGCCCGAGGGCTGAGGGAGAGGTGGGAAGGGGAGGAGATAGCAAGGGTTAACAGAATTGAGAAAATTCAATATTCAAGCCCAAAGGATGCAGACTCCCCAAGCGGAATATGAGGTGCTGTTCCTCCAGCTTGCGGTGTTGCTCACTCTGGCCATGGAGGAGGCCCAGGACCGAGAGGTCGGATGTGGAATGGGAGGGGGAGTTGAAGTGCTGAGCCACCGGGAGGTCGGGTTGGTTATTGCGGATAATTCATAAAAGCTTCCTCTTGTATAAGTACATTTCAATCATACTCGTGGTCATGCTCTTGCATGGTGGAAAACTATGTCTCTCCCCCGATCTTCATCAAAACTGAATTAACTACTTGGAAGTCTGCGCCAGAATCCTAGCCACGAACTACACCCCAGACTACGTGTAAATCCCACCCACATAATTACAGGCAGATAAAATTAAAGGTAACTGGTTCTAATTATAACATACTGAGTTAAGCTATATGGCGACAACAGTCGTGTTGGAGCGCCGCGTCAGGCCCCGCCTCACCCATCCCGACGTAGTGCAGCCCATGGAGTGCAGCAGCAGCTCCTCGTCCGTGGCCCCGTCGGTCGGCAGCCCGGCCAGCTGTCCGACCTTCAGACCTTCGCTTACCGCCGACACCACCACCCCTCCTTCTCATGGCCGAATCATCGGTTCATGAGTTGGATGGGGTGCCGGACTTTGCACGTGACGTCGCTCGGGCCAAAACTCCTTAGCTGGCCTGCCGGCTAGGCTTTGTGTGCAGTCCAGCACCTGGGCCAACTCATCATTCACCCAGCCACGGCCGAGTCGGTCAACGAATTTGGTCGTCGGAAGTTTGTCCCTTATTATGACCTTCTGTCCCTAATTTGGGAGTGAGAAAGTTGGCAACCCTACATACATGGCAGTTGTTGCTCCTTCACTGGATAACTTTGAGTTCCTTCACTTTTAAGTGCCAATGCAGTTTCCTGCTGTCTCTTTTAGGCTGTGTTGTCTCCTTTTCTGATGGTGAATGGAGTTTTTTATTCAACAAGTATTCCATTGGCTCTGATTTAACATTTATGTGATATGCTGAATGCATCTGCCCTTGTTATATACCCTTATAATTTCCTGCAATATTACTTCAATAATCTCCATTTTTTATTTTTTGTGACTTTATCAGTCCCTCTCACAAAGGCATTGTAGTGAGCAGCAGTACAAAAGAAGAATCTGGAAAGAAGGACATTGTGCCACTGACAAACCCCACTATGATAATCCTTCTGTTCAAATAAAGCAACAGAAACAGGTGGGCATTATTAAGAGAATGAAACCTCCACGTCAACATTTCTTTCCTGAGTGGCAGTCATGTACACACAGCAGAGGCAAACATTTACCCCAAGAAATCTACAATTTACATTTATTTTTCTGAGCTCTTTGGCAATGGAATAAAGTAAACCCTCACAATAATTGACCTCTATATAACAGGATTTGGTTGTAGCGGACCGAGGCTCCCGTTGCATGGCCCTCCACCTCCGCCAGGTTACCCAATGAGCTGGCATCATGCAAGGTTCCGGTCTTGGGAACAGAGAGGGCGACCAGTGTGAAGGTGGAGTGATACAACATTCCAGTGCTCTGATTGAAATATCAATTGTCATAAAAAAATTCAGTGTCCTCACAGTAAAACCTCACAATAATGGACCGGGGGGTGAAAGCATGTTGGTGTCCGTTATTGCCCGATTTTCTGCTATGGCCGACTGAGGAGGGGGGAAAGGGAAAGTAGATATAGTACCCAAGGCAGGGAAGATACAAGGTGTTCGCGTGCGGGGCTGGAGGCTCTGCGGTTCCCCTACCTGTGAATTCCCGTTTGTTGAACACCGTGTTTCTTCCCTACCGGTCTTGGGTTAAACTTTACAACCCGCTCACTTGGTTATAGCAGAAAATCAGCTAATAACGGACACCAACCTGCTCCTCCTCTCTGGTCTATTATTGTGAGGGTTTACTGTATTACTGAATATCAAATAAACAATATTTTTCATTTGTTTTGACAGTTCATTTACATATTTCCAGATATGTCTTTCGGAGCACTGGAATGACCATATAACCATATAAACCATATAACAATTACAGCATGGAAACAGGCCCTCTCGGCCCTTCCAGTCCGTGCCGACCATTTGTTTTCCCCTAGTCCCATCTACCTGCACTCAGACCATACCCCCTCCATTCCCTTCACGTCCATATACCTATCCACTTTACTCTTAAATGTTAAAATCGATCCTGCCCCCACCACTTCTGCTGGAAGCTTATTCCACACAGCCACCACCCTCTGAGTAAAGAAGTTCCCCCTCACGTTACGCCGAAACCTCTGTCCCTTAATTCTCATGTCATGCCCTCTTGTTTGAATCTTCCCTACCCTCAATAGGAAAAAAACGTATCCACGTCAACTCTGTCTATCCCTTTCATCATTTTAAAGACCTCAATCAAGTCCCCCCTTAACCTTCTGCGCTCCAAAGAATAAAGACCTAACTTGTTCAACCTTTCTCTGTAACATAGTTGCTGGAACCCTGGCAACATTCTAGTAAATCTCCTCTGTACTCTCTCTATTTTGTTGACATCCTTCCTATAACTAGGCGACCAAAATTGTACACCATACTCCAGAATTGGTCTTACCAATGCCTTGTACAATTTTAACATTACTTCCCTACTCCTATATATGAATGCTTCCCCACCTTATCTTAAAACCTTTGGCATAAAATTGGCATTGCAGATTGCCTGTTGACTACTATTTCCCTCCTTGTGATAAAAGTTAAAATATGGTTCAGCCTGTTTTGTTACCTAGGTAAATTTTCAAATATTAACCTAACTTTCAGCCCTATAGAAATGCTATCTTGATGTACTATATGATATAGATTGAATAATATATAGTTTTGTGTAGAATGTTTGGAATTGCTTATAAATAAAGCATTGATGAGTCAATGATTTAATTAGAAAATCAACCTCTGATAGGTGCATATGTTTTGCTTTAAAATGTATTAATGGTTTTATTGATTTCCAAGTGGTACACATTTTGATATTACTTTCAATATTATTGGTTAAAATTTGCTAAATTTTAACCAAGTCCCTCTGTTTAAAACATGGTGGCCTAAATGTATGTAATCAAATATACTTAATGTTGTGCTTAGGTGTGGTTTGGCTATTGCATCTTTGAATATGATGTGCTGAGAAACGGCGAACTGTTACTATTTAAAATCCCCTGTCTGAAAGGATGGTGAAAGCAGATTTAAGATTAACTTTTTCTCAGGGGACTTAGTTACGTCCTGGAAGTGACAAATTGAATAACTCTTTCAATCAATCTGTACAGCCACAGTGGCCCAAATGTCTTTATTTTTGTCCTCTACCATTGTCTGATTCCATGTGGGCTAAGAGCTTGAAAGTGGGCTCTTGTGAATCATGATATATAATAGTTCCAAAACCTGCTGCTTCCAATATAGGCAATGTAGTCTACTGCAGCTGCTAATGTTGTGTATTTTCAACTTATATTGAGGCAGTGAAGTGCCTTTGGAGTCTCAGTCAGTTCCACTCAGAGCTCCTACTTCTGTCCTTATAATAGATAGTTGTCAGGAATGGCATGGTCACATATTGGAGTTTATCTGCAGGCAATTATGCACAAGTGTGATTTGCCTTGCACCAGATTGCTAATCAATTGAAGTCGAGCGAGACTGCTAAGGGATCAGGGAGAGACAGTGTGAACCACCCATTTTGCAACAATGTCCTTGCATGTGTTTCACAACTACCTACCATAGTGTGATGTTTGGTGGGCCGTGTGGGGTGGGAGGACCCATTGCTCTTCCCGTGCAGCAGGTGGCACTGCACAGGACAAAGGGAGATGTTTTGTACATAGTTATCTCTGTCTGTACCAAAGATCATAGATCAAAGAAGCAAGATAGTCCACTCGTCAAAAAAGCCGTAGTAGGTCATGGGTAATCCTCAGCGCCATTTCCGTAACCGGCTTCTGGTCTTCGCTCAAATCTATGATCTTTGGTTATGGCGTCCGTTCTATGATCTTTGGAGTGGGCTATCTTGCTCCGCTGAATGATCTTTGGTTTACACCGAAGATGGACACAAAAAGCTGGAGTAACTCAGCGGTTTGGACCAGGCAGCATCTCTGGAGAGAATGAATGGGTGACGTTTCGGGTCGAGACCCTTCTCACCCAGGTATAAGATAAAGTTAATTATTTTTCTTTTAATTACCTATAATTGTGCCATGCTCTAAAACTGCAGACGCTTCAGGTCCTAGCTCACTATGTATGAAATTGTTGCAAGGCAGAACACAGTTCTGAATTGCTAAAGACCGATGCATTTCATTTGCCCAAGTGCGTGCCGCATGCAGAACTGTAGCGGTTCCTAATATATTGTATTGGGCGTCTAAAATCAAATTATTATCTGATGTTTCTTGATGCAGTTTCGTGATTGTGATTAGGAATTTATGCACTCAGGACATTTTTCCTCGATTCCTGTTTTGGGAAAGTATAATTGGTTTCAATTTCAAATGGTTTACGCCGTTAACTAATCACAACTGAAGTAAACTCTTTTAAAAACGTCGATTGACGTTTGAACAAAACGATTGAACATCGATTTCTCACATTCCTGTTAACCCTTGCTGTCTCCTCCCCTTCCTACCTCTCCCTCAGCCCTTGGGCTCCTCCACTTTTTTCCTTTCTTCTCTCCTCCTCCCCCCACCCCCTATCAGTCTGAAGAAGGGTTTTAGGCCCGAAACGTTGCCTATTTCGTTCGCTCGGTAGATGCTGCTGCACCCGCTCAGATTCTCCAGCATTTTTGTGTACCTTCTTTTAAAACACGTTGTTCCTGCAATTTTTCATTTACATGGTTTAAAAAATATACATATATGAATACCAATTAGCAGCATATAGGGTAACCAGCTATGACCATGTGTAACTATTTATTTTACAGCAAATAAATATTTAGATTTTAAAACACAGGTATTTTAACCATCGGATTACAGTAATGGTGCCTCAACATTTAGTGTTCCATTTCTCTACAAATCTCCAAAATGCTACCCATAATAAAAAAAATATTTTGAATTCCGTGTAAACGTCTATCACTTTTATTTATTTGATCCAAAGTGAAAAGGCGAAATGTTGCTCTAGCATTCTGTGTCTATCTTCAGTTTAAGCCAGCATCTGCAGTTCCTTCCTAAGCAATGCCCTCTCCTTCATGCCATTTTTAATGTTAGAATTGCAGATAATGCAGGCCATTGAAATATTGCTCTGACAGCAAGCAAACATTTGCTAAAATTAATTCCATCCTGGGCTGTAAGCCAAAGCTCTCATCCATCCTCCTCAAAAAATAAAATGGTTGCATACTCTGATTCCATTCTAAGTTAGTATTTCAGAAACTTTTCAATTACCATACCAAATCATTCCCTTGATAATTTTCCTCATTTCTATTTTCAAATAAAAAAATTAACCCGACCCGACTCCGCTCTATGATCTTTGCTGATTACACATTCCACGGAAGTCGGGTCGAGTTTGCTAAAATGGCGGACCTCCCGCCCCATTCTGTACTACACGTTAGTCCATTGGATTTTGCAGGAGTGGACCATCTTGCTCCGCTCCATGATCTTTGGTCTGTACACAGTGTGAGTGTGCAGTCTGATCGTGTGGTTGCAGCCATTTTTAGTTGTCTTGCTGTCAGCATTGAATTAATGTAATAAAGACTTCTGTTGTACCTTGAAGACTCTCAAGTTTTATAGAGACATGGAACAAGAACAGGAAACATACATCATCTCAAGAGTATGTAGTCATCAGCAGACCCATCCAGAATCAGGGTGTAGTAGATCACTATTGTTGTCTGCTGAGGGAGCAGTCTTCCATCACTATGGTTGTTACTGCTATAACAAGGGAATTATGTGTGAAGTGGTTTGCCAAGAGAACCAAATTGGAAAGTTGTCACTCGGATATATGCAAATATACATAGTTTCTATGAATGAATACATAGTATTCAAGTTTCCCTTGGCTTTGACTATCAAGCTTCAGCTTTTTAAGGGTTTTAAATGTCTTTCCATTGGAAAACACCCAAAACCTGTTAGAAATGATGTAAATGAGCAATAAATTACTATGGGAATTAGAATGCCACCCAGAGAGTGGCCAATGTTGTTTCTTTGTTTAAAGCAAGGAAGTAGAGAGAATTCAGTGAACTGTTGTCCAGTGAGTCTCGCATCAGTGGTAGGGAAACTATTGGGGAGAATTATTCGAGATAGGATTGGAATGTACCACTTTGATGTAATCAATGGATTCCACATTTCAGAGCACCAGGTAGGACTACAGATGCTCGTTTATAAAATAAGACACAAAGTGCCGGAGTAACTTGGTGGCTGGCATCTTAATTCCCCTTTCCATTCACATTGCCATACCAACCTTTCTGTCCTCTGCCTCCTCCACTAGTTTCCCTTCCCATTGCCATACCGACCTCTATCCCTGAGAAGAAAATGATAATGAAGGCAATCCCAAAGTGTTAGTGGGTAGGATGTTCCACAAGCCAGCCTAGTGACAATGAAAGAATAACATTACATTTTGAACGGGATTTTGTGAGACTGGAGGAGAGACTAGAATATGATATTTTCACAAATATACTATTCATGGGGATTTCATAATAAAGGCCAATGTTTTGTAATGTAATGAAGAAGTCTTGAGGAATCACAGCAGCACATTGTGTAGATGGTCATCTCTAATCACTGCGATGGTTCTAGGGGGAATGACCGATTAAATGGTGTGCTGTTCAATCCGTTTTTGTCCTGGAAGATGTTGAACTTGAGTTTTGGAGCTCTGTGAATTTTTATGTGGGCAGTATTTCATCCTGTGCAAATGTGCTTTGTAGATTGAGGAGAGGGTGTGGGTATCAGTTAGATACCCTACCTTTGACCCTCTAATTCTATTTAGCTAGTTGGCCCAGTTAATTTTCTGGTCAGTGGTGACCTTAGTTGCAAATGGTAGGAAATTTGGCATATCTAGACAAACTTTCAATTAAAGCACTGATACAAAGAACTGCATATGCTAATTTACAAAAAAAGGTGCAAAGTGATGGAGTAACTCAGTGGATCAGGCTGCATCTCTAGAGAACATGGATAGATGATGGTACACAAAAGGCTGGAGAAACTCAGCGCGTGCAGCAGCATCTAAGGAGCGAAGGAGATAGGCAACGTTTCGATGAGGCTCGCACCAGGGTCTCCTCCATACCCCGCAACACTGCCCTCGCTCCCCATTCCCCCACTCGCAAACAGGGCAGAGTCCCCCTGGTCCTCACCTTTCACCCCACCAGCCGGCAAATACAACATATAGTCCTCCGCCAGTTTCGCCACCTCCAACGTGACCCCTCCACCCGCCACATCTTCCCATTTCCCCCCCTGTCTGCCTTCCGCAAAGACTGCTCCCTCCGCAACTCCCTTGTCAATTCTTCCCTCCCCTCCCGCTCTACCCCTTCCCCGGGCACTTTCCCTTGCAACCGCAAGAAATGCAACACTTGTCCCTTCACCTCCCCCCTCCACTCCTTTCAGGGACCCAAGCAGTCCTTCCAGGTCCGACAGAGGTTCACCTGCACCTCCTCCAACCTCATCTACTGCATCCGCAGCTCCAGATGCCAGATGATCTATATCGGTGAGACCAAGCGGAGGCTTGGCGATCGCTTCGCCGAACACCTCCGCTCGGTCCGCAATAACCAACCCGACCTCCCGGTGGCTCAGCACTTCAACTCCCCCTCCCATTCCGCAATCCGACCTCTCGGTCCTGGGCCTCCTCCATGGCCAGAGTGAGCAACACCGCAAGCTGGAGGAACAGCACCTCATATTCCGCTTGGGGAGTCTGCATCCTTTGGGCTTGAACATTGAATTTTCTCAATTCTGTTAACCCTTGCTGTCTCCTCCCCTTCCACCTCTCCCTCAGCCCTCGGGCCCTGGCATTCCCTCTATCTCTATCTCCCTCCCCCACCCCAGTCGCACCAGCTTCTCATTTTCACACCACAAACAGCTTACAATGGCTTGTTCCCTTTATCATCGATACTTTTTTGCATATCTTTCATTCATTGTTCCTTATCTCTCCACATCACCGTCTATATCTCTCGTTTCCCTGATCCCTGACCAGTCTGAAGAAGGGTCTCGACCCGAAGCGTCGCCTATCTCCTTCGCTCCTTAGATGCTGCTGCACCCGCTGAGTTTCTCCATCTTTTTGTGTACCCTCGATTCTCCAGCATCTGCAGTTCCTTCTTTAACACAGTTCAGACAGTTCTCATATTCTTCCTCCCTTGCTCAACTGTGGTCGGGACCCTGACCCTCCATAATTGCCGCCACGTACAGCCCGATGTTCAAGCCCTCCGGTCGGGATTGTCGGAACGCCGACGTCGGGACAGGTCGAGCACACCCCGCTGCCCAGAGCTCCCAATTGGCCACCTCCTCACAGCCTTGTAGGCCGCAGACCAGCGGTTGGAGTGTTTCTCTGGGAACCCGGGCAAGGGGGTCCCGGAGGTATAGTCCCCGCTGAAGCTCTGGGCCTGCGATGTTAAGGTCCCTGTTGCTGAAGCTCTGGGCACGACTCCAGGAAAGGCCGCTCCAAACCAGCTGTAAGGCTGCGAGGAGAAGGTCGAAGAAGCGACAAGGAAGAAGGTCGCCTCTCCGTCGAGGTAGGTGCCCGAAAACAGTTTCCCCCTATTCCCCCCACACAAGACATACAGAGAAACACTAAAACATACTTTTGGACAAACTAAAAAGAGAAAAAAAGTTGAAACAACGAGCCCGCTGCAGGCGAGGCAGCTGACTTGCAGTGCCACTAGA
This sequence comes from Okamejei kenojei, assembly GCA_035221665.1. NCBI lineage: Eukaryota > Metazoa > Chordata > Chondrichthyes > Rajiformes > Rajidae > Okamejei > Okamejei kenojei. The sequence continues at coordinate 12,672,045 of CM069171.1, read as the reverse complement.
ACCGGAAAGTGCATGAAAGCTGCATAATGCAATACAATTGCTCTGCCCTGTCTGATTTCTTGGATACAAGAAAAATAGTTATTCTATATGGCTGCTCAAAATATGTTCCTCAACTAACATAACTAAAGTGCTAAGGTAGTCATTTTCTACTTGGGAAATTGCTGTGTGCAAAATGGATGCCACACTTCCCACCTTACATTAATGATGATATTTCAGAAAGAATATGAGAACATCCCAGATTGCAAAAGGTACTGAATTAATACAAATCTATTTCTATTTAACTCCTACATGCTTTCACACTTTTAAAGACACCATCAGTCTCCGTGAATTTGATCTTCGAATTTGCAGTGATTTACTTTCTCTGATGCTATTTATTTTTTGTTGAATGAAAGCCTAATAAGAAAATAAATTTTACCACATCATTTGGCCCCACAATCAAATGATATTGCTGTGAGACAAAGAGATTCCATTCCATTTTACCGACTGGCATAAAACTAACATTGTGTTAAATTTCCACCGCATGTGTCTTAATAGGAGTGGCTATACACGCAGCAGGACAGGCCTTATGTCCAGCCAGATGGATGAATGTTATTGAGGAGAACATGTGGGTGTGGAAAGGGAGGAAGATAACCCCATACTTTATAGAAAGAGATAATGAAATATTGATAACACATGCTTGTCACGAGAGAGGCCCTGTGCCAGAAGGGCCAGGAAAATTGTTGAATCCACAACTAAAACCCATTGATGGTACACCAAGCAATAGTGGGCTTAGTTAGGCACAAAGGCTAGCATACGTGGAGGAGACAATGCAATGATTGAATTATGGCTTTCTTGAGAAATAATGATGTAGATGCAAATGTTGATTCCGGAACTAATATTCTCTCCCTAGTCTGGGTCAGTAAATCACTGAGTCGACCACTGGAGTCCAAACTCTCTTTATTTGTATACAACACCACGGGGCCAGCCTTGGATCCACTCACTCGAGCCCTCAGCAGCCTCTCATAAACAGAACAGAAGGAAAAGACAACCGACACACCCTAACGAATTACCCACCCTATTATACCCCTATACACGGCGGGAAAACTAACAGTTTGCAAGTACGGGGGGGGGGGGGGGGGGGGTGTGGGGGTTGTTTCAAAAGGACCTATGGGTAAGGGTGTTTTCCCACTTCCACAGTTCATGCCTTTCCAGGGATTATGTTGCTGACAGATCAGACAACGGCTACTAATCCTCTGCGCCAGAGTTTGCAACCTCGGATGCCACCATATAGATAATAGTATGTCGCCGGTTGCTTGAGCACCGCAATCAGTTACAACATGTATACATTCCATAACCCATATTGCTAACTTATCCGACATACAAGTTTGTCCTGCCGAGGTAACCCACAATCCCGACAGACAATCAATCGTACAACTGAGTTGATTCCATAATTTTACATCTTTCTCAGGATTGTCCACCTGTAACCTAATGACGTCTTGGATAGTTGGCATTGGCTTTTCCGAGGGAGACTTGCCTTTATCTATACTTTTAGTTTGCCTCATCATTTTAGGTACTATGGGCACTATATATTTCATCACAGAAATTTGTTTTGGCAACATTAAGGCTTGTAACAAGTCTGAGACTGATTTCTGGTGGGATATCTGCGTTCTCGCTGAAGTCAAGAATCCTCTATTTCTCCACAACTGGCCAAAATCATGGACCACTCCAACGGCATACCTAGAGTCGGTGTAAACATTCACTCTCAAATTCCTCCCTGCAATCCAGGCTCTTATTAAGGCAAACAGTTCTGCTTGTTGGGCAGAGAATGGTGCTTCAAAGGCAGCTGCTTATATACCACTCCCGGTTTGATTTACAATGGCATATCCAGAAAGCCTTTCTCCAAGGGGTCTGATTGGTCCACCCATCCAATAACAGGGTTAGGCCAGGGTCTGCTATAGGAGTATCTGTTAAATCATCCCTAACAGATGTATCTTCCTTGATTACAAATAGGCAGTCATGCCCTGATTCGATCTGTTCTATCGGTGGTTTATCGAGAAAGGATGCTGGATTGACAGCAGTACAACCCTTGAACTGCTATTTGGGGTTGTTTAACAGGTATATTTCATATTTATTCTGGCGAGCCATGGTGAGGGGTTGAGTCTGCAGCTGTCCAAGCAAGGCAGCAACTGAGTGAGAACTATACACTGTTTTACTTTGGAGTCACGTGAGTGACTACGTGAAGAAGAACCCCGTCCAGTTGCACGCGCGTCATTACGTCAGATGCATGGTGCAGCGACGGTTGGAGTAGCAGAGCTCCTCCTCCAGAGGTAAGTGTAAAAAACCTTGAGGTAAGTGCTAAGCTTAGTTTGGAGGTTGCTTTCTGTATGTACGCTTGGTTTTCACAGCACTAGAACTAAAATGCAGAAAGCTACGAAGGTGAAGGGGAGGCGACCCGCTAGGAAACGTTTGGAAAACCGTTTGGAAGACTTGGATAAAAGTGATCAAAAGTAGCGGGTGCCCACCTAGCTCACCTATATCATCATTAACAGGAGGGTTAGCGACTGCAGACGTGTTGCCTGTGAGCAGCGTCACCGCGCCGGTGGGGTGTAAGGCCACTTCGAAGTCTGCTAGGCCCATTGACTCCGAGTCGGGTCAGGAGGAGTCACCTCCAAAAGGGGAGACCGTTTCGAAACGGTTAAATGTGTCAGACTCGATAACAATCAGCACGGGAGCACCTCAAGGCTGCGTGCTCAGCCCCCTGCTGTACTCACTCAATACTCATGACTGCGTCGCCGGTCATATTGCGAACTCCATCATCAAGTTCGCTGACGACACCACTGTTGTGGGACGTATCACTGATGGGGATGAGTCGGAGTACAGAAGAGAGATCGAGCAACTGTCCATATGGTGCCAGCACAATAACCCGGCCCTCAACACCACCAAAACCAAGGAACTGATTGTGGACTTTGGAAGGAGTAGGATGGGAACCCACAGTCCCATTTATATCAACGGGTCGATGGTTGAAAGGGTCAAGAGGTTCAAATTCCCGGGCGTGCACATCTCTGAAGATCTTTCCTGGTCCGAGAACACTGATGCAATTATCGAGAAAGAACATCAGCGCCTCTACTTCCTGAGAAGATTACGGAGAGTCGGTTTGTCAAGGAGGACTCTCTCTAACTTCTACAGGTGCACAGTAGAGAGCTTGCTGACCGGTTGCATCGTGGCTTGGTTCGGCAACTTGAGCGCCCTGGAGAGGAAAAGACTACAAAAAGTAGTAAGCACTGCCCAGTCCATCATCAGCTCTGACCTTCCTTCCATCGAAGGGATTTACCGCAGTCGCTGCCTCAAAAAGGCTGGCAGTATCATCAAAGACCCACACCATCCTGGCCACACACTCATCACCCTGCTACCTTCAGATAGAAGGTACAGGAGCCTGAAGACTGCAATGACCAGATTCAGGAATAGCTACTTCCCCACAGCCATCAGGCTATTAAACCTGGCTCGGACAAAACTCTGAACATTAATAACCTATTATCTGCTATTTGCACTTTATCAGTTTATTTATTCATGTGTGTATATATTCATATATGGTATATGGACACACTGATCTGTTTTGTAGTCAATGCCTACTATGTTCTGTTGTGCTGAATGGCCTACTCCTACACCTACACCAGCTTAAGGATAAGGGGGAAATCCTTTAAGACCGAGATGAGAAAGACTTTTTTCACACAGAGAGTGGTGAGTCTCTGGAACTCTCTGCCACAGAGGGTAGTTGAGGCCAGTTCATTGGCTATATTTAAGAGTTAGATGTGGCCCTTGTGGCTAAGGGGATCAGAGGGTATGGAGAGAAGGCAGGTACAGGATACTGAGTTGGATGATCAGCCATGATCATATTGAATGGCGGTGCAGGCTCGAAGGGCCGAATGGCCTAATTTCTATGTTTCTATGTCTATTGTCAGTCTGAAGAAAGCCCATTATCCCTCTCCAGAGATGCTGCTTGTCTCGCTGTTACTCCAGCTTTTTCTGTCCATCTTCAGTGAAAACCATGACCACCAGGTTCAAGATTCGCTTCTTCTCAACAACTATCAGGCACTTGACTTTTACACAACACTAATTAAACAATGAACTACGGACTCACTTCGTACTAAGGATTTCGGGGATTTTGCACTGGTATTGAGCTATTGTTTATTACAATGTTATCAATGAGTATAGTGTTTAGATGCGTTTTAGGCTGCTGCAAGAATTTAATTGAGGTTGACGGGGCTAGGACTTTATTCCTTGGAGCTCGGGCAGATGAGAGGTGATCTTATAGAGATGTATAAGATCATGAGGCAAATAGTTTGGGTAGGAGTCCTTTTCCAGAAGAGGGGAATCAAGAATTCATGGTCCGGGACCCCAGTTATTTACAATATATATTAACGATTTAGACAAAGAAATTAAATGTAACATCTTCAGGTTTGCGGATGACACAAAGCTGGGTGGCAGTGTGAGCTGCGAGGAGGATGCTATGAGGCTGCAGAGTGACTTGGATAGGTTGGGTGAGTGGGCAAATGCGTGACAGATAGGTTAATTTCCGGGATGGAGAGACTGACATATGACGAAAGACTGGATCAACTGGGCTTATATTCACTGGAATTTAGAAGGATGAGAGGGCATCTTATAGAGACATATAAAATTCTTAAGGGATTGGACAGGTTAGATGTAGGAAAATTGTTCCCGCAGTTGGGGGAGTCCAGAACCAGGGGTCACAGTTTAAGAATAAGGGGTGGGCCATTTAGGACTGAGATGAGGAAAAATATTTTCTTCCAGAGAGTTGTGAATCTGTGGAATTCTCTGCTGCAAAAGGCATTGGAGCCAATTCATTGGATATTTTCAAGAGAGAGTTAGATATAGCTCTTCGGGATAATGGAATCAAGGGATATGGGGAGAAAGCAGGAACGGGGTGCTGATTTTGGATGATTAGCCATGATCATATTGAATGGCGGTGCTGGCTCGAAGGGTCAAATGGCCTACACCTGCATCTATTTTCTATGTTTCTATATTTCTAGTTCAAGGACTTGGGTTTAAGGCGAGGGGGAAGGGAGGAGGAGACATTTAATAGGAACCTGAGGGGCTACATCTTTACACAAAGGGTGGTAGGTAAATGAAATGCTTCCGGAGGAGGTAGTTGAGGCAGGTAGAATCACAACATTAAAAAAAAACATTTGGACAGGTAAATGAATGGATAGGTTTAGAGGGATATGGACCTCTGATGAGACTTGTGTAGATGGGGCATGTTGGTCAGTGTGGGCAAGGTGTTGTATGACTATAAATGTACAAAAGGATGAATGTAACAAAGTATAAGATGTAACAATGGTTGATGTCTAACTTTAAGTATCTATTTTTTTAATTCAATGTTAAATTCCCTGATTTTTTTTGGATACATATAATAGTAAGATTAAATGGGAACTTACCAGTTCGAAGTTTGATCCTTATTTTATGAGGAGTGACGTTGAGGAATTACGTGAAGAAGCCCCGCCAGGCGCATGCGTGTCATACTTCAAAGCAGCGGCGTGAAAACACAGAAAACAAATAGCCGAAGTAACATAGTAAGGCTTTTAGAAGACTAGAACTACCAGATGGTCTCTTAGATTATGAGGGTGGGAGCGGAGGGCACGTAATTCCTCAACGTCACTCCTCATAAAATAAGGATCAAACTTCAAACTGGTAAGTTCTCGTTTAATCTTACTATTTTACTTTGGAGTCAAGTGAGTGACTACGTGAAGATTTCAAAGCTCTGTATTTTCATGCCGTAGATGCACACCATACGACAATCTGCTTCGGTTGACACAATAGGGAATAAATAATATACTGAACATTGCTTCGAATTATTCAATAACTATTGTTAATAATAACAAACACAGGAATAACCCCTCTGTCTCAGGGGAAATTACAAACAATGATAGAAAACAAAGCAAATGAATTAAATGGAACCCAAACCAGCATGCCCAAACCGTGGCACGGTCTGTGCAGGTTTTCAGAAAATTGAGAAAATGTTGCTTCTCAAGACCATCCTGTGGCCTCGAAGATTTGGTCTAGCGGCACGTCTTGAGCCTTCGCCGCGGAGGTTGATGCCGCCCTGGTGGAGTGAGAGTTAAAGACATGATTGTCGACTCCAGCATAATTGAGAACCTGTTTCAACCATCTAGAAATAGTTTGTGCTAACACTCTTTTATATGGCTTTTTGTGACTAATGAGCAGTCCTGTCTCAGAACCTCTGAGACTCCTTGTTACCTTAATATATTGGTTTAAGTGTTTAACTACATATAACCTTTGGTCAACAGGATAGGCTTTAAATATTACCTTGATTCCAGCCAGACCTGGCCTGCTTTGTTTGATTAAATCATAAACATAGAAGGTAATGTCATTGACAGACAAATGCATACAAGGTATTCGTAACAATTTTAATGTTTGTACACGTTGTGCTGAAACCAGTGCTATTAGCATAACCACAGTAAGAGTTAATCTCTGCATAGATAATGAAGTAATTGGAGCCCATTGCCGAAGCATTGTGAGAACAAGACTGATGTCCCAGATTTCTGTATAGCGAGGTTTCGGAGGGTTTTTATTAAAATTCCTCATAAATTGGGATGCTAACGGATGAGACCCGATAGGATGTTGTTCTGAAGACTGCCCTAAATAAGAGGACAACGCACTCCGGGCACTGGTAATGGCACTATAACTCAGGTGCTCATCAAAATGCAACTTAGCAAAGGAACTCCAACACATCACATATGCTTGCATTATGATAAGACATATTGGATTGTACACAGAAACAGCTCCCATTTCTTTATATGAACCATATATTGTTTTTTGAGTACTATTTTGCCAGCCTGCAGTGAGAACCACTATGGCCCTGTTCGACAATCCAAGTCCTTGGAATTGTCTGGTCAGAACCTGCAGACCAACAATTAATACGGTCATGTAAAGGGTGACTTTCTCCTGTAACCGGATGCACCAACAAATTACTGCAGCTGGGAATCATCATGAACGACTGAACCATGATTGGAAGCACTAATGAGAACCATGGTCGTGTTGGCCAATCTGGGACCACCAAAACACCTGTGGCAGAGTCTCGCTCTATTGTGGTGAGACATTTCGGGATGAAAAAATGGAGGATTGCATAAAATTTTAGTGCCCCCAATGTAACAAGACGGCATCCACGGCAACTGCACCTGGATCTGGCTCCCATGAAACATATTTAGGCAACTGGTGATGTAATCTGGATGCAACAGATCAATGGCTAGCAACCCAAATCGAGTAACAATTGTGAGACAAAGTTTAGAATTCAACATCCATTCTATATTGGAATGAAACATATGCGACCTATGGTCGGCCACCACATTGTCTATAGGTGGTAAATAAATGGCTGAAACGCAGATATGCCTTGACATACACCAATGCCACATGACGGTAGCCCAGTTAACACATGATAATGACCGTGCTCCTCCCATATGATTAATATATGCCACTGCTGTGGTGTTATCAATCTGGAGTTGAATGTGTAAATCCTTCATTGAGGAGCAATATGCCTTTACCCATAAAATGCCCCCAATAATGCAAAATAATTTATCCCGTGTGTGTGGCGAATTAACCCTTCGTGTTCATGCCAGCTACCCCCACAGCTAGACTCTGTGTCTGTAGCCCCCCATCCGAGAGCGCTGACATCAGTCTGGAAGATTAGTGAAGGGTCTAGTACCCAAAATATTATTGGTAACTAGATTAACATTAACAATGCACCACTGCAATTCTGCGAGAGCTGTGGTTGGTAACTGCATAATCCGATGAAAATGGCCTGCATTCGATTTTAGTGCTAGTTCTCGTGCTCTCTGCAAATGTTGATAATGCAAAGGCCCGAAATGTACTGCAGGAACCCTGCTCCCCAGTTCCCAATGACCTTAGAGTCTTCTCGGATGGAGGGATAAAGTTTTTGTGGGAGGCAAGTTACTGTGATAGCAACGGAATTAATAAGAAACCCCAAATACTCAATATTTTGGGTTGGCTGTAACTTGGACTCAGTTGGATGGAGCAACCCCTAATGACTCAAGCACTGATTCTTCAGCTGACTCGTTAGTGTTGCTGATAATTAAGATATCAGCTAAATAAGCCATTACAAAGTGATGATGGCCTGAATAGCACCAGCACAGGTTTTAACACATTAACAAATAGCCTGGGTGCTGAACTCAGGCTATTGACTCCATGAGTCAATGCTTTGTATTGCCACAGCTGCCCCATCCAATTAAATTTCAAGTTCCTGCGATAATGAGCATGAATTGGCAGTGAATAATACACATCTTGCAAATCAATAGTTGCCACATAACAGCCCTGTGATAGCAGCTGTTTAGCAGTAACAAAGGTGTCCAGTTTTAATTCCTATAGAGAACTGAACTGAAGAATTTAAGTGATTGAGGACGAGAATTTATAACACCCATCTTATTGAGATCTGGGGAAACATTAGACACAATTGTGGAGGATGATTAATGGCTTTATCAATCACCATTGTTTACCTGGGTACACAAAAAGCTGGAGAAACTCAGCGGGTGCAGCAGCATCTAAGGAGCGAAGGAGATGGGCGACGTTTCGGGTCGAGACCCTTCTTCAGACTGGTCAGGGATCAGGGAAACGAGAGATATAGACGGTGATGTGGAGAGATAAGGAACAATGAGTGAAAGATATGCAAAAAAGTATCGGTGATAAAGGGAACCAGCCATTGTAAGCTGTTTGTGGTGTGAAAATGAGAAGCTGGTGCGACTGGGGTGGGGGAGGGAGATAGAGATAGAGGGAATGCCAGGGCCCGAGGGCTGAGGGAGAGGTGGGAAGGGGAGGAGACAGCAAGGGTTAACAGAATTGAGAAAATTCAATATTCAAGCCCAAAGGATGCAGACTCCCCAAGCGGAATATGAGGTGCTGTTCCTCCAGCTTGCGGTGTTGCTCACTCTGGCCGTGGAGGAGGCCCAGGACCGAGAGGTCGGATGTGGAATGGGACGGGGAGTTGAAGTGCTGAGCCACCGGGAGGTCGGGTTGGTTATTGCGGACCGAGCGGAGGTGTTCGGCGAAGCGATCGCCAAGCCTCCGCTTGGTCTCACCGATATAGATCATCTGGCATCTGGAGCAGCGGATGCAGTAGATGAGGTTGGAGGAGGTGCAGGTGAACCTCTGTCGGACCTGGAAGGACTGCTTGGGTCCCTGAAAGGAGTGGAGGGGGGAGGTGAAGGGACAAGTGTTGCATTTCTTGCGGTTGCAAGGGAAAGTGCCCGGGGAAGGGGTAGAGTGGGAGGGGAGGGAAGAATGGACAAGAGAGTTGCGGAGGGAGCGGTCTTTGCGGAAGGCAGACGGGGGGAGATGGGAAGATGTGGCGGGTGGAGGGGTCACGTTGGAGGTGGCGAAACTGGCGGAGGACTATATGTTGTATTTGCCGGCTGGTGGGGTGAAAGGTGAGGACCAGGGGGACTCTGCCCTGTTTGCGAGTGGGGGAATGGGGAGCGAGGGCAGTGTTGCGGGGTATGGAGGAGACCCTGGCGCGAGCCTCATCAATAGTGGGGGAGGGGAATCCCCGTTCTCTGAAGAATGAGGCCATTTGTGATGACCTGGTGTGGAACACCTCATCCTGGGAGCAGATGCGGCGTAGACGGAGGAATTGGGAATAGGGGATGGAGTCCTTACAGGAAGCAGGGTGGGAGGAAGAGTAGTCCAGGTAGCTGTGGGAGTCAGCTCCCACAGCTACCTGGACTACTGTACCCTCGATTCTCCAGCATCTGCAGTTCCTTCTTTAAAACCATTGTTTACCTGTTCAGGCTCTGGAGCAGAAAACACCCACATTTTATTAGGCTTGTGCTGTTGAGGTGGATCTATCACTGAGATAAACTCAATGGTAGACATGAGACAGTATTTAGTATAAACATATCATACGTTATACAGCACCATTCATTCGAAAACATTTGTAATCAACCGCCAATAGGAGATTGGCCACCAGAACTATATCGTTAAGAAAAGTACCTGTACCTCTACAGTTGACCTGTAAATCTGTTGTCTGCTCATATTGGGGTTGTAGCTGGTCTGTCTCAGTGGGTACCCTCGTTGCCCCACTGGCCTGCCCCTGCTGAGCCCAGCACCTGGATTTGACCTTGAGTATTAACCCAGGGTTGCGAATAGGTGGCCTCAAAATGCTTGACTACATTAAGCCAATTGTTTTGGCTTCATCATGAATTTCACGAATTTTCTTGACAAGGTCCGTTCCAAACAAGAATTCAGGCATTTGTACATTAGTCGCCTTACATAGAGCAGCAAATTTTTGATTTAGTGTTAGCCTGATGCCGATATTCCCTGATGCAATTTCCTGAAAAATGCATTGCATAAAATACCCAACATATCTGTTGTGAGTTTGAGGAATGATTGTCCCTTGGACCATAGTGCCAAATGCAGTATTTGCTGCAGCCACCAGTTGGAGGACGTGTTGACACCGAACCTCCTGTCCCCTCAAAGAAGGACTCATGGGTGCCCAGAACCTGGGTCACCGTGGGCACTTTCAGTACATTAAACAGGTGTCTCATATTTGTTTGCAGTCACTTGCATCATATCTTGCTGGAGCTGGTGAGGTACTAAATAATTGATACTGCTAGCAAGGGATTGTTCCATTGCCTCACCAGTCCCCTCCGGAATAGCAAAACTCATTGCCATTTCGGAGACACCCGGAGCGTGGCTCTTGTGCTCGCTGGTGTTTGCACATAAGCAGGGACACCAGTATCAGGGTCAGCTGCAACCTGCCCTGCTTCTCCCAAATCATATAGTATGATTGAGAGGCCCACAGGAGCCGTTGGAAGAAGAGGAGGAGGGGGAGGAGCGACACCCGACCGGTAAGGATAAAAATCAAGCGCGGGGCTTGTTTTTCCAGAGGCCCACAGGAGCCGTTGGAAGAAGAGGAGGAGGGGGAGGAGGGGGAGGAGCGACACCCGACCGGTAAGGATAAAAATCAAGCGCGGGGCTTGTTTTTCCAGAGGCCCACAGGAGCCGTTGGAAGAAGAGGAGGAGGGGGAGGAGGGGGAGGGGGAGGAGCGACACCCCGACCGTAAGGATAAAAATCAAGCGCGGGGCTTGTTTTTTCCAGAGGCCCACAGGAGCCGTTGGAAGAAGAGGAGGAGGGGGAGGAGCGACACCCGACCGGTAAGGATAAAAATCAAGCGCGGGGCTTGTTTTTCCAGAGGCTTACCAAAATCCATAACATTCCATTTGGAGAAGTGGATTTTTTTTTTGAGGAAGCCGCTGATTGGTGGAAGAGGACCCGAGGAAGCAGCTGATTGGGTGCAACCCCGGGTTTACAATTTTACATTTTTGCCTTCTGGGAGTTAGGGATTCTGGGAGTTAAGGATTCAGTATTTAGTAGTAAAGTTTAAAGGATAAGTTTTTGTGTTTTTTTAATATTTAATACAGAGTAATTTGGGAGTAAGGTATGGCAGTAGAGATTGGCCCCGTGGTTTGTTCAGCCTGCAACATGTGGGAGATCAGGGAGATGGTCGGTGTCCCTGGTGACTACGTTTGCAGGAAGTGTGTCCAGCTGCAGCTCCTGGCAGACCGCATTGAACGATTGGAACTGCGGCTGGATTCATACTGGAGCATCCACGATGCGGAGAAAGTCGTGGATAGCACGTACAGTGAGTTGGTCACACCGCAGGCAAAAGGTAAGAGGACAAGAAGGGAACGGGTGGCCAATACCCAGCAAAGCAGTAGGCAGGTAGTGCAGGAGACCCCTGCGGTCATCTCCCTCCTAAACAGGTATACCATTTTGGATACTGTTGAGGGAGATGGCTCATCAGGGGAATGCAGCAGCAGCCAGGTTCAAGGCACCATGGGTGGCTCTGCAGCACATGGGGGGGAAAAAAGAGGGGAAGGGCAATAGTAATAGGGGATTCAATTGTCAGGGGAATAGATAGGTGTTTCTGCGGCCGCAAACGAGACTCCAGGATGGTATGTTGCCTCCCTGTTGCAAAGGTCAGGGATGTCACTGAACGGCTGCAGAACATTCTGGAGGGGGAGGGTGAACAGCCAGTTGTCGTGGTGCATGTTGGCAAAACGATATAGGTAAAAAAAGGGATGAGGTCCTACAAGGTGAATTCAGGGAGCTAGGAGATAAACTTAAAAGTAGGACCTCAAAGGTAGTAATCTCCGGATTACTACCAGTACCACGGGCCAGTCAGAGTAGAAATAGGAGGATAATGCAAATGAATACGTGGCTTGAAAAGTGGTGCAAGGGGGAGGGATTCAAATTTTTAGGGCACTGGGACCAGTTCTGGGGGAGGTGGGACCGGTACAAACAGGACGGTTTGCACCTGGAATGGAATGGAACCAATGTTCTTGGGGAGTGTTTGCTAGTGCTGTCAGGGAGGATTTAAACTAATGTGGCAGGGGGATGGGTACAAGAGCAGAGAGGCAGGAGGGTGTAAAATGAGGTAGAAGCATTAGGTAGCAAGGTGAAAAGTAAGAGTGGCAGGCAGACAAAACCAGGGCAAAAATCAAAAAGGCCACTTTTCAGCAAAATTGTATAAGGGGTAAGTGCGTTGTAAAGACAAGCCTGAAGGCTTTGTGTCTCAATGCAAGGAGTATTCGTAATAAGGTGGACGAGTTGAACGTGCAGATAGATATTAATGATTATGATATAGTTGGGATCACGGAGACATGGCTCCAGGGTGACGTAGGCTGGGAGCTGAACATCCAGGGATATTCAATATTCAGGGAGGGATAGAGGAGAAAGGAAAAGGAGGTGGGGTAGCGTTGCTGGTTAGAGAGGAGATTAACGCAATGGAAAGGAAGGACATTAGCTTGGAGGATGTGGAATCGGTATGGGTAGAGCTACAAAACACTAAGGGGCAGAAAACGCTGGTGGGTGTTGTGTACAGGCCACCTAACAGTAGCAGAGAAGTTGGGGATGGTATCAAACAGGAAATTAGAAATGCGTGCGACAAAGGCAAAACAGTTATAAATGGGTGACTTCAATCTACATATAGATTGGGTTAATCAAATTGGCAGGGGTGCTGAGGAAGAGGATTTTTTGGAATGTATGCGGGATAGTTATCTAAATCAACATGTAGAGGAAACCAACGAGAGAGCAGGCTATTTTAGACTGGGTTTTGAGTAATGAGGAAGGGGTAATTAGCCGTCTTGTTGTACGTGCCCCCTTGGGCAAGAGTGACCATAGTATGGTTGAGTTCTTCATTAGGATGGAGAGTGACATTGTTAATTCAGAAACAATGGTTCTGAACTTAAAGAAAGGTAACTTTGAGGGTATGAGACGTGAATTGGCCAAGATTGACTGTCAATTAATTCTAAAAGGGTTGACGGTGGATATACAATGGAAGACATTTAAAGACTGCATGGATGAACTACAAAAATTGTTCATCCCAGTTTGGCAAAAGAATAAATCGGGGAAGGTAGTGCATCCGTGGATAACAAGGGAAATCAGGGATAGTATCAAAGCAAAGGATGATGCGTACAAAGTAGCCAGAAAAAGCAGCATACCAGAGGACTGGGAGAAATTCAGAGACCAGCAGAGGAGGACAAAGGGCTTAATTAGGAAAGGAAAAATAGATTATGAAAGAAAACTGGCAGGGAACATAAAAACTGACTGCAAAAGTTTTTATAGATATGTGAAGAAAAAGAGGTTAGTTAAAAACAAATGTAGGTCCCTTGCAGTCAGAAACAGGTGAGTTGATCATGGGGAACAAGGATATGGCGGACCAATTGAATAACTACTTTGGTTCCGTCTTCACTAAGGAAGACATAAATAATCTGCCTGAAATAGCAGGGGACTGTGGGTCAAAGGAGGAATTGAGTGAAATCCAGGTCAGTCGGGAAGTGGTGTTGGGTAAATTGAATAGATTAAAGGCCGATAAATCCCCAGGGCCAGATAGGCTGCATCCCAGAGTACTTAAGGAAGTAGCTCAGGAAATAGTGGATGCATTAGTGATAATCTTTCAAAACACTTTAGATTCTGGAGTAGTTCCTGAGGATTGGCCGGTAGCAAATGTAACCCCTCTTTTTAAGAAGGGAGGGAGAGAGAAAACGGGGAATTACAGACCAGTTAGTCTAACATCGGTAGTGGGGGAAACTGCTAGAGTCAGTTATTAAAGATGGGATAGCAGCACATTTGGAAAGTGGTGAAATCATTGGACAAAGTCAGCATGGATTTACAAAAGGTAAATCATGTCTGACGAATCTTGTGGAATTTTTCGAGGATGTAACTAGTAGCGTGGATAAGGTAGAACCAGTGGATGTGGTATATCTGGACTTCCAGAAGGCTTTCGACAAGGTCCCACATAAGAGATTAGTATACAAACTTAAAGCATACGGTATTAGGGGTTCAGTATTGATGTGGATAGAGAACTGGCTGGCAAACAGGAAGCAAAGAGTAGGAGTAAACGGGTCCTTTTCACAATGGCAGGCAGTAACTAGTGGGGTACCGCAGGGCTCAGTGCTGGGACCCCAGCTATTTACAATATATATTAATGATCTGGATGAGGGAATTGAAGGCAATATCTCCAAGTTTGCGGATGACACTAAGCTGGGGGGCAGTGTTCGCTGTGAGGAGGATGCTAGGAGACTGCAAGGTGACTTGGATAGCTGGGTGAGTGGGCAAATGTTTGGCAGATGCAGTATAATGTGGATAAATGTGAGGTTATCCACTTTGGTGGCAAAAACAGGAAAGCAGACTATTATTTAAATGGTGGCCGATTAGGAAAAGGGGAGATGCAGCGAGACCTGGGTGTCATGGTACACCAGTCATTGAAAGTAGGCATGCAGGTGCAGCAGGCAGTGAAAAAAGCGAATGGTATGTTAGCTTTCATAGCAAAAGGATTTGAGTACACGAGCAGGGAGGTTCTACTTCAGTTGTACAGGGTCTTGGTGAGACCACACCTGGAGTATTGCGTACAGTTTTGGTCTCCAAATCTGAGGAAGGACATTATTGCCATAGAGGGAGTGCAGAGAAGGTTCACCAGACTGATTCATGGGATGTCAGGACTGTCTTATGAAGAAAGACTGGATAGACTCGGTTTATACTCTCTGGAATTTAGGAGATTGAGAGGGGATCTTATAGAAACTTACAAAATTCTTAAGGGGTTGGACAGGCTAGATGCAGGAAGATTGTTCCCGATGTTGGGGAAGTCCAGGACAAGGGGTCACAGCTTAAGGATAAGGGGGAAATCCTTTAAGACCGAGATGAGAAAGACTTTTTTCACACAGAGAGTGGTGAGTCTCTGGAACTCTCTGCCACAGAGGGTAGTTGAGGCCAGTTCATTGGCTATATTTAATAGTGAGTTGGATGTGGCCCTTGTGGCTAAGGGGATCAGAGGGTATGGAGAGAAGGCAGGTACGGGATACTGAGTTGGATGATCAGCCATGATCATATTGAATGGCGGTGCAGGCTCGAAGGGCTGAATGGCCTACTCCTGCACCTAATTTCTATGTTTCTATGTTTCTATGTTAGTAGGGAGGCATCCTCCAGTCCTAAACAAGGCGCTGGAAGGAACCCCAATATATGGAAACCCCCCATATGTTGTTCGCGGTATGGGCCCTCTTGGACATCACTGGCCCTTGGATCCTTATGTAATCAAAGGTTGGAGCATCAGCTGCATGTTCCCAACCTCCCCCACATTCTGTATGATCAGGGGAAGAGTCACCATTGTCGTCAAAGAACCCAGGTCTGTGACTTTATATTTGCCTTTCATGGCTAGTAGCAGCCTCAGTCTGCTTTGTACCCTTGGAAAATAAATAGCTGGACCAGGCTCATTCTGAATCAAAATTCCAGTTGGCCTGCCTTTTGTAAATGGAGCTAGTGGTGAAGATTAGCGTGCTATCTTAACTGCTGCCGGTAAAATGGCACCCGGCATCAGAACCGGCTTATCTCCTGACACGATCAAATTCGTGAATCCCTGGACCTGCGCTAAGACGGATCTTCAGAAGTGACAGCTCCACTCCTACTGACTGCTCGAGCCAGCTTTACGGAGTGGAAATACTTCTTGGTAAAGGTTGTAAGAACACTTACCTTAGAAGTTCCTACTTACCGCTGGAGCTGTGCCCTCCAGCCCGTTCAGTGCGACGCGCGGACGTAATGACGCGCATGCGCCTGGAGGGGCTTCTTCACGTAGTCACTCACGTGACTCCGAAGTAAAACCACAATTTACTAAGCCATCCATCTGATTAATTTATATCATACCATGCTGCTCAGTTCTTCCATTTTGTAATTATTAAAATAAGCCCCACTGAGTAATTAAGCTCTCCCATTGATACATAATCATTTCATTGTACCTTACAAAGATATTCCATTTCCCACCAGAAGAAAGACTGCACAATGGTGATTATTAGAATTAATGTTAATCCAATGCTTCATCTGGTCCTTCTGCTGAATGTGAATAATCCTTTGGCACTCGTCGAAGAACACGAGAGCTTTCCTGTGAGATATTTCTCTCTTTACTTATAACAGCAGAAATATCTCATTGTTCATATATATTTTAATTCTGTTTGTGAATCTTTCTCTGTGCAGAATGGTTATTCCTGACAAATGGCACAAAAATATATAAACATTTCATGACAAAGTTAAAAGATATCCATGATTTACCTGGATAGAACACAAAGCAAAGTCTTTTCACTATCATGAAAATAAATAAACCAATAAAATAGTGTTGTATTACGGCTCCAGTCTTTTTAGTAGTTTTGATTCTCCAGGCCCATAGGACATTTAATTATTTGTGAATTGTGAGATTGAGAATTGAATAAACATTACTGGGAAGTCTTCAGAATGATTTCTTGCCTTGTGCTGACATGACTCGGGCGTGCCACCCACACAGGATGCTTTCTTTAATCATTTTTAATTCAGGCAAATTAAAGAGCAAATACACCAACCATTGACCCAAGGCCAAGGTTGTGGTACAAGTTCTAAAAGGAACAATGAATTTGAAAGGTTGTGTTTATTATTCAATGTCATGCCTTGTTTTTGCGTATGCCAAAATAATAATTGGAGCCCAACCCAGGCGACTATTTGTGTGCTAGCCTCAGAAGCAGATCAGCAAACTCAGGTTACAAACGCTCCACACTCTTACATCTCTATTCCTACAGCAACAATTCTTACTTTAACAATGATCTTTTTAAACTCCTCTCACTAAACGTTATTCCCTTATCATGTATCTATACACTGTAAATGGCTCGATTGCAATCATGTATTTTCTTTCTACAGTCTGGATAGCGCCCAATAAAAGCTTTTCACTGTACCTCGGTACACATGACAATAAACTAAACTGAAACTGAAACAGTTCCATGAACTTTTAGAACTTTGTCAATGACAAACACTTGCGTACTGCCTAGGTGAGGTCTGCTGAATGATTTTACCAGGTTGTATGCAAAACAAAAGATTTCACTGTATCTAGGTTCATGTGACATAAACTACCATGGCCTCATTGAATCTAAATAGATCAGGCCCTTCTGCATACAATGTTAGTGCCACACAGATGCCAAGCCCAATTATTTCCTGTCTGCACATAATCCATATGCCTATCCAAAAGTCTCTTCAATGCCACTATTGCATCGGCCTCAACCACCACCCCTAGCAAAGGCATTCAAGCACTCAGCGCCCACTATGCCTTGTCATCTTCTTCTCTCCCCCTCTCCTTCTCTCCCCCTCTCCTTCTCTCTCCCTCTCCTTCTCCCCCCCTCTTCTTCTCTCTCCCTCTCTCTCTTACTTTCTCTTTCCTTCTTTTTCTCTCTCTCTTTCTTTATCTCTCTCATTCTCTCTCTCTCTCTCCTCTCTCTCTCTCTCTCTCTCTCTCTCTCTCTCTCTCTCTCTCTCTCTCTCTCTCTCTCTCTCTCTCTCTCATTCCTTCTTACCTTCTTTCTTTCCTTCTTTCCATCTTTCCATCCTTCCTTCTTTCTTTCCTTCCTTTCTTTCCTTCTTTCATTCCTCCTTTCCGGATCTCATATACATTAAACAAGACTCTGTATTTCAGCATCTTTCCACCATTATATCACAATGGGATCTCATTACATTGAAAAAAATCTGTTTTAAAAATCGCTGCAGCTTCCACCTCATAATGACGTCAAGAGGGGTATGGAGGGGAGAGGGGTTACGGAGAGAGGGAGGGAGTGACCGAGTGTAGGGGAAAGGAGGGAGGGAGTGACTGAGTGTAGGGGAAAGGAGGGAGGGAGAGGTGAGGTAGGGATTGGGGGAAGGAAGGAGGAGAGGGGAAATAAGTGGGAGGGTGAAGAGGAGGGGAAAGAAGTGCTGGGGATGAGGGGGAATCGGGAGGATAGGGGTAGGAAAAGGGATGGGGAGCGCACTTGGGGAGGGTTGCCATGACTCATGTCACAATGGGTTTCTCTGGCGTCATATCAGGAAGCTGTCAGCCACGCCTGTGCAGTCGGGGGCTAAGGGTGTGTGGTGGAATATTGCGTTCGGGGACCAGCTTTCCCATGTGACAAGTACCCAAAGGGTCCCACTTGGTCTAGATATTATTAAAACTCTCATCTTATTTGTTATTTTGTCTGTAATTCTCTCTGTGTGCCTGTGAGTGTGATCCCAAAATTACACCAAAACAGTACAGGGAAATGCCACAATTGTTGGCCCACCTTACTCACCATTGCCCTGTGGTGTGTTGTATCCAGTTCCATTCAGATTGATGGTATATTTTACAAGTTATTCACATTTTAAACATTACAAAAACGACTGACAAAAATCTCTTCCATCTGCACTGGCCGTTAGCAGTGCATGATGTCACAATGGGATCTAATTTACATAAACTGCCCTTCAGCAGTATTCCACCCCACAATTACATCACAATGGGATCTAATTTACATTAAAATAACTCAGTTTGAAAAAACACAGCTGCTTGCACTTCACGATGACGTCAAGGCGGGTAGGGAGGGGAGAGGTGTTAGGGAGGGAGGGAGTGACTGAGGGTAGGGGAAAGGAGAGGGGGAAAGTGTGGGAGGGAAGAAGAAGAGGGGAAAAAGAGGGAGGATGAACAGCAGGGGGAGGAATTGCTGGGGATGAGGGGGAATGGAGGAGTATAGTGGTAGGAAGAGGGGTGGCAAGGCGCACTTGCGGAGGGTTGCCGTGACTTGCATCACAACGGCGATCTCTGGCGTCACAACGGGAACCCTTCAGCCACGCCTGCACAGCTGGGAGCTATGGGTGAATGGTGGAATATTGCGTTCGGGGGCCAGCCCTCCCATGTGACAGGGACCCAACGGGTCAATGTCACATCTAGTTTGTTTCTATATAGGGGGAATGGGGCCCAAGCGGTCCCACTTGGTCCCACTTTGCAGCTATGCCCTCTAGTTTTCTGACTATCTACCTTATCTATGCCTCTCATAATTTTACATACTTCTATTAGGTCTCACGACAACTGACGGATGTGACCTTATTGGAATGATTAGCTTTAATTAGCAGGTTGGAGATACATGAGCTGTTTTCATTTGAGTGTCAAAGGCTGAGGGGGATCTGATAGCAGTATATACAATTATGGGAGACATAGATAGAGTAGACTGTTCTGTTGTGTTGTTCTGTTGTCCTTGAATTAGAAATATAGAAACATAGAAAATAGATGCAGGAGTAGGCCATTTGGCCCTTCGAGCCAGCACCGCCATTCAATATGATCATGGCTAATCATCCAAAATCAGCACCCCGTTCCTGCTTTCTCCCCATATCCCTTGATTCCATTAGCCCGAAGAGCTATATCTCTCTCTTGAAAATATCCAATGAATTGGCTCCAATGCCTTTTGCAGCAGAGAATTCCACAGATTCACAACTCTCTGGATGAAAATGTTTTTCCTCATCTCAGTCCAAATGGCCTACCCCTTATTCTTAAACTGTGACCCCTGGTTCTGGACTCCCCCAACTGTGGGAACATTTTTCCTACATCTAACCTGTCCAATCCATTAAGAATTTTATATGTCTCTATAAGATCCCCTCTCATCCTTCTAAATTCCAGTGAATATAAGCCCAGTTGATCCAGTCTTTCGTCATATGTCAGTCTCTCCATCCCGGAAATTAACCTATCTGTCATGCATTTGCCCACTCACCCAACCTATCCAAGTCACCCTGCAGCCTCATAGCATCCTCCTCGCAGCTCAAACTGCCACCCAGCTTTGTGTCATCCGCAAACCTGAAGATGTTACATTTAATTTCTTTGTCTAAATCGTTAATATATATTGTAAATACAGTGGCTTGCAAAAGTATTCATACCCCTTGAACTTTTCCACATTTTGTCACGTTACAACCACAAACGTAAATGTATTTTATTAGGATTTTATGTGATAGACCAACACAAAGTGGCGCATAATTGTGAAATGGAAGGAAAATGATACATGGTTTTCAAATCTTTTTACAAATAAAAAACCGAGAAGTGTGGCGTGCAAAAGTATTCAGCCCCCTCTGCTCTGATACCCCTAAATTAAATCCAGTGCAACCAATTGCCTTCAGAAGTCACCTAATTAGTAAATACAGTCCACTTGTGTGTAATCTAATCTCAGTTGTTCTGTGAAGGCCTCAGAGGTTTGTTAGAGAACATTAGTGAACAAACAATGTTCCTTGGGCATCATGAAGCCCAAGGAACACACCAGACAGGTCAGGATAAATTTATGGAGAAGTCTAAAGCCGGGTTAGGTTATAAAAAAATATCCCAAGCTTTGAACATCTCACGGAGCACTGTTCAATCCATCATCCGAAAATGGAAAGAGTATGGCACAACTGCAAACCTACCAAGACATGGCCGTCCACCTAAACTGACAGGCCGGGCAAGGAGAGCATTGATCAGAGAAGCAGCCAAGAGGCCCATGGTCACTCTGGAGGAGCTGCAGAGATCCACAGCTCAGGTAGGATATTCTGCCCACAGGACAACTATTAGTCGTGCACTCCACAAATCGGGTCTTTATGGAAGAGTGGCAAGAAGAAAGCCATTGTTGAAACAAAGCCATAAGAAGTCCCGTTTGCAGTTTGCCACAAGACATGTGGGGGACACAGCAAACATGTGGAGGAAGATGCTCTGGTCTGATGAGACCAAAATTGAAGTTTTTGGCATAAATGCAAAACGCTATGTGTGGTGGAAAACTAACACTGCACATCACCCTGAACACACCATCCCCACTGTGAAACATGGTGGTGGCAGCATAATGCTGTGGGGATGCTTTTCTTCAGCAGGGACAGGGAAGCTGGTCAGAGTTGATGGGAAGATGGATGGAGCCAAATACAGGGCAATCTTGGAAGAAAACCTGTTAGAGTCTGCAAAAGACTTGAGACTGGGGCGGAGGTTCACCTTCCAGCAGGACAACAACCCTAAACATACAGCCAGAGCTACAATGGAATAGTTTAGATCAAAGCATATTCATTTGTTAGAATGGCCCAGTCAAAGTCCAGACCAATTGAGAATCTCTGGCAAGACTTGACAATTGCTGTTCACAGACGCTCTCCATCCAATCCAACAGAGCTTGAGCTATTTTGCAAAGAAGAATGAACAAAAATTTCAGTCTCTAGATGTGCAAAGCTGGTAGAGACATACCCCAAAAGACTTGCAGCTGTAATTGCAGCGAAAGGTGGTTCTACAAAGTATTGACTCAGGGGGGCGGAATACTTTTGCATGCCACACTTTTCAGTTTTTTATTTGTAATAAAATTTGGAAGCCACTGTAATTAAATTTTCCTTCCACTTCACAGTTATGCACCACTTTGTATTGGTCTATCACATAAAATCCCAATAAAATACATTTACGTTTGTGGTTGTAACGTGACAAAATGTGGAAAGGTTCAAAGGGTATGAATACTTTTGCAAGCCACTGTAACTGGGGTCCCCGACCATGAATTCTTGATTCCGCTCTTCTGGGAAAGGACTCCTACCCAAACTATTTGCCTCATGATCTTATACATCTCTATAAGTTCACCTGTCATCTGCCCGAGCTCCAAGGAATAAAGCCCCGTCAACCTCAATTAAATTCTTGCAGCAGCCTAAAAGGCATCTAAACACTATACTCATTGTAAACAATAGCCCAATACCAGTGCAAAATCCCCGAAATCCTTAGTACAACCGAAGTGAGTCCATAGTTCATTGTTTAATTAGTGTTGTGTAAACGTCAAGTGCCTGATAGTTGTTGAGAAGAAGCGATTCTTGAACCTGGTGGTCGTGGTTTTCACTGAAGATAGACACAAAAAGCTGGAGTAACAGCGAGACAAGCAGCTTCTCTGGAGAGAAGAAATGGGTGACATTTCAGGTCAAGACCATTTTCAGACTGACAATAGACAATAGGTGTAGGAGTTGGCCATTCGGCCCTTCAAGCCAGCACCGCCATTCAAGGTGATCATGGCTGATTATCCCCAATCAGTAACCTGTTCCTGCCTTCTCCCCATATCTCCTAACTCCACTATCTTTAAGAGCCCTATCTAGCTCTCTCTTGAAAGTATCCAGGGAACCAACCTCCACCGTCCTCTGAGGCAGAGAATTCCACAGACTCCCAACTGGCTTACCCCTTATTCTTAAACTGTGGACCCTGGTTCTGGACTCCCCCAACATCAGGAACATGTTTCCTGCCTCTAGCATGTGCAAACCCTTAATAGTCTTATATGTTTCAATAAGATCCTCTCTCATCCTTCTAAACTCCAGAATATACAAGCCCAGCCACTCCATTCTCTCAGCTTATGACAGTCCTGCCATCCCGGGAATTAACCTACTGGTTAGGATTAAGGGACTGGTTAGGGATATGGGAAATGTGAAATATAGATGATGATGTAGATAGATAAAGAACAATGAATGAAAGATATGCAAAATAAGTAACGATGATAAAGGAAACAGGCCGTTGTTAGCTGTTTGTTGGGTGAAAACGAGAAGCTGTTGTGACTTGGGTGGGGGAGGGATAGAGAGAGCAGAAATACCGAAGCTACCTGAAGTGAGAGAAATCAACATTCATACCACTGGGCTGTAAGCTGCCCAAGTGGAATATGAGATGCTTTTCCTCCAATTTGCGTTTAGTCTCACTGATAAAGGAGGAGACCTAGGACAGAAAGGTCTGTGTGGAAACGGGAAGAAGAAATAATGTGTCCAGCAACCGGGAGATCAGGTTGGTTCAGGTGGGCTGAGCGAAGGTGTTCAACAAAACAATCGCCCAGTCTATGTTTGGTCTCGCCGATGTATAAGAGTCCACATCTTGAACAACGGATACAGTAGATGAAGTGCAAGTGAACCTCCGTCTAACCTGAAAGGGTTGTCAGGGTCCCAGGACACAGTCGAGGGAGGAGGTATAGCGACAGATGTTGCATCTTCAGCAGTTGCAGGGGAAGGTACCTGGAGACGGGGTGGTTTGGATGAGAAGGGATGAGTTAAGCAGAGAGTTGCAGAGGGAACTGTCTCTGCGGAAGGCGGAAAGAGGTAGAGATGGGAAAATGTGGCTAGTGGTGGGATCCCGTTGGAGTTGGCGGAAATTTTGAAGGATTATGCGATGGCTGATGGGGTGAAAGATAAGGGCTAGGGGAACTCTGTCTTAGTTGCGACTGGGGGGGGGGGGAGCAAGGGCGGAGCTGCAGGGTACCGAGGAGGCACGAGTGAGGGCCTCATCTATGATGGGAGAGGGGAACTTTTGAGGTAGCTCCTTCTATAGATCCCTTGGATGGTGTGGAGATCAACACCCGTGATGAACATGGCAGTATTTGTAGATCAAACAGTATTGCTGATTGCCAGGCCATCTGTGATTGATGAGCGAGGCAGGGTGGCATCTTCTGCCATACGAACCACCAAGGTATCCCGGTGTGAAGGATGAGTGTAATCAATTTCCGTGATGTCAAAAGTGTCTATTTCTGATGTGTGATGGGTGCTCGACCTCCAGGGAGCACGGGATAATGTGTCAGCCAGATACATGTGCTCACCCTGCTTGTAAGTGAGAGAAATATCATACTTCTGGAGCTGCAGCATCATTCTTTACAGTAGCGCCGGAGCAGCATGTAAAAGGCTTGTTTAAAATGGCTCTGAAATCTGCCGTTTGAGTTGCCGAAACAGGTCAAGATGCAACCAGTCAATATGCTCTCCACCGACACCCATAGAAATTCAAGAAAGTATTCATAGACAAACTGAATCTCCTCAATCTTCTCTGGATGTCGAGGTGTAAATGGGCTTTCTTCATGATTGTATCACAGCACTGGACCCCGAGATATTCACGACAAGAAACTTGAACCAGAACCTCTCCCCTCCACTCCGCCCAACTGTACCCATGCAGATCTCACTGACTTCATCAACTTCACGACTAATTCCATCCAGTACTCAAATTCACCTTGGACCATCTCTGATATTTCCCTACCATTTTCAGATCTCACTGTCTCCATCACAGGAGACTGACTATCGACTGACATCTACTACAAACCCACTGACTCCCATAACTATCTACACTGTACCTCTTGCCGCCCTGGTTCCTGTGAAGACTCCATCCCCTACTCCCAATTCCACCGTCTATGCTGCATCTGCGCCCAGGATGAGGCTTTCCATTCCAGGTCATCGGAGATGTCCTCATTCTTTAGGGTACTGGGTTCCCCTCTTCCATTATGGATGAGGCTCTCACTTGGGTGTCTTTAATAACCCGCAGCTCCACTCTTGCTCCTCTCCTCCCATTCATAACAAAGACAGTGTCCCCCTTGTCCTCGCCTTCCACCCCATCTAGCCGTTGCATACAGCACATAATCCTCCAACATTTTTGCCACCTCATCTACTGTTTCTGATGCTCTATGTGTAGACACCTCTATATCGGCGAGAACAAGCAGGTTTGGCGATCGTTTCGCTGAACACCTCCACTCGATCCACCTAAACCTACCTGATCTCCTGTTTGCTTAACACTTTAACTCCCCTTCCATACCCAATCTGACCTTTCTGTCCTGGACCTCCTCCATTGTCAGTGAAGCTCAGCCCAAATTGGAGGGACAGCACCTCATATTTTGCTTGGGTAGCTTACACCCCAGCGGTATGAACATTGACTTCACTAAGTTCAAATGGCCCTTGCTTTCCCTCTCTCTCCATCCCCACCTCCCTTCCCAGTTCTCCTAACAGTCCTATTGTCACCGATTACATTTTATCTCTGGTCCTCCCACTCCCCCGACATCAGTCCGAAGAAAGGTCTGAACCCAAAACGTCACCCATTGCTATTCTCCCAAGATGCTGCCTGTCCCGCTGAGTTAATGCAGCATTTTGTGTCTGCCCCAGAAACTTGAAGTTGTTGATTCTCTCTACTGCTGACCATTTGAAGATAGGTTCACAGATCTATGGTTTTCCCATTCTAAAGTGAACAATCAAGTCCTTGGTTTTGCTGATGTTGAGAGCAAAGTCATTGTTCAGGCATTGTTCAATCAATCTGTCTCCTATATTATGACTCATCACTACCCATTATTCGTCCAACAAGAGTAATGTGTTTGGTAATTTTAAAGGTAGCGTTGGTATGTGGCTACACAGTCAAAGGTATAGAAAGACAGTAGAGCATGGGACTGAACACACAGTCCTGAGGTGCTCTTGTACAGATGACTATTGAGGAAGAAGTGTTGCCAATTTTACATATTGTCAATGAGGAAGTCCAGTTGCACATAGTTCCCTGATTCTTCCTCATGGCAAAATGTTATCCTCTCTTCATCCTTCATGATTTTCCCCACACCTTATTAAGGTTCCTTGAATTTTGGCATTCATTGAGTCTGAAGAAAGGTCCCGACCCAAATCTCCATGGTGCTTGATCCACTGAGTCACTCCAGCATTTTGTGTTTTGCTCAAGTTTCCAGTATCTGCAGTTCCTCATATCTCCCTGAGTTTTTACTGGACTTTAAGCTTCCTGCAATAATTTGGCACCTCCTTTCTCTACTGATCATCTCCTTTCTCTACTGATCATCTCCTAGACCCCTCAATTATCCTCTCAAGCATTCTCAATCCTTCTGTAGGTCTATTGCATCTGCTGCTCTAGATGTCAGCTGATCTATATTGGTGAGACCAAGCATAGGCTTGGCCGAACACCTCCGCTCGGTCCGCATTAACAAACCTGACCTCCCGGTGGCTCAGCACTTCAACTCCCCCTCCAATTCCGTATCCGACCTCTCTGTCCTGGGCCTCCTCCGCAACCAGAGTGAGCAACACCGGAACTTGGAGGAACAGCACCTCCTATTCCGCTTGGGGAGCCTGCATCCTGGTGGCATGAACATTGATTTTTCACAATTCTGTTAACCCTTGCTATCCCCTCCCCTTCCTACCTCTCCCTCAGCCCTCGGGCTCCTTCTCCTCCTTTTTCCTTTCTTCTCCCCGCCTCCCCCTAGCTCCCCCCACCCCCTATCAGTCTGAAGAAGGGTTTCGGCCTGAAACGTTGCCCATCTCCTTCGCTCCATAGATGCTGCTACACCCGCTGAGTTTCTCAGGATTCTAGGCCATGCACACTGGTTTGCTCCATATATAAATGCACAAGAAATGAGATTGTGCACCTCTCGAGAGAAGAAAGAAGATTCATGCATAAGCTGAAACAGTAGAGAATGGTCATGAAAAATAGCCAGTTACAATGAGGTTGATTTGGTGAGGAAGCATGGCTATTTCTGGCTAGTATAAACTAAAGCTCTTACCAGTATAGAAACATAGAAACATAGAAAATAGGTGCAGGAGTAGGCCCTTCGAGCCTGCACCGCCATTCAATATGATCATGGCTGATCATCCAACTCAGTATCCTGTACCTGCCTTCTCTCCATACCCCCTGATCCCTTTAGCTACAAGGGCCACATCTAACTCCCTCTTAAATATAGCCAACGAACTGGCCTCAACTACCTTCTGTGGCAGAGAATTCCACAGATTCACAACTCTCTGTGGTAACTTTGATAAGGAGTTAGTAATCAGTTTTGCATGAAAGAATTTAAATGTGGGATTTTTATGATAAGTGTCTCATTTGTTTGGCAATTTTACTTTGGAGTCACGTGAGTGACTACGTGAAGAAGACCCCGTCAGGCAGCATGCACGTCATTAATGTCAGACGCACTGGCGCAGCGCTCCTCCAGCAATAAGTTTAAAAACCCCAAGGTAAGTGAAAAGCTTGGTTGGATGTCGCTTTTTTTTGCAGGCTTGTGTTTTAGGAGCAAGTTTATTTCTAAAAGAAAATGCAGACAGTGACAGCGGTGAAGGCGAGGCACGCCACTAGTAAGATGACAGACCACGGGAGTGCGGTAGCGGGCGCCTGCTCAGTTCACCTAGTCAGTCGGTGGCAGGGAGGCCACCGACTGCAGACTCAGTGCCTTTAAGCACTGCGG
Organism: Okamejei kenojei; assembly: GCA_035221665.1. Classification (NCBI taxonomy): domain Eukaryota; kingdom Metazoa; phylum Chordata; class Chondrichthyes; order Rajiformes; family Rajidae; genus Okamejei; species Okamejei kenojei. Next base: position 12,644,760 of record CM069171.1, on the reverse strand, counting down.
CCACGCCGTTGGGGCGTAAGGCTACTAAAAAGTCTGCAAGGCCCATTGACTCCGAGGAGTCGGGTCAGGAGGGTTCCCCTCCGGAAAAGGATGCCGTTCTTACATGATAATCCAAAGTGGAGCTCCTGTTGGAGAGGATGCTCCATCAGGATACACACCAAGGAGGAGGGGTGGTATCTGCGCCGGCCTACGGGAGTGCCCGCGCCAGCAGCGCCTGGAATAGGGCTACTCAATAGCTCCCTCTTGGAGGAGGAGAGCTTGACAGGTCAGGATTATCCTGACGCCGAATCTGTGGGGGAACAGAACCCACATGATGAAGGGCATGAGCCCTTAATACCATGTCTAGCAGCAAGATTTGCTGTCACCAGAGAGGCTGGGGAGCCGTTGGATGACGAGTTGGCAACAACGATAAATTATTTGATCTCCCATCAGCTGCAAGAGCTGACCATGGACGAGATGGCAAAGAAATATGAGACCCCAGTGAATTGCCAACTCTTGAAAGTACCGGCCGTTAACCATGTGATATGGGGCCATATGGGCATTGGTATCAGGACACAAGAAATGAAGCTCCAGCAAATGAAGGGCTGTCTGTTTACTGCAAGATGCCTTAGCCCTTCTATGCAGTGCCCACTTTAAAATAAACTGTTTGCACAAAAGTGCAATACGCCCAACGATGCACTCTAAATGTGCAGAGCTCTGCAAGCCAAGTAACGTTCAACTGTCAAATTTGTTATTTGGGGATGACCTCGCTAGGCGAGTGAAAGAGCTCGACGACAAGGCAAAGACGGTGGGGTTGATTAAAGCCGGCAGAATGGTTCGGCGGCAGTACCCCTACTGACGGGCTGCAGAAACCGGAGCTGGTTAGGGGACCAGCCGGGCATTTACCAATGTGCGCAGTTGGCGCACTGCTAAGGGGGCACAAGCAAACGTGACTCCTCCCACCAGAAACAACAGATTCCACTAGTTACCATGGAGGTAGGTGGGTCTGCTCCTGATAGGACCATATTAAGTGAAAGACACTTACAGGTTGGGGGGAGATTACACGGGTTCCTAAAAGAATGGTCTGAGATAACATCAGATCCGTTTATACTGTGCAGCATAAAAGGTTTTTGAATTGAATTCTATCCCAATTTGAGTCCACCCACTCAACATGTTCCAAGCCGGACACTCATTTTCTCACAGAAAGAGAATATGGAAATACAGGCAGAACTTGAAAAATTATGCAACAAAAGGGGTAATTAAGAAATCGGTTCGCCAACTCCACCAATTTGTGTCAAATATTTTTCCTCTGTCAAAAAAGGATGGAGGATGTAGAATCATCCTCGACCTGATGAGCCTTAACCCCTTTGTACAGTATGAACATTTCAAAATGGAAACTTTTACGACTGCTAAACACCTGCTTTCCAGACAATGTTATATGGCAAGCATCGACCTCAAAGATGCATATTACTCAGTGTCTGTTCACCACGCTGATAGGAGATATTTGAAATTTAGCTGGGTGAATCAATTATGGCAATTCAAAGTACTGCCTCACAGCTCCGAGATTGTTCACCAAATTGTTAAAACATATACTGGGGCTACTTAGAGCTCAGTGTCATATTGTAATGGCCTATTTGGATGATGTTTTTATTGTAGGTAAGACTCGGGACACAGCTGAATCATCCATTTCAGTTGTTCTCACTTTTGAAAGGATGGGGTTTATTATTCATCCAGATAAGTCCAAATTAACACCAGTCAGAGTTATTGATTATTTAGGTTTCACTATTAACTCAGATCACATGTCAGTGACTCTGCCCAGGGACAAAAGGCTGCAGCTAATTGAAGGCTGTGTTAAGCTCTTTGAAACACAACGACCTTTAATTAGACAAGTGGCCAGCTTGGTTGGCAAATTAGTGGCTTCATTTCCAGCTGTGCAGTTTGGACCTCTACATTACCAGCAATTGCAGCGAGTGAAGGAACAGGCACTGATGATGCATTCAGGTCGTTATGATAGGCCCATGCAAATACCAGCTGCGGCCATTGCTGAAGTACAATGGTGGATTATAAATGTCTCAAGTTCTTCCAGCCAATTTCTGGTTGAACCACCTTCTATTGTCTTACAGACTGATGTCAGTGTGCTAGGTTGGGGCGCTACTGATACTATTTCCAGCTGTGGAGGCAGATGGAATATGCATGAGGCACCTCTTCTGCAATCACGAGGAATTAATTATTTAGAGCTTTTGCGAACATTTTATGGGCTTGAAGCTTATTGTTTACTAAATGTCACTTGCATTTTCAAGTTCAGATTGGCAACACCACGGCAGTGGCGTATGTTAATCATATGGGTGGAATCAAGTCGGAATCTTGTGATAGATTGGCAAATCTGAGTTGGGGCTGGTGTATTTCCAGAGACATTTGGCTTTCAGCTATCTACCTACCAGGTAGATTCAACATCGTGGCAGACACAAGGTCTCGCAAATTCAATGACAACACAGAATGGATGTTGAATCATGACATATTTAACGATGTTGTTGCTCGGTATGGGATGCCAGATATCGATTTTTTTGCATCCAGACTAAACCACCAGTTGCCTAGATGTGTTTCATGGGAACCAGATCCTAGGGCAGCAGCGGTAGATGCATTCTCGCTGCATTGGGGTGGAATGTTTGTGTATGCATTTCCTCCTTTCTGCCTCATCAGTTGGGGTCTGCAAAAAATTAAGCAGGACTCCACCTCAGGAGTATTGGTGGTACCCGACTGGCCTACTCGGCCATGGTTCCCTCTCGTGTTGTAGATAAACATACAGCCACTTATGACTGTTCCCAAACATCAAGACCTACTGGTACATCCTGTAACTGGTGGTCAACACCCTTTATATGATCGTATCGATCTGTTAATTTGCAGATTCTAAGAAAGCCATACCTGAGGAGAGGACTATTGGATCGCACTGTGGATGTTCTTACTGCGGCCTGGAGGGATAGTAGATAGAAGCAGTACATCTCTTATGTAAGGAAATGGGAGGTGTTCTGCTTCCGGCAAAATATTTCATACTACACAGCAGGCATCTCCGATGAACTAGAGTTCCTGTCAACCCTCTTTTTCGATCAATGATTAAGCTATAGTACGATCAATACGGCCAGAAGTGCCCTGTCTTCATATTTATGGATGGGATCGGAACGATATTCTGTGAGATCACACCCTCTCATCTCTAGATTTATGAAGGGAATTTTTTTATTCCAATCCTCCCAGGCCCAGGTATTCGACAATCTGGGATGTTAGCGAAGTACTTATGCTCCTTTGTCAATGGACTCCTATCACAGCCCTGTGTTTGGCCAAGCTCTCCATGAAGGTAGTCATGCTCATGGCACTGGTTTCGGCACAACGGGTGCAGACATTACAGAAGCTGCGACTCGACAGGATGGAGGTATCTGCAGATGCCATTACATTTTCCATCTATGATCTACTCAAACAGAGCAGACTGGGTGTGACAGGGTTTAGGATTACCTTTTTGGCATATCCTACAGATTCATGCCTATGTGTGGTGTCATACTTATTGTGTTACATCAAGGACACCAGCACCCCAAGAGGTGCGGAATCAGCATTATTGATTAGCCACAGAAAACCACATAATAAAATGTCAGTTCAGACTATTTCAAGGTGGCTAAAGCAGGTTCTGGCTTATGGACACTGACATTTTAAAATCTCATTCCACCAGGGCGGCATCAACGTCAGTGGCCAGGGCAATGGACATCCCTATAGACCATATCCTTGTGGCCACAGGGTGGTCAAGTGAGCGGATGTTTCAGCAATATTATCACAAACCACTTGCTGAACCAGGGGTATTTGCCCGTTCTGATTTAAGTTCAGTTTTATAGCTTCCCTCTGGGACAGAGGGGTTGCTATTGTTTTCTTTAAAAATTAGACCGTTATTAGATTTAAAATCAATGTCATGGTTTAATGCATTATTGATTCTTTCCTCATTCTGAATCATTCGATGCAGTGAGATGCCTGGAGTTGAATCCACGGCATGAAATCACAGAGCTTTGAAATCTTCACGTAGTCACTCACGTGACTCCGAAGTAAAATAGTAAGATTAAACGAGAACTTACCAGTTTGAAGTTTGATCTTTATTTTATGAGGAGTTACGTTGGTGATTACATGCCTTCCACGCACAACCCTCTCTCACAAACGTCATCTGGTAGTTCTAGGTTTCTGCTCTTACTATTATACCTAAAACTACTGTTACCTATGATTTCATACCGCTGCTTTGAATATTGACGCGCATGCGGCCTGACGGGATCTTCTTCACGTAATCACCAACGGAACTCCTCATAAAATAAAGATCAAACCTCAAACTGGTATGTTCTCATTTAATCTTACTATTTAAACTTGGAACAGTTTAAAATAAAATGGGATTTGGCAGGAGTCTCTTCCTGGGGACCCAGTAGAAGGGCCTGCCAGTTATTAAATAAATTGTATGAATAGTCGGAATAAAACCCTGCACTTAGTAGAAGTGGGAGCAAGGAAGGGTCAAGGTTTAGAAGGTTTAGATGCTCGGTTTACAAAAAATGGCTCAAAGTGCTGGAGTAACTCAGCGGGTCAGGCAACATCTCTGGAGCACATGGATCGGTGACGTTTCAGAGTGATGGAGTAATTCAGCGGGTCAGGCAGCATCTGTGGAGAACGTGGATAGGTGACGTTTCACAGAGTGCTGGAGTAGCTCAGCGGGTCAGGCAGTATCTCTGGAGAACGTGGATAGGTGATGTTTTGGTCGGACAGGGCTGTGTCATGGGCATTCCCTCCACAGATGCTGCCTGACCGGCTGAACTGCTGTGGTGCTGTGTTTTGCTCAGGATTCCAGCAGCTGCAATTCCTAACTATCTAAGAATTACTTAAAGCCCTATTTTAGACATTTACCTCATCAAAACACGTTAAAATTCCAACCCATGCAAGGGTAATGGACGTGATCATTATAAAGGACGAGCCATTTATCATAAATAAGCAGATTTAAATTTGGTCCATGACGTTTTGGATGTCTTGTAGTTTATTTTCTTGTAAAAACCTGAAGGCTGATTAAATACTGAAGGGCTTTGCTGCATTTGTCACCTAATGCTGTAAGCAACTGCAACAGTTAAATATCAATATCACATTCTATCCACAGAATGTTGCAGCTGTTCCAGTAGATTTACAAGAGCATACCATTCATTTTTTATTTTACCCTACCAAGCCTTATAGGGCAATTTTAGTTATTCCAAGCTTCTACCTATTCCACATTCTCGTTTGTAAAACTAGACCAGGATGAGAATTTCAGAGCAAACTGCTCTCTGAGTCTGAAGAAGGGTCTCGACCTGAAACATCACCTATTTAGTTTCTCAGTGAGAGGCAGCATCTCTAGAGAGGAATGGGTGACGTTTCAGATGAAGACCCTTCTTCAGACTGAGAGTCAGGGGAGAGGGAGTAGAGTATGGAAGGGTGAAGTGTGAAAATGACAGATCAAAGCAGACGATGATAAGGATAATGGATCATTCATAGCTGAGGGGTGAAAAGGAGGCGTACAATCAGTAAAATTAATCAGAAGGGCAGTGAAACTAGTTAGAGAACTTGGGTGGGGGAGGTACTGAGAGAGAGGGAAAGCAAAGATGCTTGAAGTTAGAAAAATCAATATTCATATCACTGGGGTATAAGCTGCCCATGCAAAATATGAGGAGCTGTTCCTCTAATTTGTGTTGGGCCTCACTCTGACAGTGAAGGAGGCCCAGGACAGAAAGGTCAGCGTGGGAATGGGAGGGGGTTTTAGCAACGGGGAGATCATGTAGGTTTAGGCGGACTAAGCGGAGGTGTTCGGCGGAATGATCTCCGAGCCTGCGCTTGGTCTCGCCGATATATAGGAGTCCACGTCTTGAACAGTGGATACGAGGTAGATGAGGTTGGAGGAGGTGCAAGTGAATCTTGGCCTCACCCACGGTTACAGAAATGGGTCCTCTTGACCCACATCTTCCATGCTGATTGGTTGGTCAGTTTGAGCTAAGCCCCACTGCACCTTTTCACGGTTTCAATGCAACTTTATTGTCACGTACCAAGCTACAGTGAAATTGTATTTCTTGCAGGTAGACACAAAATGCAGGAGTAACTCAGCGGGACAGGAAGCATCTCTGCACAATCATACCCAAGTGCATGAGGGTAGCGGTAGGATTACAATAAGGCAGCACACAAGAGTCGCCACATTCACACCACCATCTTGTATCTTTCAAGTTTCAAAGTTCTTAAAAATGTAAATTCGTTACTTAGCCTTAAAAGCCCATTGTCCTGATAGCAGCACTGCTTTATCTTTCCTGTCTAAATTCCTGTAAAACTGCCTTTAAAATGTGGTAATTATATCTGCCTCCATCACATCCCTTCGGCCCAACTTACCCACACTGGCCAACAGGTCCCAGCTACATTAGTCCCAAACGCAGGCAGGTGGGACTAATGTAGACGGGACATGTTGGCCGGTGTGTGCAAGATGGGCCGAATAGCTTCCACGCTGCATCACTCTATGACTCTATCCACTGACAGATAACCGTCTTCTGCGTGTAAATCCTGCCCTTTCTTGGACCTGTACCACTTAGGCGATTTTGACAGTTGCCGGCAGTCGCCTAAAAAAACGGGAACTGGAACGGCGTCTGTCAGAGTGGAACACATCGCAAAGGCAGGGCAAGCGCTGTCTGAAATTCACAGGGTACAAAACCAAGGTAATACTGACACACAGCGTGATGAACAAGAAGGTTGGGACTGTCATTAAGATGGCGAGCACAGTGTACGGTAAGTCCTTTTAAAAGGGGGGAGAAGGGGGAGAATGAGTGGAGACACTTTTAATAAGCCGAACAACTTTTAATAAGCCAGAGATACACAGCTGTGAAGTTCGGCTGGCATTCAACATTACAGGTCGATTCCCCTTGGTAATGAAAATTCTTGCTTGCGTTTTTTTCCCCCAATGAGCCAATGAAATGTCCGGTCAGCAAAGGCGATTAACTAAAACTACCTACGACTAGCTCAACTACCCATAACTACATGGCGAATTGGTGACCCCACTACAACTGCACCTACGACCACAAGATTATCGATTATCTCCATGGCGACCACTTTTTCATTTTCAACATTTTGAAAAATTTGCGGTGACCATAGTGAGGCCGCGACTAGTTCCCAGAATGCGGGAACTCCTCGCGACCATGAAGGAGACTCACCAGAGACCACCAGCGAACATGTGGCGACCATGTGGCGAGCGCAGTCTCCTACACTCGCCTATGAAGTCGCCTACGTGGGACAGGCCCATAAACTTTACTTAGTGCTGCAGTGTAACATATGTTACACAACGTGCCCTCCAATGTACTTTCTAAATACTTTGGCCACAAGGAAAGAGTGGATACAATGGTTTCCCATATCAGTCTAAAGAAGAGTCGTGACCCAAAAGGTCACCCATTCCTTCTCTTCAGAGATGCTGCCTGTCCCGCTGAGTTACTCCAGCATTTTGTGTATATCTTCGATTTAAACCAGCCTCTGCATGCAGTTCCTTCCTACCCATATCGAAAGCCTACATTGAACTAATATTTGATCTAATTTTCCGGATCAGGCTGCCATGCGGGATCTTGTCAAAGGCCTTGCTAAAGTCCATGTAGACTGCACCTACTACTCTGCCCTTATCAATTTTATTGTTCAGCTTTAAAAAAAACTCAATCAAATCTGTGATACATGATTTCCCGCTTACAAAGGCATGCAAACAATTATTTATTAGCCCTTGCCTTTCCAATGCTGGTAGATCCAGTCTCTGAGAATCCCTTCCAGTCATCTACACTTTTTCATCAATATCATCCCATCCAGATTATCTAAATTACCTATTTGTTGTAAATTATAATTTGTCTTTGTAATGGCATCCAGATATAATGTTCTTCCCAACAAATCCAATGTAATTTAAAATGTAATCAACGAAGCAGAGATGAATATATTTTTGAAGTATTGAATGGATCAATCAATCAATCAAAGACTTCATTGTCATTCAGAAATACACCAATAAATGCAAGTGAATGAAATTTCGTTGCATCTGGCTCACCGTGCAACATAAAATAACAAAAGGATAAAAATAGATAAAAAGATAAAATGGATAAAAAGATAAAATAGATAATAGTGGTGGCACATTACATGGAATTCAAGAGTCTGATGGCTCGGGGAAGAAGCTGTTGCAAAATCTGTCCATTCTGCTCCTTATCCTACGATACCTTTTACCCGAGGGCAGCAGAATGAACAGTCCGTGATGGAGATGTGTGGGGTCCTTTATAATACTGCTGGCCTTGGACAAGCAACGTTTGCAGCAATGTCCCGGATTGAAGGAAGAGAAGTCCCGATGATTTTTTCAGCCGTCCTCACCACTCTCTGCACGGACTTCCAGTCGGAGGCTTTGCAGTCCCCAAACCAGACAGAGATGCAGCTGGTCAAAATGCTCTCTATGGTGCCAGTGTAGAAAGTGGTGAGGACAGGATGGGGGAGGTGAGCTCTTCTCATCCGGCGCAGAAAGTGCATCTGCTGCTGCGCTCTCTTAACTAATGATGTGATGTTTTCTGACCAGGTCAGACCGTTCATGATCTGCACCCCCAGGAACCTAGTGCCACTGATCAACTCCACATCAATGTCATTAATGTGTAGTGGTGTGTGACTGTGCCGGTTGTTCCTGAAGTCAACGATGACCTCCTTTGTTTTGTCAACATTCAGGATCAGATTGTTTGTGTTGCTCCAGTCAACCAGTTGTTTCACCAATGGATACATGTTTTAATACAGGCGTTTATATTTGTTTATGGTAAATATTACACCTGCTATATTTTTAGAAATTACTTAAAATAAAGAGCAAATGTGACTCCCATGTTCAAAAAATGGATCAATGATAAACCCAGCAAGTCCAACCTCGTGATGTGATCATTTTATAAACATTGATCTGGATCAGGATTAATAGTTACCTAAAGGAGAATAGATGAATCAAGCCAAGTCAACATGCACTTGTTAAGGGCAAATTATGTTTCCTTAATTTGGTGTTTGTTTCTAATGTCACATGCACTATGATACATTGAAAAACGATGGTTTGTGGGTTATCCAGAAAAATCATCCCCTACACGAGTACACCAGATAGTGCAAAATACAAAGGAAAGGTAGAATTACAACTACCGAGAAAGTGCAGTGGGAGGACCACAATAAAGTAAGTAAAGTAAAGTAAAATATCCTTTATCAGACCTTTTGGTCTGAATGAAATTTAGTGCCTCGCAGTCATACATATAATAAAATAACAAAAACACATAATAAACACAAATTTAACATCCACCACAGTGAGTTCACCAGGCACCTCCTCACTGTGATGGAAGGCAAAAGTCTTAAAGTCTTTGTCTCTTCCCTCCTTGTTCTCCCTTGTTCTCAATTAGATTGATTGGGAGAGAGGAGAAGAGAGAATCATTGGAGTGTGAGTGGCCCAATTTTTGTTGCTGCCTTCCCGAGGCAGTGGGATTACCCATGTGAGCCTCGGCAGCAGAGCCTCGACGGCGGCAGTGGAGCCTCGGTGGCAGCGGTGGGGCCTCAGCCTCGTCGGCGGTGGGGACTTGGCAGTGGCGGTGGGCCTCGACGGCGGCGGTTGGACCTTGACAATGGCAGTGGGGACTTGGCAGTGGTGGTGGCGATGGGGTCTCTGCATTGGTGGTGGGGCCTTGCGGCCGAGGGTGACTCGTGGCAGAAGCGGTGAAGCCTCGCAGGGTCAACGCACGGTTGTCGTTCGATGAGGGCGCGGGAGAAAAACAATGGAGGACCCGGCATGCAGGAGGGGGGGGGGGGGGACAAAGGAGGTCCCGGAGCGGTTATTTTGCTCTTTGCACTATCTGTTATACTTGCGTTTGGCTTGATTGTATGTATGATAGTATGATTTGACTCTATAACACGTGAAACTCGGTGGAACAGCAGTAGAGCTGTTCCCTTACAGCGCCAAAGACCCGGGTTCGATCCTGACTACGGGTGTTGTCTGTATGGAGTTTGTACGTTCTTCCCGTGACCTGTATGGATTTTCTCTGAGATCATCGATTTCCTCCTCACGTCCAACGACGTGCAGGTTTGTAGGTTACTTGGCTTAGTATAAATGTAAAACTATTTCTAGTGAGTGCAGGGAACACTGGTCGACGCGGACACGTTTGGCCAAGCAGAGGCTTGGCGATCGTTTCGCCGAACACCTCCGCTCGGTCCGCAATAACCAAGCCGACCTCCCGGTGGCTCAGCACTTCAACTCCCCCTCCCATTCCGTATCCGACCTCTCAGTTCTGGGCCTCCTCCACGGCCAGAGTGAGCAACACCGCAAGTTGGAGGAACAGCACCTCATATTCCGCTTGGGGAGTCTGCATCCTTTGGGCTTGAACATTGAATTTTCTCAATTCTGTTAACCCTTGCTGTCTCCTCCCCTTCCCACCTCTCCCTCAGCCCTCGGGCCCTGGCATTCCCTCTCTCTCTATCTCCCTCCCCCACCCTAGTCGCACTACCTTCTCATTTTCACACCACAAACTTGGCTTGTTCCCTTTATCATCGATACTTTTTTGCATATCTTTCATTCATTGTTCTTTATCTCTCCACGTCACCGTCTATATCTCTCGTTTCCCTGATCCCTGACCAGTCTGAAGAAGGGTCTCAACCCGAAACGTCGCCTATCTCCTTTGCTCCTTAGATGCTGCTGCACCCGCTGAGTTTCTCCAGCCTTTTGTGTACCCTCGATTCTCCAGCATCTGCAGTTCCTTCTTTAACACTTTGGCTGAAGGGCCTGTTTCCACGCTGTATATTTTTATTTTTTATATCTTTATTTATTAGCGGTACTGTAAGTTACATCAGTGTACATCCCTTGTATTGCATTACAGTCATTGTACCCCTTTAATTTTTTTTATTTTAAGGCTTTAGAAAAGAGAGGATAGAGAGAAAAATAGCAGCATAGAAAGTAGAAAAGTGAAAAAGAGATGTGAAAGTGCAAAACCGTGACAGAGGGAAAGGAAACCCTTGAAGAATTAGAAACGGGAATTAAGAGATAGACCCTGGAGAAAGTGAGAAAAATTTTAAAAAAAGAAAAAGGGAAAAATAGAGAAAAAAAAAGAAAAGCCAGTTACTTTATTATAAACATCTTGCAAAAGGAATCTACCAACTCGACAGTTTTTCTTCCCCCTTTACCAAGACCCGACACCGGTACATTTTTTAGGTATTCTTGCACCTTATCCTTGTAATAGATTTATAAATGCAGACCACGTCTTATAGAAACAGTCTGATTTTCCTGCTAGTCGGAGTCTCATATCTTCCAAGTGTAGTGTTTCGAACATAGTTGAAATCCACATATTGACTGTTGGTACCGGAGAATTTTTCCAGAATTTTAAGATGAACTTTTTTCCAGTTATTAAGCCATATTCAAATAGAGTCTTTGAAACACATTTAATTCAGGGCAATCTTCCAATATCCCGAAGATTATCCACACTGTATCTCTACACTAACCTAAACTAAACAGGGAAACAAAGCTTTTTACTCTATCTCGGTACATGTGACAGACATAAACGAAGATCAATTCTCCACCCCAGAGTCTCCTTTTGCAGTTTGACACCAATTTATTATTTTGATTTAGTGTGCAGGAAGGAGCTGCAGATGCTGGTTTAAACCGAAAATAGACACTAAAAGCTGGAGTATCATCAAGTTCGCTGACGACACCACTGTTGTGGGACGTATCACTGATGGGGATGAGTCAGAGTATAGAAGAGAGATCGAGCAACTGTCCATATGGTGCCAGCACAATAACCTGGCCCTCAACACCAGCAAAACCAAGGAACTGATTGTGGACTTTGGAAGGAGTAGGATGGGGACTCACGGTCCCATTTATATCAACGGGTCGATGGTTGAAACGGTCAAGAGCTTCAAATTCCTGCGGGGGGGGGGGGGTCACATCTCTGAAGATCTTACCTGGTCCGAGAACATTGATGCTACCATTAAGAAAGATCACCAGTGCCTCTAATCCCTGAGAAGATTACGGAGAGTCGGTTTGTCAAGGAGGACTCTCTCTAACTTCTACAGGTGCACAGTAGAGAGCTTGCTGACCGGTTGCATCGTGGCTTGATTCGGCAACTTGAACGCCCTGGAGAAGAAAGGCCTACAAAAAGTAGTTAACATTGCCCAGTCCATCATCGGCTCTGACCTCCCTTCCATCGATGGGATCTATTGCAGTCGCTGCCTCAAAAAGGCTGGCAGTATCATCAAAGACCCACACCATCCTGGCCACACACTCATCTCCCTGCTACCTTCAGGTAGAAGGCACAGGAGCCTGAAAACAGGTTCAGGAATAGCTACTTCCCCACAGCCATCAGGCTATTAAACTTGGCTTGGACAAAACTCTGAACATTAATAGCCCATTATCTGTTATTTGCACTTTATCAGTTTATTTATTCATGTGTGTATATATTTATATAATGGTATATGGACACGCTGATCTGTTGTGTCGCAAATGCCAACTATGAGTCACTCAGCGAGACAGGCAGCATCTCCGGCGAGAAGGAATGGGTGATGTTTCAGGGCGAGACCCTTCTTCAGACTGGTTAGGGTTAAGGGGAACGAGAGATATAGACGGTAATGTGGAGAGAAAAAGAACAATGAATAAAAGAAATGCAAAAAAGTAACGATGATAAAGGAAACAGCCCATTGTTAGCTGTTTGTCGGGTGAAAACAAGAAGCTAGTACGAATTGGGTGGGGGTGGGAGAGAGAGAGAGAGAGAATGCCGCTGTTACCTGAAGTGAGACCTGCCCAAGCTTTTTTGATTTACATTTCTGTGACATGCCTGTCGTCATTCACTGTATTAACTGCAATATAAATCTGAGTTATTGTACTATAGCCTGCAGCTGTGTTCTCAGTTTGCTATTCTTGTCTCCAAATTGCACACACACACTGCTGAGCTGCCTCCAGACTGTTGGTTCCTATTCTGCTCCACTACTGCTCTTTGCCTTTTTGCCATGGGATTTAATGAGCCGATGGATCTAGCCCAATGCCTGAAATTACAGTCCATGATGCCCACCTGCCTGTGATGAACTGTTAAATTAGTCTCTACATCAGTCACTAAAGGTTGCACCACTAATTAGCAGAACCTTTAAAGGCAAAGCAAGCACTTGTGTTTGTCTCCAGGGAGTAGAATTGAAAAGTATGGAAGTTATGCAAAATCTACATCATATACTTTACAGGGCTGCACGATGGCACAGTGGTAGAGCTACTGCCTTACAACACTAGAGACACGAGATCGATCTTGTCTGTACGGAGTTTGTACGTTCTCCCCATGACCTGCGTGGGTTTTCTCAGAGATCTTCAGTTTCCTCCCACACTCCAAAGATGTACATGTTTATAGGTTAATTGGCTTGGTATAAATGTAAATTGTCCCTAGTGTGTGCAGGTATGAGGGTCGCTGGTCGGTGTGGACTCAAGATTCAAGATGATTCAAGAAGGGTTTATTGTCACACAAGACTAAGTGGGACCCATTGGGTCCCAGCTGGTCCCCCAACGCAATATTCCACCTCTCCACCAATTCCAATACTGTTGGCCAGTGGAAGCTTTCTGGAGTGCTAGCATGGGTGTTGTGGGCTGAAGGGACTCTCACACACATACACACATGCACTAACACACACACACTCACACTCACATTCACACACACTCACATACACTCACACGCACAGACTTACACACACATACATACACTCACACACGTACACACACACACACACACACACACACACACACACACACACACACACACACATACAGACTCACTCACACACACACATACACGCAATTCGAGTTGGGGTGATGGAATTCCCTCGTTGGGATGGTTGAAACTCATTACGGCTTGGAGCCCCGACTCAATCTCTAACCAGGAACCGCGATGTTTAAACCGGGCTCCAATATGTTAAAGTCCACAGGCTGCGGTTTGAGCTCTCCACAGTCGAACCCCGGCAAGGGGATTGATAATCAACGAATGCCGGGTCGGTCTCCAGGAAAGGCCGCGCCGTTCCACGATGTAAGGCCGCAATGGGGGACTTAGATATGACACAGAAAAAATCGCATCACCGTCGAGGTAATAGATTGAGAAAAGTTTCCCCCAAACCTCTTCCCCCACACAAAACAAACCAAGAAACACTAAAACATACTTTTAACACATACTTAGAGGGCCGAAGGGCCTGTTTCCCTACTTTATCTCTAAACTAAACTACTTCAGCATAAATTTCTGTTTGTCATATAAAAATGTTACAGAGACAAAGGAGAAAATAAGTAGAGAGACTCACAATGATAAAACTATTAATATGAGGCTACATGCAGCACGGTAACCCTTTCCACTTGTATAAACAAGAAATTACTTAACAGTGCTCTTCAGAATTATGAAAGATTTTGATAGTGGAATGAACGTTTCCACATTAGGATATTGGTATGAGTTGATTATTGTCACATGCACTGAGATGCAGTGAAAAGCCTTTGTTTGCATGCTGTCCAGTCAAATCAGGTAATACTACACATGAATGCAATCAAGCCATACCCATAACTGGACATTTATAGATTTATCATGAAACACAGTTGAGAATCTAAATAAAACTTATTTCACAAATATATATGAGAATATGAAACTCACCACTGTGAGGAATAGTTGAAGTAAATAGAATAGATATATTTAAAGGGAGGCTGGACTAGCAAAGAGTCAGAAGAGAATAGAAGGATATAGAATTGATATGGATTCATATACTGGTATATTTATGTGAGAAAGAGCACAAGGTACTCAAGGAACTGGCATAGACTAGTTGCTTTATGTTGTATAATCCTAGCTAATCCTATATAAAACAGCATTGGAAAACTGCCTTACAACACTAGAGATCCGGGTTTGATCCTGAAAACTGGCCAAGATACTCAAGTGTCCCACCACAGAATGGGGTGGTCTGTAAGTGGTGACTAGGTGCCCCTGAAATATCTTTACAGCCTTTGATATTTTACAGGATTTTAAATGTCTGCAAAGGTGATGTTATAAACAGTACAAATATATAATTTGTGTTGGCATAGTGGCGCTGCGGTAGAGTTGCTGCCTTGCAGCGCCAGTGACCCGGGTTCGATCCTGACTACAGGTACTGTCTGTACGGAGTTTGTACGTTCTCCCTGTGACTGTGTGGGTTTTCTTCAACTGCTCCGGTTTCCTCCCATTTTCAAAAGACGTACAGGTTTGTAGGTTAATTGGCTTCTGTAAATTACCCCAAATGTGTAGGATGCAAAACTGGGATAACATAGAACTAGTGAATGGGTTGGTTAATATAAACTCAATGTCCCAAAAGGCCTGTTTCCACACTAAACTAAACTAAATAATGCAAATGACATTTTTCATGTTTTTTCAGGCCCAACAGCCTTAGCAGAGGAAAAGCCAGGACAGTTTAAAAATTTGCCTGCAGGTTTCAGGCCTGACAGCCTTAGCAGCGAGTGAAAGGGAATCAGGCTCGAGCTGAGTGGCCATTTTGAATGTTGCTGGTATGAGATGGAGGTGATGCTGGTAGGTAAAACAGTCGTGTTCAGTGAAGACCAGGCTTCAGTGAGGAGAGCGAGCAGAAAGAAGGTGTTCAAGGTTTAAAATTCACAAGGTTTATTTTATGTGTGCATAAAGGGGGGCAGTTATGACAGTCATTGTTAAATCCCTGTCCCACGGTACGAGTTCATTCCAAGAGTTCTCCCGAGTTTGCCCTGATTCGAACTCGGAGATTTATGGTAATGGCCACTCGTCGGTACTCGGGGCTCTCCTGGACATTTTTCAACATGTTGAAAAATCTTCACAAGTCTTCCCGTGCTTACCTGCCATTAGCGAGTCTTTCCGAGTACCTGCCGTTAGCGCTAAGAGACGTCCCCGAGCTACGACGTACCCGCTACGTTCATGCTCCATGCTTACTATGAGTTTGATTTTTTTTTAAACTCGGGAGAGCTCTTGGAATGAACTCGTACCGTGGGACAGGGCTCCTGTCAGATGCAGAAACTTGCAACAGCTATGAGTTCCTGGCGACTATGTCTGGAGGAAGTGGATTTAGCTGCTGCTCCTCTTGCACTGTATGGATTGTGCGGCGTGGTAATTGGACACTGAGGAGCCTAAGGAGGTAAAGGATGGTGTAGAATGGAGTTTCAGTGAGTTTGACACATCAGACATTCAGCTGGATAGATGATGATCACCAGGATAGGCAGGCAGGTAGTGCGGCCAGGGCTGGATCAACCATTAAGCAAAATAAGCATGTGCTTAGGGCATCAAGGGAAGGGGGGCACCACAGAAATGGACTTTGCAATTAAAAAAAGTAGGATAAAACTTTTCAAATATAAATAAAGTGGAAGTATACAAAAATAAACATTATTTTCCATCTTATTGTTAGTTTTGTTTCATTTTGAAAAATAAAAAAATATTTTATTGTTTATTATTGATTATATTTTGAATTACATATCTATGGGGGCACCAAAATCTTTTAAGTGCTTAGGGCCTCTCTTAATCCGGCCCTGAGTGCGGCAGTCTGCAGTGGTTTTCTCCATCTCAAACAAAGTACCATTTTGGATACGCCTTTCAGGAGCAAATAGCAGCAGGTGCCAGACCAGTGGCACTATTTTGAGACCAGTGGCTCTAGCTCTTTTGAAAAGCAGGGTAGGGCACAGCTGAACGGGCAATACTGATAGGGGACTGTATAGTCACGAACGGGCTGGGAGATTGAAACCTTCACGTGGTCCGCCCTGTTTTAACGAATGCAATCAACCTGGAGTGCACAATAAAATAAGATCAAATAGAACAAGTTGTCCTACAACTTTAGGCTGTGCACGCCACAGAGAGTGGTGAGTCTGTGGAATTCTCTGCCTCAGAGGGCGGTGGAGGCCGGTTCCCTTTCAAGAGAGAGCTAGATAGGGCCGATACTTTCAAGAGAGAGCTAGATAGGGCTCTTAAAGATAGCGGAGTCAGGGGATATGGGGAGAAGGCAGGCACGGGGTACTGATTGTGGATGATCAGACGTGATCACATTGAATGGCGGCGCTGGCTCGATGAGCCGAATGGCCTACTCCTGCACCTATTGTCTATTATATATTGCCATACGCAAGAAGAAGATAGTCACGAGCGAACACCCGTGTTTCTGTGGCTGCGTGCAAGACTCCAGGATGGAGTACTGCCTCTCTGATGCCAAGTGAAAGATGTCCCTGAGTAGGCGCAGGATATTCTGTGAGGGGAACGTGAGCAGCCAGAGGTTGCCGTCTATCTTGGTTCCAATTTTATCGGCAGGATGGGAGATGAGGTCCTGCAAAGAGAATTCAGAGAGTTTAGTTTAGATTAGAGATACAGTGCTGAAACAGGCCCTTCGACCCACCGAGTCCGCACCGACCAGTGATCCCCGCACATTAATACTACCCTACACACACTAGGGACAATTTTACATTGATACATTTATACCAAGCCAATCAACCTACAAACCTTAACATCTTTGGAGTGTTGGAGGGAACCGGAGATCTCGGAGAAACCCATACAGGTCACAGGTAGAACATACATACTCTGTACAGACAGCACATGTAGTCAGGATCGAACCCTCGTCTCTGGCGCTGAAAGTGCTGTAAGGCAGCAACTCTAACATGCTTCCCTGGGGTAGTAGATTTTTGTAAAAGAAAAGGATCTCTTTGTAAAATTACTAGCTGTGGCACAAACTAATGAGACGTAAAGTAGACGATAATGCAGTTCGAGTATAGAGGTTGGGAGGTCATGTTGCATTTGTATAAGACGTTGGTGAGACTGCATTTACTGCATCTGCTGCTCCTGATGCCAGCTGATCTACATCGGTGAGACCAAGCGGAGTCTTGGCGATCGTTTCGCCGAACACCTCCGCTCGGTCCTCAATAACCAACCCGACCTCCCGGTGGCTCAGCACTTCAACTCCCCCTCCCATTCCGTATCCGACCTCTCTGTCCTGGGCCTCCTCCATGGCCAGAGTGAGCAACACCGCAAGTTGGAGGAGCAGCACCTCATATTCCGCTTGGGTAGTCTGCATCCTCTGGGCTTGAACATTGAATTTTTTCAATTTTGTTAACCCTTGCTGTCTCCTCCCCTTCCCACCTCTCCCTCAGCCCTCGGGCTCCTCCTCCTCCTCCTGTTTCCTTTCTTCTCCCCGCCCCCCCCACCTCCCATCATTCTGAAGAAGGGTTTCGGCCCGAAACGTTGCCTATCTCCTTCGCTCCTTAGATGCTGCTGCACCCGCTGAGTTTCTCCAGCCTTTTGTGTACCCTCGATTTTCCAGCATCTGCAGTTCCTTCTTTAACACTTTAGAGTAATGTGGTCAGTTCTGGGCACCATGTTATAGGAAAGGTATTGTCAAGCTTGAAAGGGTTCAGAAAAGATTTACAAGGATGTTGCCAGGACTAGAGTGTATGAGTTATAGGGAGAGGTTGAGTAGCTGTGTCTCGATTCCATGGAGCACAGGATGCAGGGTGATCTTATAGAGGTGTATAAAATCATGAAAGGAATAGATCGGGTAGATGCACAGGGTCATGCCCGGAGTAGGTGAATCGAGGACCAAAGGACATAGGTTCAAAATGAAGGGGAAAAGATTTAATAGGTATCCGAGGGGTATATTTTCACACAAAGGGTGGTGGGAGTATGGAACAAGCTGCCAGAAAAGGTAGTTGAGGCAGGGACTATCCCATTG
This sequence comes from Okamejei kenojei, assembly GCA_035221665.1. Taxonomy (NCBI): domain Eukaryota; kingdom Metazoa; phylum Chordata; class Chondrichthyes; order Rajiformes; family Rajidae; genus Okamejei; species Okamejei kenojei. The sequence goes on along the minus strand of CM069171.1, from coordinate 12,626,043 downwards.
TTTAAGAAACAGTTAGACAGGTACATGGATAGAACAGGTTCGGAGGGATATGGACCAAGCGCAGGCAAGTGGGACTAGTGTAACTGCGACAGTGTTGGCCAGTGGGGGCAAGTTGGACCGAAGGGCCTGTTTCCACACTGTGTCCATCTATGACTGTGACTCTAATTCATGGCTGAGGTGTTGGTGCAGGACGGAGGGATTCAGATATACAGCCCATTGGGTTCCATTGCAGGGTAGGTGAGATCTGAACAAGAGGGATGGGTTGCATCTCAACTGCTTCTTCTTCGTCTTCCTGCGTGTGGCGCGCACGGCCTAAAGTTGCAGGACAACTTGTTCTATTTGATCTTCTGTGTGTGCACGTTGAGTTGATTGCATTAGTCGAAACAGGGCAGACCAAGTGGAGGTTGCAATCTTCCACCCCCACCTCAACTGCAATGGAACAGATATCCCTGCAGAGAGGGTCACTAATGCTACTCTGGGGGGGGTTTAAACTCGAGTGGCAGGGGATGAGAACCAGCTCAGCAGGTCAGGAAGTGGAGGGATGGATAGGGAACTAGAGGTCAGACTAGTAACCAAGTATGAAGGAAAATTCAAGCAGGTACAGGTTAATGAGAAGGGACGGATGCAGACAAATAAGTTAGTTTAATGGCATCATGTTCAGCACAGTCATTGTGGGCCGAAGGGCCTGTCCCTGTACTGTACTGTTCTATGTTCTATGTGTAATGTACCCAATGAATGATGGACAAGGAGTATTATGGACAAAGCAGATGAACTGAGGACCTGGGAATAAGTGCATGGAAATATGACCTTGTGGCCATTACAGAGACTTGGTAGCGAGAGGGATAGGATTGGCAGCTTGGCATTCCAGGGTTTGATGTTTCAGACGTGATAGAGAGGGTGGTGAAAGAAGTGGAGGAGTCACAGTACTAATCACGGAGAATGCCACAGCCGCACTGAGAGAGGACATACTAGGGAGATCGTCCAGTAAGGCTATAGGGGTAGAGCTGAAAAGTGCAGATGGGATTATACTACAGGCCTCCCAAAAGCTAGCAGGAAGAAGATGAATGTGGATGGATCATGGAAAAATGCAAAAGCAACATAGTTGCTCTGGTGGGTGACTTCAACTTCCCAAAGAAGGCTGTGGAGGCAAAGTCAGTGGATGTATTTAAAGCAGAGATAGATAGATTTTACTTCAGAGTCACGTGAGTGACTACGTGAAGAAGCCCCGCCTGGCGCTTGATCGGCATTACGTCGATGCTGACGGCAGAAGCAAGAGCTGCAGAGTGCGGCTCCCCTCAGCGGTAAGAACGGGCCTGCAGGTAAGTGCAATTGATTTACTTTAGGGCGTTCTAAAAACCGTTACGCTGGCGTATAGAACCAGCAAAGTGAAAGTAAATTTTTTTACAAAAAATAGAGTCACGCTGGCGTACAGATCCAGCAAAGATAAAAAAAATTGAAACAAAATGGAGAAGTCTCAGAGGCAGATTTTGCGGGTAAAAAGATCGTCCCGGGGAGAGGCTAAAGAGTCGGGACAAGAGATTAGTGCGGAGCCGGTTCCGATACCGGTGGCCGTTGATTCACAAGTTAGTGAGACTATAATTCCTCCAGAAACTAAAACCACGGAGGAAAATGTGCCTATGAAAAGTAAAAAGAAATCCTGAGGCCCGTGGTTTCTGATGATGACTCTGATAATGAAAGTCCTCCGGATAATAAAGCTATATGGCTAAAAATGGAACATATGGAGAAAGTGCTCCAAAATATTATAAGGGTCAAAGAACCCAGAATTTTCCCAAACAGACCCTGAGGGGTTTAAATATCCAGAATATTGCTATGTCTAAATTGGGAATATGAAACTCCAGACCCAGGATTAAGGGTGGAGGAAGTCTCCTTTGATGAAATCCCAGGAGTATCAAGGCTGCAAGAGACAGTCCCTGAAAGTGGTGATGTGGATTATGAGTGCACACCACAAATAAAAAAGAAAAGGCCATATGTGCCTGATATGGCAAAAGATTTTGCTATACCTGAAGGAAGTGGTGAGGCTATGGACGAAAACCTAGCTGCCAGCATTAATTATATGGTATCTCACCAACTTCAAGATTCTGTTATGGCTGAAACAGCAGAATTATATAAAACACCGGAAAATTGCACCTCATTGAAGGTACCTACGGTGAATCCGACTATATGGACACCTATGTCATCAGTCATGAGAGGACAAGAAATACGGTTTCAAAGAATCCTCAAACTGATTTCAGCTGCCATTACTGCTTTTGGAAAGCAAATGGAAGGGTCAGAAATGATCAAAATCCAAAGAGATACATTGGGCTTATTGTGCAATTCCTTTTATGAAATCAATTGTATGAGGAAAATTGCGATTCAGCCCATATTTCATCCTAGATTTGCAGGTCTGTGCCGATCAAGTGGTGTTCAATCTCCTGGTTATCTATTTGGAGAAAAGCTGCCTAAACAAATAAGAGAAATGGATGAAGAGGCTAAATCTATTAGCTACATGAGACCTTTCGTTCTTGGACGAAAAAGGTACTATACACCAAGAAAGGGATCTGATTTTGGAACAAACAGAGGCAGGAGTATGGTAAGGAAATATTACCATCCAACACAGCCTAATGTTCACTCATATACGGGGAGAAGGAGACCACCACATTCATATGGAGAGGTACAAAAACTTTATTCTGTTCTTAAAGGAACTATGGACGAATCTCTAGTTGGTGGGAGGTTACAAATGTTTTATGATGAATGGCTTTGCATCAGATCTGACCGGTTTATTTTACAAACGGTTTCAGGAGCTACAATAACATTTAAAGAAGATGTTGATTCTCCGGTACAATATAAACCTATTCATGGTTTCATGTTCTCTGCTATTGAGGAAGCAGAAATTAATGTGGAAATTGACAAATTGTTTAAAAAAGGGTGTTATTGAAAAAACTGTTGAGCATCCACACCAATTTGTGTCAAACACCTTTCCAAGTGATAAAAAAGATGGTGGTTGTAGAATTATTCTGGACCTTACAAACTTTAATACATTTGTCCAGTATAAATATTTCAAGATGGAAACGTTCAACACTGCAAGACATTTGATATCAGCAGGTTGTTATATGGCTACAATCGATTTAAAGGATGCGTACTATTCAGTACCAATACATCGTTTTTTTCGGAGGTACTTAAAATTTAATTGGCTGGGACAGCTGTGGCAATTTAAAGCATTATCTAATGGGTTAAGTTCAGCTCCGAGGCTCTTCACAAAGCTGTTGAAGCCAGCTTTAGCACAATTAAGAGCACAAAAGCACATTGTTATGATTCAGATTCAGATTCAGATTCAGATTCCTTTATTGTCATTCAGACCTTTCGGTCTGAACAAAATTTGTTACCTTGCAGTCATAACATGTAATAAATTAAAACAAAACACACAATAAACACATATTTAACATCCACCACAGTGAGTTCACCAAGCACCTCCTCACTGTGGTGGAAGGCAAAAGTCTTAAAGTCTTTGTCTTTTTCCCCTACTTGTTCCCCCTCTGTACTGAGGCAATCCAGGCCTTCGATGTCATCGTCCACTAGGCCCGCGGCCGAGCCTCCGAAGCCAGGCCGTCACCGCCGCCGTCGCCAGATATGGCTTATCTGGATGACATTTTTATTGTCAGTAATAGTCAGGAATCAGCTGGAAAATCAGTTTCAGCAACTAAAACTTTATTTGAAAAACTAGGGTTCTTGATTCACCCAATTAAGTCCAAGCTGCAGCCAGCACAAACAATTAATTATTTAGGTTTTGTGATTAATTCAGTTACTATGTTAGTAACTTCGCCAACGGACAAGATTGCTGATATTTCAACTGTATGTTGGGGCCTCATTCACAAACCTTACCCCTCCATCCGAGAAGTAGCAAAGGTTATTGGTAAATTAGTAGCAGCATTTCCTGCAGTGGAATCTGATCCATTACATTACCAAAACCTTCAAAGGGACAAAATGCAAGCTTTAAAAAAGTGAGCAGGCCATTTTGATAGGCCTTTGCAATTAAAAAAATAAGCTTTATTGGAATTACAATGGTGGATTGAAAATGTTCCACATGCTGCTAAAAAACATTTTAATACAGCAGCCTAAAGTATTTTTACAAACAGATGCAAGTGCTCTCGGATGGGGGGCGACAGATAAATTTACCAGCTGTGGGGGCAGATGGACTGTCCAAGAGGAATTGTTTCTCCAAACATATGGTATTAATTATTTGGAGTTATTGAGGGCATTTTATGGATTAAAAGCCTATTGTTCTACAAAAAAGGATGTGCATGTTCAGGTACAATTGGACAATAAGACAGCTGTTGCATATATATATTAATCACATGGGTGGAGTAAGATCGATATCATGTGATTGTCTGGTCAATCAGATATGGCATTGGTGTATTGAGCACCAAATTTGGGTGTCAGCAAGTTATATCCCAGGTAAAGACAATGTGGTGGCAGACAACAGATCAAGGGTATTTAAAGACAACACAGAATGGATGTTGAACCCACAAGTTTTCAGTAAAATTGTTATTCGCTATGGGTTACCAGACATTGATCTGTTTGCATCAAGATTAAATCATCAATTGCCTAAATATGTGTCTTGGTAACCTGATCCAGGTGCGGTAGCAGTAGATGCATTTTCGCTACATTGGGGAAATATGTTATTTTATGCTTTCCCTCCATTTGGCCTGGTTAGGCAATGTCTTAAGAAAATAGAACAAGATTCTGCCACAGGACTGTTGGTGATTCCAAATTGGCCCACACAACCATGGTTCCCGTTGATGTTAAATATGATTAAGGAACCATGTATGTCAATTCCTAGCTGCAGTGATTTGTTAATACAACCAGTAACAAAATAAATTCATCCATTACATGTTCATATGAATCTGCAGGTTTTGACCAGACCACTACAAGGGCTTGGACTGTCGGATAGGACCATGGATGTTATAGTCTCATCATGGCGAGATAGCACTAAGAAACAATATATGACACATAAAGAAATGGGAAGTTTTTTGTAGACAATCAAATATATCTTATCATACTGTGAACATTTCAAACATATTGGAGTTCCTTGCTGAGTTGTATTTTGAGCAGCACTTGAGTTATAGTGCCATTAATAGTGCTCGTAGTGCTTTATCGTCCTATTTAGGACAAAGTTCTGACCATGAATCAATTGGATCTCATCCATTAATATCCAGGTTTATGAAAGGAATTTTTAACAAAAATCCGCCCAAGCCAAGATATACAGAAATTTGGGATGTCAACATTGTACTTACTTTGCTTAGGCAATGGACTCCAATCACAGTTATGTCTTTGGAAAAATTAACATTTAAAGTAGTAATGTTAATGGCGTTGGTATTGCAAATGCTACGTATAGATTGTATGCATGTGGCTTCAGATAACATTCTGTTTTGCGTTTATGATCTGATCAAACAAAGCAGACCAGGAAGAACTGGAGCTAAGGTAATGTTTCAAGCTTACATTGTGTGTAGTTAGACACTTGACTCAATATATAAAAGTAACCAAGAGTCTTCGAGGTGATGAACAAGCGTTATTTATTACGCATAAGAAACCACACACAAAAGCATCAGTACAAACCATTTCTAGATGGTTAAAACAGGTGTTACTTTTAGCGGGAGTAGACACTGATGTGTTTAAATCTCACTCCACCAGGGCAGCAGCTACATCCGCGGCGAAGTTACAGGACGTACCGCTCTAACACATTTTAGAAGCCGCAGGGTGGTGTAAAGAAGAAACTTTTTCAAAGTTCTACGATAAACCTGCTCTCACAATGACAGGCTTTGGACACGCGGTGTTGGGTTCACTGTAATCACCTGCTTTGTTTCACTATCGATTTATATTATCGATTTATGTTATCACTTTATATCTTTTATCACTTTGTAGTGATTATCCCCAGGTATAAAAAAGGGGTTATTATTTGTTCTTTTATCATTAAAAGATTTATGAAATAAACTAAAACTGAATTCTGGTAAAAGGTTATTTACTCATTTATGTGTTGACCTAGCCGGACTGCCGTATGGAATGACTCTACGACATAAAAAACACAGAAGCTACAAAATCTTCACGTAGTCACTCACGTGACTCCGAAGTAAAATAGTAAGATTAAATGAGAACTTACCAGTTCAAAGTTTGATTGTTATTTTATGAGGAGTAACGATGAGGGATTACGTGCCCTCCACTCCCGACCCTCATAAAATAAATGATCATCTGGTAGTTCTAAATCTATGTTGAGCCTTACTATCTCACTCCGGCTATTATGTTCTGTGTTTTTCATGCCGCTGCTTTGAAGTATGCCGACCAAGCGCCAGGCGGGGCTTCTTCACGTAATCCCTCATCGTTACTCCTCATAAAATAACGATCAAACTTCGAACTGGTAAGTTCTCATTTAATCTTACTATTCTTGATTAGTACAGGAGTCTAGAGGCTATGGGGAGAAGGCAGGAGAATGGGGTTCGGAGGAAGAGATAGATCAGCCATGATTGAATGGTGGAGTAGATAGTCATAGCCATAGAGTAATGCAGCGTGGAAACAGGCCCTTCAGCTCAACATGCCCACACCGGCCAACATGTCCCAGCTACACTAGTCTCACCTGCCTGTGCTTGGTCCATATCCCTTGTCCTATCCACTTGATGGGCCAAATGGCCTAATTCTACTCATATGACTTATGATCTTATAAATATTGACGAGGACTTCCTCAGTGCAAGTGGCTTAAACTGGGCAGCATTTAATATGTGCATGCAGGAGGGGTTCTGGAAACAGTATGTGGATAGTCCAACTTGAGGAGGGACTACACTGGATCTTGTACTGCGACGCAGGCCTGGTCAGGTGACTGTGTCTCTGTGCAAGAGTATTTTGGGAAGAGTGATCACAACCCCTTAGGTTCTCAGATAGTTATGAACAGATGGCACGGTGGCGCAGCGGTAGAGCTACTGTCTTACAGCACCAGAGACCCGGGTTCGATCCTGACTACAGGTGCTTGTATGAATAGAGTTTGTACATTCTCCCTGTGACCTCATTGAGGTTCAAATGAAATTTAGTTTCTGCAGTCATACAAACAAGAAAAGAGCCAAGACACAACACAATTGACACAAACATCCATCACAGTGAATCTCCTCCTCACTGTGATGGGAGGCAAAGTCTTATCTCTCCCCTTCACTCCCCATTCTTCTCCAGATGTCAGAGTCAAAGCCCCCGGCGGGCGATGGTAAATAAGTCCCGCGGCCATTCAGGCCGCGCCGGGCGATACAAGGCCGCGCTCCGGGTCTTGATGTTGGAGCCCCCGGCGGGCCCTAGCAAGTCCCGCGGCCATTAAAGCCACTCCTGGTCATTTTCAACCCCGCATCTCGGGCAGGAGAAGTTGCCGCCGCGGGAGCTCTGAAAAGTGGTCTCCCACCAGGGACCCGGTATTACCGTCCACCGGCCTGCAGCTGGAGCCTCCGAATCTCCGGGGTCGGGCAGCAGCAGCGCGCCACCACAGCTCCTCCCGTTCCTAACTCGGCCAGCCCCACGATGGTGAGTAGTCTGCAGGTTCCGCGACTGTAGACCCAGGTCCGGTTGGAGGCCGCTTTACGGTGCTAGGCCCCAACTACAACGGAGACCAGACAGAGGAAAGGTCGGGTCCTCCGCACAGGGAAAAGATTAAAAAAGTTTCCCCCACCCCGCACACATATCCAGCTAAAAAAACCACTAACTAACTACACTCAAACGGGACAAAAAATTAAAAAAAAGACAGACGGACTGCAGAGAGTTGCGCCACCCACCGCACAATGACGTACAGGTTTGGAGATTAATTAGCAAGGTATAATTGAATGAATGCAAAATTGTCCCTCGTGTGTGCAGGATAGTGTTAATGCACGGAGATCGCTGGTTGGTGCGAACTCGGTGGGCCGAAGGGCCTGTTTCCGCGCTGTATCTCTAAACTAAACTAAAGGATAATTCTGGATAAGTAGGTGATGAATGTGGTTGCTGAGGGTTAGGCAATGGATGTTGCTTACAAGGGTTTCATAAGGTATTTGTCCAGGTCCTTGTGGTAGGTTGATCCAGAAGATTGTGATGCATGGCGTCTACACTGACTTGCTGGTTTGGTTTCAATACTGGCTCACTCATAGAAGACAGAAGTTATGGTGGAATGGGTAACATTCTGGCTGGTTGGCTGTAGCCAGTGCTGGGATTACTTGGATGAAAATGACGATGGGTTGGTGAGTAGGTCTTCTCACCAATAGTTGGGGGGGTGGGGGATGAGAGAAGTGGGGGATGGGGGCGTGTGGAGTGGAGGATGGGGTGGGGGATAGGGGCGGGAGGAATGGAAGATAGGGTGGGAATTTGGATAGGTTCAAGAGGAGTGGCAGATGGGAGTGAGAGGAGTGTGGGAGGGGGGAGAGATGGGTGTAGGAGGGGGAAGAGGGGTGGGGGAGGGGAAAAAGATGGTGAGGTTGGGGAAAGGAGTGGGAAATAGGGGTAGGGGGGTTGGAGATGGGGAGAGGAGTGGGGGAAGGAGGCAGGAGGAGTGGACAATGGGGACAGGGAGAGTGGGGGTTGGGGAGAGGGGTAGGGGTGGGGGCGAGGAATTGAATTTTTATTGAATTGAATTGAATACAAGGAATTTGCCTTGCTGCTTTGTTCGTGAGGATAACAACACAATACACAGTAGATAATTAAAATAAAAATATTATAACTTAAACATGTGAAGAAGGAAATAAAATACCAGAGCAAAAGGAGGCTACAGATTTTTGGTTATTAAGTAGAGCAACTACTCGTGGAAAAAAAATCTGTTTTTATGTCTGGCTGTGGCGCTTTGACAGTCTGGAGTCGCCTTCCAGAGGGAAGTGATTCAAAGAGTTTGTGGTCAGGGTGAAGGAGTTCAGAGATGATCTTACCCGCTCGCTTCCTGGCCCTTGCAGTGTACAGTTCGTCAATTCAGCCAGCAACCTTCTCAGTTGATCGGACGATTCGCTGCAGCCTCCGGGTGTCGTGCTTGGTGGCTGAGCCAAACCAGACCATGATGGAGAAGGTGAGGACAGACTCTACGATGGCCGTGTAGAATTGGACCATCATTGCCTGTGGCAGATCGTGTTTCCTCTGTTGGGCCTTTTTGACTGTGGAGTCGATGGTGGGCCCCCATTTTAAGTCCCTGGAGATAATGATTCCAAGGAACTTAAATGACTCCACAGATGTGACTGTGGCGTTGTTGATGGTGAGTGGGGTGAGAGGAGGGGGAGCTCTTCTAAAGTCTGCAATCAATTCCACTGTCTTAAGATATGGGGGGTGGCGAGAGGAGTGGAGGATGGGGGAGACGAATGGGGGATGGGGGAGAGGAGTGGGGGATGGGGAGAGGGCTGGGGGTGGGTGTGAGAGGATTGTGGGAGGGGAAGGAGGAGAGGGTGAGGAGGGAAAATAAGGATGGTAGGAGGCTAAGTTAAGAGTTAGTGTGGGGGAGAGGTTTGTGTGCATGGACTGAGATGGTGAGGCATTGACAGTCAGAGTAGCGGGGTGAGTAGAGTAGGTGGAGCAGTGGGGAGATGCTTTCAGGGGTAGTGAAGAGGGGGAGGAGTAAAAAAATGTGTAGTTGAGGGGGGAACTGAGGCATGTGAGGATGCTGTAAGATGGTCGGGGAATGAGGGAGGAGAAGTGAGGGTGGCGAGCGGTGAGGTTAGATGAGTATAGGGTGAGGGAGTCCAGCTGTGCTAGGTCATAAATGATAGGAGTAGTCAAGTTTACTCCACCAATCGATCATGGCTGATCTATCTCTCCCTCCAAACCCCATTCTCCTGCCTTCTCCCCGTAACCTCTGACACCCGTACAAGAATCTATCTATCTCTGCCTTAAAAATATCCATTGGCTTGGCCTCCACAGCCTTCTGTGGCAATGAATTCCACAGATTCACCACCCTCTGACTAAATTCCTCTCATCAAGGAACTCTCTTTAATTCTGAGGCTATGACCTCTAGTCCTCGAGGTGGAAATATTCTCTCCACATCCACTCTATCAAAGTCTTTCACTATTCTGTACCTTTCAATGAGGTCCCCCCTCATTCTTCCAGGGCTGCCAACTCTCACGCATTGAGCGTGAGACAAACGCATTTGAGGAAATTCGCACGCTGATGACAGAAGTTCTCACGCTCAAAAAATTATTTTTTAAAAAATGAATAAATAAATAAAGTCACACTGCTCCACACTCACCAATGAGAATAATATTTTGTCGGCGGGTTCCCCGCGAAGAATGAGCAATTTAATTGGCTTAAGCGCATTGCACACTATTTAAAATGGCAATGTAGGTACAAATGCTAGAGAAACTCAGGCAGCATCTATGTCTGAGTTTGACCTTTCTTCACACTCAAGCATTTCTCCAGCATTTCTGTCCACCACTCTATAGATGCTGCCCCACCTGCATTCACATTCCTGTGCAGATGGTGTGGTAGGTGAGTGGTCCCAGCACCGACCCCCCCCCCCCCCCCCCCCCCCACGAGACACCGCTCACACCTCCCACCTTCACCTCCGGCGGCTGCTCTGTCCACACCACATGGAGTTTTAACATTGGACCGGAGCCCGGAGCCAGGTCCAGGCCGGGTGAGTGGGGGCGTCGGTGCCGCCTCCGGAGCAGCGGGGATAAATCTCGGGCTAAGCCTCTGCTCCGATGCCCGACCCCCAGGTCACTGACCCTCACCTCCCCCGGACCCCCAGGTCACTGACCCTCACCTCCCCCGGACCCCCAGGTCACTGACCCTCACCTCCTCCGGACCCCCGGGTCCCTGACCCTCACCTCCCCCGGACCCCCGGGTTACTGACCCTCACCTCCCCCGGACCCCAGCTGGACACAGAGCACCTGGGCCGGCCCGCATTCCTGGGGGGGGAGAGAGGGAAATGCTCCCCGGACATCGCCAAGTCTCCGCTCACTCCGGGTGGTGTCATCGCTTCACTGACCCACACTCTCACACAGAACCTAACACAAACCCTACACACACACACTGGTACACACAGCGTTTAAAGGGATTTGGGCCAAATGCGGATGAATGGGACTAGTGTAGATGGGGCATCTTGATCTGCATGGACAAGTTGGGATGAAGGGCCTATTTCCATGCTGTAAGACTATGACACACTGTAGAAAGGGTGCAATTTTACTTTGGAGTCACGTGAGTGAATACATGAAGAAGCCCGCCATCATTACGTCTAACACATGGCGCCACGACTGGCTGGTAGGCGCGTCGCACCTCCAGCGGTAAGTTTAAAGACCACCAGGTAAGTTTTCGAACTTAGTCAACGGTCGTTTTTCATTTCTGTGTTTCAGCTTGAGAAACGAACTACAATGTATAAGACCAGGGTGAAGTCTAGGCGGGCCGCAGGGAGAACCGCTACTGAAGACCGCAGAAGTGCGGTTAGCGGGCGGCTGTCGGTCTCACCATCTCAGTCGCTGGCAGTACAGCCAGCAACTTCAGACTCAGTACCTATAGAAGGTACCTTGGTTACCCCGAGAGTCGGGAAAGCCAAGCAGAAAACCAACAGGCCGGTTCACTCGGATGAGTCCGGCCGGGAGGGCTCGCCTCCCCCAACAGGTAACGTCTTTGGACATATTTCCCGAATGAGCAACTTATGGATAAGAAGCTCCACGATGATATACTCCTTGAACAGGAGTCATATCAGCACGGGCTTCAGGGACCCGTGGCAGCGCCTGGTGCCGGGCTATGTTATATCTTCCTGTCCGAGGAAGGGAGCGTAGGTCATCAGTCCTGGACTGACTCACACTTCAGTGGCATGTCGGAATGTTCCACGACACAAGACCTACATGATGCAAACGTGCCCACCATGGTGTCCAAATTTGCGATGCCGTCGCAAGTCGGTGAGCCGTTGGACGCAGAATTGGCAGCCAGTATCAATTACCTGACCTCTCACCAGCTACAGGAGCAGGTAATGCTGGAAACGGCTATGAAATATCAGACACCCAGCAACTGCGCCTCGCTCAGAGTCCTGACCGTCAATAGCTCCATTTGGAGTTACATGGGAGGAGGCATCAAGACTCAGGAGGTCAAACTTCAAAGAATCCTGAGCCTACTAGCTTCTGGAGTCATTGCCTTCGCCAGGTCAGTAGATGCAAGCTCCTTATCAGAGGTTCAACAGGACGCATTGGCTCTGATGCAGATTTTCACATAAATTGCTTTCGGAAGAATGCCATTCGGCCAGTACTCAATCCCAAATTTGCGGGATTATGTAAATCAACAAATGTGCCGCCGCCCAATTATTTATTTGGGGAGGACTTGTCCAAACAAGTTAAAGATTTGGACGACGAGTCAAAGGCGGTGGGGCTACTCAGAGCTCCACCAGCAGACAGACCTTTGTCATTCCGACGGCAGCACCCATATGCCTCTGCTAGCATATGGTCCGCAGGAGCCAGTACCAGCTCAAGGACCGACAGAACTGGCCAACGGCCTTTTTTAGGACAAAGCTCAAGCCCACAGACATCTAAGATGCGCAATTGGCGCATACCAGTAAACACCGCATATCAGCCGGCAACCATGGAGGTAGGTGGGTCTGGTTCTCTAAGGAACATGCGGTGTGTGGGTCAATCACATGTTGGTGGGAGATTATGGCGTAGGATAACATCAGATTTGTTTATACTGCACAGTTTAGATGAATTCCAAATTGAGTTTTAAGATTCGCTTCCACCCACGCAGCATACTCCAAACCGAACTTTGCTCATTCACAACAAGAAAGTTTGGATGTACAAGCTGAAAATTCAGTCATTATATTCAAAAAGGGTAATTGAGAAGTGGAATCATGAATCTCACCAATTTGTGTCTAAGATATTTACCAGACAAAAGAAAGATGGGGATGTAGAATTATCCTCGATTTGATCCAACTCAACACCTTTGTACAAACACTTCAAAATGGAAAATGTTGTTACTGGCAAACAATTAATTTCCAAAGGGTGTTACATGGCATGCATCGATCTCAAAGATGCATACTATTTGGTGCCTATTCATAAGGATCGCCGGAAATGCTTAAAATTCAACTGGATGAGGCAGCTATGGCAGTTTAAAGCATTGCCTAATGGGTTGACTTCAGCCCCCAGACTATTCACCAAATTATTGAAACCGGTACTGGCGCTATTACGAGCGCAGAAACATATAGTAATGGCATACTTGGATGATATCCTTATCATAGGCAAAACTCCGGATTTGGCTATTTTCAATAGTCTCAGCCACCAAGCTCTTGTTAGAGCGATTGGGGTTTCTCATCCATCCAGTTAAATCCAAGTTGACACCATCCCGAGCTATGGATTATTTAGGATTCACTGTTAATTCTGTTTACATGTCTGTAACTCTGCCTTGTCGCAAAAAAATGGAGTTATTGGAAGTCTGCAATTACCTCATTACAAAGCAGCAGCCTCCTATTCAACAAGTGGCCAGTTTCATTGGCAAATTGGTGGTGACTTTCCCAGCCACAAAATTTAGGCCTATGCATGTACCGGCTGAAGCCATTGCCGAGTAAAATGATGGAAGTACAATATTTGGCATAGCTCTAACAATATTTCGGCTGCTATTATATGGTGTTAATTATTTAAAATTACTGGCAGCCCTCTATGGACTAAGGGCTTATTATGGGAATATGCATCATTTGCATGTTCAATTACAGATTGATAACACCACAGCGGTGGCATACATCAATCACATGGGTGGAATCAAGTCAGTATCCTGTGATAGATTAGCAAATCTCATCTGGCACTGGTGCATTCCAAGGAATACTTGAGTTTCAGCTACCTACCTGCCAGGTAGGTTCAATACGGTGGCGGACACCAAGCAACGCAAATTCAATGACAACACAGAATGGATGTTGAATCATAGAGTGTTTAATGATATTATCTCTAGGTATGGAACACCGGATATAGATTTGTTTGCATCCAGACTTAATCTTCAATTAACAAACTATACTGCTTGGGAACCAGACACAGGGGCAGTAGCGATAGATGCATTCTCGCTGCATTGGGGATGAATATTTTCTATGCTTTCCCCCCATTCTGCCTTGTCAGTCGATGCCTGCTTAAAATTAAGCAAGATTCTGCCTCTGGCATTCTAATAGTCCCTTACTGGCCCACTCAGCCATGGGTACGATCATAGAACCCTTCATGGCGGTTCCCAAATGCAGGAATGTGCTAACCCACCCCATCACTGGGGAAGAACATCCTCTACATGATCGGCTAAACATATTGGTTTGCAGATTCTGAGAAGACCTTTTCTTGGAATTGGACTAGCTGACCATACAGCGGATGTACTAACTACGGCCCGGAGAGACAGCACTAAAAAACAATATATCTCCTACATAAAGAAATGGGAAGAGTTCTGTTTGCAAACTAATATCAAGTATGAGACAGCGCACATAAACAACATTTTGGAATTTCTTTCAAAACCTCATTTTGACGAGAGGTTGAGCTACAGCGCTCTGACTTGTGCCAGAGGTGCGTTGTCATCATACTTGTTGCCGAGCTCAGGTCAACACTTCGTTGGGTCTCATCCATTAATATACAGATTCATGAGGGGTATTTTTAACTTAAACCCTCCCAGGCCCAGATTTATCGAAATATGGGATGTAGGTGTGGTTCTAACATTACTTCGCCAATGGACTTCAGCTACATCCTGTCTCTTCTCCGGCTCACTTACAAAGTAGTGACGCTCATGGCACTAGTATCAGCTCAACGGGTCCAGTCATTACAGAAGCTGCGTCTGGATATGATGATCACTTCTGCCAGGGATATAACATGTTTTGTATATGATCCAATTAAACAGAGCAGACCTGGTGTTTCCGGTCTCAAGATACAATTTATGGCATACCCCTTGGACCCCTGATTATGTGTGGTCACGCACCTCCAGCAATATATTAAGATCACCAAAGGTCTTAGGGGGTCAGAACTAACATTATTTATTAGTCACAAGAAACCACATAAAAATGTTTCAGCTCAGACCATCTCCAGGTGGTTGAAGCATGTTCTGGCTGATGCTGGTATAGACACTGAAATATTCAAATCTAATTCCACCTGGGCTGCAGCTACGTCCACAGCCAGTGTCCTGGACGTCCCGTTGGACCAAATCCTAGCGGCCACAGGATGGTCCTCAAAACGCACGTTCCAGACATCTTATAATAAACCTGTAACCAGATCGAGTGATTTCACAAACTCTATTTTAAGTTCTGTTTTGTAATCTCCTCTCGGGTGAGATATGTTTTCCTATTATTATTTTGTCCATTAAATATTTTCAGCATGTTCAAAATTCATGTAATGTCTGAATATTTGGTTTCCAGTCCTCCTTGGTCTGAATATTTGGTTTCCAGTCCTCCGTGTGTGACACATTAATTAATTCCACGGCATGAAGTCACAGAGCTTCAAAATCTTCACGTAGTCACTCACGTGACTCCGATGTAAAATAGTAAGATTAAATGAGAACTTACCAGTTTGAAGTTTGATCTTTATTTTATGAGGCGTTACGATGAGGGAATATGTGCCCTCCGCTCCCAACCCTCCTCATTAAATACAGCTGGTAGTTCTAGTTCTCGAATCTTACTATCATCAGTTCAACACTGTTATCTGTGACTTCACACCACTGCTTTGAAGGTTGACGCGCATGCGGGCTGGCGGGCTTCTTCACATAATCCCCCATCGTAACTCCTCATAAAATAAAGATCAAACTTCAAACTGTAAGTTATCGTTTAATCTTACTATTGCTCTGGAGGGGATCCAGTGGTGATTTATGAACATATTGGCAGGGCTGGAATTTTTGTTTCACTTTGAAGAAAGATTTGATAACTGGGATTGTATTCTCTGCAGCAACAGAGTTTAAGAATAGACTTTGTTGAGGTGAATAATATTATGAGAATAGGACCTGTTTCGCTTAATAAAGAGTGTAAGAAGGAACTGCAGATGGTGGTTTAAACTGAAGAGAGACACTAAAAGCTGGAATAACTCAGCAGGCCAGGCAGCATCTCTGGCGAGAAAGAATGGGTGATGTTTCGGGTCGAGACCTTCAGAGTGAAGAGGTTGAAAACCAGCAATAAAACACAATAACTGGAGAGGTGTGTATCCAACTAAAGGTAGTGGGGTGGCGCAGCGGTAGAGTTGCTGCCTTGCATCACCACAGACCCAGATTTGATCCTGGCTACGGGTGCTGTTAGTACAATATTTGTACATTCTCCTTATGACCACATGGTTTTCTGTGGCAATTCCGGTTTCTCCCACATCTGAAAGAAGTGCAGGTTTGTAGGTTAATTGGCTTCTGTAAATTGTCCCTGGCATGTAGGATAGAACTGGTGTATGATAGATTGCGGTCGGTGTCGACTTGGTGGGCCAAAGGGCCTGTTTCCATATATATGTTTTACATATATATCTTAATTTCATTGAACCATATACGGGTGAATATGTGGCATTATTTTCATCTTGTTTCTATAGTCAAAGGGTAAGGTTAATTGATTTATTTGTGCAGATCAGTGATGGACGTCTGACTCCTCTTGCCTTGTTTCTATGTTTTTGTTTCTCTATATATATGCATAACAGCATGAATTATAATCTGATTTCCATACATGAATATACTAAGGTTATTCATGTGCTGCACCTGTTGATCAGAGCCTGGCTCTACTGTGGAATGTAATTAGGAATGTAATTTAGCCTAAACTTATTCACACCTAATACAATTTGAAGCATAAATGTCGCATCAAGTGTAAGTTAAACGTATGCACTGGTTTCCACAATTTCAAACTGAAAAATACAAACACTTCCTACCGTGGGAGGGGAGATACCAACCCTTCTTCCAGAACCCGAGTCACAGTTTTTTGTTGCATTGTTCTGTGGAATGCGTCTGCCAGGTGCAATACAGCTGTCCAAGTGCATCAGGCCTGCCTGCTTATGCACCACTAATCCTGAGTGTGGCTGAAGAGAGACACAAAAAGCTGGAGTAACTCAGCGGGACAGGCAGCATCTCTGGTGATAAGGAATGGGTGACGGTTCGGGTCGAGACCCTTCAGACTGAGAGTCAGGGGAAAGGGAAATGAGAGATATAGATGTCGATGTAGAGAGATACAGAACAAATGAATTTTCATTTGGTTGACATTTCGGTCAAGAACCTTCAGTCTGACCCGAAACGTGTCACATTCCTTCTCTCCAGAGATGCTTCCGACTTGAAATGTCACCTATCCATGTTCCCCTGGGATGCTCTCTGACCCGCTGAGTTACTCCAGCACTGTGTCTTACAATTCTTTTCAGCTCAAGGTTTATAGAGTCACTGAAAATATACAGCACAAAATAACCACAACCAGCTCTGGTTCCTCCCTCAGGAAGGGAAAAATATAGACAAAGAAAGTTGTTGTACAAAGAACAAAGTCCTTAAACTCGGCCACTCATCAGACTAAATACTATTGATACAGTTGTAACAGCAGGAGTTGCCATTTCATGTTGTATCTGCAGCAGACAGCGCCACCCTGTGGCAGCTTCAGTGGACGTGGTCATCGTCACATTAGAAGAACATTATAAAAGCAAGATAATAAGAGGGACACAAAAAGATAGAGTTAAAGGCTTGTCCCACTTTCACAACCTAATTCACGACCTCTGCCGAGTTTGCCCTTGACTCATAATCGCAGCATGGTCGTCACGAGGTCGTAGGAGGTCGTAGGTATTCGTGGCATCAAGTAGGTCGGGGTGTTTTTCTAGCCTATGAAAAATGTCCATGAGTAAAAAAGGTCGTGAAAGTGGGACAGGTCAGGCTGTGTCTCTGGAGAGAAAGAATGGGTGAAGTTTCTGGTCAAGCCCTTCTTCAGTCTGAGAGTCAGGGAAAAGGGAAACGAGAGATATAGAGAGATAGATAGAACAGATGAATGAAAGATATGCAAGAAAGTGGTGATGTTAAAGGACACAGGCCATTGTTAACTAGGGACTAGGTGAAAACAAGTTACAGACAATGAGACTCAACACGACGACTATGCAGCTAGTACGCCTTCGGTTGGGGAGACACAAAATGCTGGAGTAACTCAGCGGGACAGGCAGCATCTCTGGAGAGAAGGAATGGGTGACGTTTTGGGTCAAGACCCTTCTTCAGAGAGAGGGGGGATGCAAGAGCTACTTGAAGTTAGGAAAAATCAAATTCATACCTCGGGGCCGTAAGCCGCCCAAGCGAAATATGAGGTGCTGTTCCTCCAATTTGTGTTTGGCCTCCCTCTGCAATGCAGGAGTCCAAGGATAGAAAACTCAGTGTGTGAATGCGAAGGGGAGTTAAAGTGTTTGGCAACCGGGTGATCAGGTAGGCGACCAGCAGACTGAGAGATGGTGATCACTGACATTATCGCCCAGTCTACGTTTGGTCTCTTATACATCGGTGAGACCAAACATAGACCGGGTGATCATTTTGTTGAACATCTTTGCTCAGTCCACCTGATATTGTGGAACATGTCTGTGTTAAGAGGGGGAACCATTAAAGATATTGACACACATTAAGGTGGATAAATGGCAAGAGCCAGACTGGATCTATTGTGAAACAAAGGAGGATATTGCTGGGACATCTCCATTGCCCACGTTGAGGTAACAAAAGATTGGAGGATTACTAATGTGATTAATCAAAACTGGTGGTAGGGATAAGCCTGGAAACTGCAGGGCAGTGAGTCTGACATCAGTCGTAGGTCTGCCATTAGAAAGAATTCTGAGCTAAAATAATTATGTTCACTTGGACTGAATAGGGTGCGTCAGCATGGTTTTACACAGGAGAGATCATGTCTCACTTGTCTGATCTAGTTTTTTGAGGTGGTAAATGAGAAATGCGATGAAGGTAAACATGGTAAGAACCATGGTTCTCCAGATCTATCTCTCCCTCCTAACCTCTGGTTGTCCATAAGCCGAGAGCTCAATGAATCCAAGTTACGTTGGCAACCTGGATCCCAAATTAGCATGGCGATAGGAGGCAGTGGAAGTATCTAACCAGTGGTGTACCGCAGGGTTCAGTGCTGGGACAAATATATGAATTACTTGGATTGGAATATGGAATGATCAGTCTGTTTGTTGATAGCTTAAAGCTCATGGTCATCGATGGTGGGAAAGAATCTCTAAGGATATAGAAGAGCATAGATCAGCTGAAAATCGGGGTGGAGGTATGGCAGATGGAGCTTAATCATCGAAACATAGAAAAATAGGTGCAGGAATTCGCCATTTGGCCCTTCAAGCCAGCACCGCCACTCAATATGATTATGGCTGATCATCCAGAACCAGGGAAAAAGCTCTTGCAAAAGTATTCATACCCCTTGAACTTTTCCACGTTTTGTCACGTTACAACCACAAACGTAAATGTATTTTATTGGGATTTTATGTGATCGACCAACACAAAGTGGTGCATAATTGTGAAGTGGAAGGAAAATGATACATGGTTTCCAAATTTTATTACAAATAAAAAACTGAAAAGTGTGGCATGCAAAAGTATTCAGCCCCCCTGAGTCAATAATTTGTAAAATTACCTTTCGCTGCAATTACAACTGCAAATCTTTTGGGGTATGTCTCTACCAGCTTTGCACATCTAGAGACTGAAATGTTTGCCCATTGTTCTTTGCAAAATAGCTCAAGCTCAGTCAGATTGGATGGAGAGCGTCTGTGAACAGCAATTTTCAAGTCTTGCCAGAGATTCTCAATTGGATTTAGGTCTGGACTTTGACTGAGCCATTCTAACACATGAATATGCTTTGATCTAAACCATTCCATTTTAGCTCTGGCTGTATGTTTAGGGTCGTTGTCCTGCTGGAAGGTGAAACTCAGCCCCAGTCTCAAGTCTTTTGCAGACTCTAACAGGTTTTCTTCCAAGATTGCCCTGTATTTGGCTCCATCCATCTTCCCATCAACTCTGACCAGCTTCCCTGTCCCTGCTGAAGAAAAGCATCCCCACAGCATGATGCTGCCACCACCATGTTTCACAGTGGGGATGGTGTGTTCAGGGTAATGTGCAGTGTTAGTTTTCCGCCACACATAGCGTTTTGCATTTAGGCCAAAAACTTCAATTTTGGTCTCATCAGACCAGAGCACCTTCCTCCACATGTTTGCTGTGTCCCTCACATGGCTTGTGGCAAACTGCAAACGGAACTTCTTATGGCTTTGTTTCAACAATGGCTTTCTTCTTGCCGCTCTTCCATAAAGGCCCGATTTGTGGAGTGCATGACTTATAGTTGTCCTGTGGACAGATTCTCCTACCTGAGCTGTGGATCTCTGCAGCTCCTCCAGAGTTACCATGGGCCTCTTGGCTGCTTCTCTGATCAATGCTCTCCTTGCCCAGCCTGTCAGTTTTGGTGGACAGCAATGTCTTGGTAGGTTTGCAGTTGTGCCATACTCTTTCCATTTTCGGATGATGGATTGAACAGTGCTCCGTGAGATGTTCAAAGCTTGGGATATTTTTTTATAACCTAACCCTGCTTTAAACTTCTCCACAACTTTATTCCTGACCTGTCTGGTGTGTTCCTTGGGCTTCATGATGCCCAAGGAACATTGTTTGTTCACTAATGTTCTCTAATAAACCTCTGAGGCCTTCACAGAACAGCTGTATTTATACTGAGATTAGATTACACACAAGTGGACTCTATTTACTAATTAGGTGACTTCTGAAGGCAATTGGTTGCACTGGATTTTATTTAGGGGTATCAGAGTAAAGGGGGATGAATACTTTTGCACGCCACACTTTTCATCTTTTTATTTGTAAAAACATTTGAAAACCATGTATCATTTTCCTTCCACTTCACAATTATGCGCCACTTTGTGTTGGTCTATCGCATAAAATCCCAATAAAATACATTTACGTTTGTGGTTGTAACATGACAAAATGTGGAAAAGTTCAAGGGGTATGAATACTTTTGCAAGCCATTGTATTTACAGACTTTTCCCAGGTTAAAGAAGTCTAAAACTAGAGGGCTCGGGTTTAAGGTGAGAGAAAATAAATTTAAAGTAGATCTGAGGGGATCAGTAGAGTGGTGGTGGTGGCCATTACAGTGTTTTAAAGGCATTTGGACAGATACTTGGAAAGGAAAGGTGCGGAAAGTATAGGCCTCCTACAGGTAAATAGTTCCTGTGTGCATGCATCATTGTCAGCTTGGGCAAGGCCTGTTCTTCTGTGCAGCATTGCTGTTCCTTAGCGTCACCACAGGCGCCTCTGATTTCTGTTGTAACTGTGAGGCTGCTGGTTCTTGTTGTAACTGCAGTTGTTGCTGGTCCCTGTCTGAAGCACAGTTAACCATATAACCATATAACAATTACAGCACGGAAACAGGCCCTCTCGGCCCTTCCAGTCCGTGCCGATCATTTGTTTTCCCCTAGTCCCATCTACCTGCACTCAGACCATACCCCTCCATTCCCTTCCCGTCCATATACCTATCCACTTTACTTTTAAATGTTAAAATCGATCCTGCCTCCACCACTTCTGCTGGAAGCTCATTCCACACAGCCACCACCCTCCGAGTAAAGAAGTTCCCCCTCACGTTACCCCTAAACTTCCGTCCCTTAATTTGCATGTCATGCCCTCTTGTTTGAATTTTCCCTACCCTTAATGGGAAAAGCTTATCCACGTCAACTCTGTCTGTTCATCTTTAAATATACTGTTGTTTTCCCTGTTAAGTGCACTGGTCTTGTTGTATGTAGAGGAAGCACAGTGGTCTAATTGTGAACGGGGAAAAATAGGCATCTCAGGCTTTGTTGGGGTACTGTGTATTTGGATTCAAAACAGGGGATCCAATATGCAAATCAGGATAGCAAGGAAATAAAGGCCTACAAAATATCAAGGAATTAAAGAAAATTGGTGAATAAAATATCCTAGAGAAACCATTCTGAATGAACGGAAACAAATGTCTGGGGTGCGAAGGCACTGGAAGAGGTCTTCAAATCTCCCTCCATCATAAAATACGCCAGTGGATTGAGAAACGGAAAATGCAACAATATATTCAAGAAAGGAAGGAGAGATATCAAGACATGCAGCCCTGCTGGGTAACAGCAATGTTTGGGAAAATTCAGGAGCTGTTTATATTAAAATATATGTAACATTTAGGAGCTGTTTATGACAAAGTTTCAATGTAAAGTTGCTCTACTCATCAGGGAGGTTGTCAAGCGGCATTCAGAGAGGATACTCTAGAGGGTTCATCTGGTCAAGCGATATGGGTCGAGGCTGAAATATAAGAAAGTTGCAATCACTATGATGGGATTGTACTATAAACCCCCCAACAGAGGAACAGCTATGTAGACAGATTACACAAAGATTCAAAAGCAACAGGGCTATCAAAGTAGGTGACCTCAGAATTCACTGGGACCTTCTGAGGGCAAAAGGCTTAGACATGGTAGAGTTTAGGTGAACCCAAGAAACTGTATTGGACATCCAACTTGAAAAGGTGCCATACTGGACCTTATACTGGGAAATGAGGCTGACCAGATGACTATGTTACAGTGCATGTGCATTTGGCAGTAGTGATCACAGCCCCATCATTTTTATGATTTTTTTGAATTGGGATAAGTCTGGATCTTGGAAATGGTAACAAGGAGGAGGAAGGCAGATTACCATGTTATCAGGCAGGAACTAGGGAGAGTGAATTGGAAGCTGTTGTTATTGGCTAAGTTGGCATCTGACGTGGAAGTGGTGCAAAGGCCAGTTGCTCAGAATTTAGGACTGGTGTGTTCCAATAAGAAGAAGGGATAAGAATAGCAAGGTAAGAGAACCTTGAACGACCAGAGAAGTAAAATGGGGCAAAAAGAAAAATGAAGCTTATGTAACGTTTTAAGAGGATGAGATCAGATAACCTTTGAGGAGATCAGATGACCAAGCAGAATAGAACTCAAGGGAACAAAATGGCCCATGTAAAGGCCTTGGGGACTTGGATTAAAGAAAATCTCAGGGTGTTTTATAGGTACATTAAACCAAGAAGCAGGACATGGAGGGCAGTGAGCTCGGTGTGAAGAATATTAATATGGAAGGACAGTTTGAGATCAAGAAGGAGGTGTTGCTCTCTTGAACATCATTAAGGTGGATAACACCTCAGGGCCTGATGGTATCTATCCTAGGTCAATATGAAAACCAAGAGATATTGCAGAAGGCTTGACAAAGAGTCTTGCAACTTCTCCAGCCATGGACGAGGTCCCAGTGGACTGGACAGTAGCAAATGTTGTTCCATTGTTTAAGAAGGGAAATAGGGATCATCCTGGGAATTATCAGCCGGTGAGCCACACATCAGTGGTGGGGAAGTTATCGGATGCACTCCTATTGGGAAGGGAATGGGCTAATTAGGCAAAGTCAACATGTCAGGTTACTACTTACTAAATTGTTAACGTTTTTTGAGGAGGTGACGAAGGTATTCGATGAGGACAGGGTGGTGGATGTTGTGAGCAATATTTGGCACCATATCTGAGGATGGATGTGCCGGCTCTGGAGAGGGTCCAGAGGAGGTTTACAAGAATGATCCCAGGAATGAGTAGGTTAACGTATGATGAGCGTTTGTCAGCATTGGGCCTGTACTCGCTGGAGTTTAGAAGAATGAGGGGGGACCTCATTGAAACATAGTGAAAGGCTTGGATAGAGTGGATGTGGAGAGGATGTTTCCACTAGTGGGAAAGTCTCGGACTAGAGGTCACAGCCTCCGAATTAAATAACTTTATTTTAGGAAGGAGATGAGGAGAATTTTCTTTAGTCAGAGGGTGGTGAATCTGTGGAATTCTTTGCCACATAAAGCTGTGGAGGCCAAGTCAGTGGGTATTTTTAAGGCAGAGATAGATAGATTCTTGATTAGTGCAGGTGTCAGAGGTTATGGGGAGCAGACAGGATTGAATGGCAGAGTAGAATTGATGGTCGAATGGCCTAATACTACTCCTATCACTTATGACCTTATGACCTGTAATGTCACCCATTCCTTTTATCCAGAGATGCTGCCTGTCTGGCTGAGTTACTCCAGCATTTTGTGTTTCTCTTAAGTGCTGGAGGAAGTCAGTAGGTCAGGCAGCATCAGTGGAGGAGAAGGATACGCGATGTTTCGGGGCAAGACCGTTCTTCAGACTGCTTGTAGCAGAGGGGAGAAAGCTGGAAAAGCGGTGGGGATGAGACAAAGCCTGGTAAGTGATAGGTGGATATAGGTGAGGGGGGGCGGGGTGGTGTGTCTGGCAGACGGGTGAGTAAGTGACAAAGGCTGGAGGTGAAAATGATACAGAAGGGAGTCAGATGGGGAGAGAAGACGAGGAGTGAAATGCCAAGTCAAGCCAAGTCAAGTCACTTTTATTTCTATAGCACATTTAAAAAACAACTCTCGTTGGCCAAAGTGCTTTACATTGGTATAAGAATAGTATAACAAACAACAGTGGTTCATAGATTAAATACAAACATCACTACATACATCTAGCCCTCGCTCAGAGGACGACAAGAAAGGCTTGGGAGTAGAGATGAGTTTTTGGTCTCGACTTAAAGGAGTTGATGGAGGGGGCAGTTCTGATGGGAAGAGGGATGCTGTTCCACAGTCTAGGAGCTGTAAATGTAAATGTAGTGTAAAGTAAATATAAAGTCAGAGGGAGGGATAAGGGTGGAAAGGACAGGCGGTGGGAGGAGGAGGGGTGGGAGCTAGTGGAAGAAGTGGGAGGAGCGCAGGAGAGAGAGATATGGTGTGGGCTGTTCATTTTATTTTGTTATTTAGTTAAGTTAGCTTTAGTGGACAGAATGCAATGTGCTGCTGGAAAGTGTAGCAGCTCACTAGCTCCCTCTTCTGGTGTCTCTGCTTAGCTTTAGTTTAGTTCAGAGATACAGCGCGGAAACAGGTCCTTCGGCCCACCGAGTCTGCACTGCCCAGTGATCCCCGCACACTGACACTACCACTACGCGGGCATTTTACACATACACCAAACCAACTAACCTACAAACCTGAACATCTTTGGAGTGAGGGGGGAAAGCAGAGATCCCAGTACAAACCCCATACAGGCAGCACTGGTAGTCGGGATCGAACCCGGGTCTCTGGCAGCATTCAAATCCAGGCAAAATCCTCGTGAATCCTCCCCTATACCATCCTGAGGACAGCCTGGAGGTGCCGCGTTAGAGTTGCTGCTTACACCCTTTGTAGCGCCAGAGACCTGGGTTTGATCCTGACTACGGGTGCTGTTTGTACGGAGCTTGTACATTCTTCCCGTGACCTGCGTGGGTTTTCTGCAAGATCTTCGGTTTCCTCCAGGCATGTGCCATGAGTAATTACTCAGGGCAGGCACAGGGCAGTCAGTCGACCTTTAAAAACCGTAAAAATAACGCATGCACAGAAAATCGTAAAACGGCGTGGATCGGTCCTGTAGACAGTCTTCTTCTTCTGTCGTATGTCTTTTAGACCTGCAGATCCGTAGAGGCGAGCCAGGCCAACGTGTCATCGTCCAGGTCAATCAGACCTCGTTCACCATTCGGTGGCTGGTGTTTGGGGCAACTGGTGACTATGTGCTCCACTGTCTGTGTTTAGTCCCCACACCCGCAGGAGGCGCTGTCCACGAGGCCCCACCTCATCATCGTTGCTCCATAACGTCCTCAAGCGGTTGAGGGTTGTCCGCTGTAGGCAATTAATTGACTTTAAAAAAAATCTTTAAAGAAAAACGCATGCGCAGATTGGTCTCCTCTCCTGTGGGCATGTGCAGCACCTTGCGCCCAGTCCATGGCAGGATTTCAGCTGCCTTTATTGCCCGTTGTAAGTGAAACTTGAAGCAGCGTCCATGGCACGCGAGTTGAACATAGGTATTACATGTACTGCGGATAAAAGGCACGGGAGAATTACACCTACCTAAGATCGATTATTAAAATAATAACCATTTAATAATAAATACTGAATTTAGTAAATGAATGTGAAAGCTTTACTATTTATATTTAATGATTACCTTTTTATAATTTTAGTCACTGCCTACCTTGCCTACCCTGACGGCACGTGCCTGGTTTCCTCCCACACTCCGAAGACGTACAAGTCTGTAGGTTAAATGGCTTGGTGTAAGTGTAAAATGTCCCTAGTGTGTGCAGGGTAGTGTTAATGTGCGGGGATCACTGGTTGGTGCAGACTCAGTGAGCCGAAGGACCTGTTTCTGCGCTGTTTCTCTAAACTAAACTAAGCTTAGTGTGGAGTCGCACCTGAATAAGTGAGTTTGGTATTCCAACTCTGCATGCCTAGGTCATAGGTCATTTGCTATAAACATTCTCGGCAACTGTGATGCTGTATTGTGTGCAGGCTTGCGTTTCGTCCGTGGTCGGGGTCAGGCCCGGGCCTCTGGCACTGCGGGTGCTGTTGAGTTGCTGCTGGATGGCCCGCGTCCCTCCCGGGTGTCCCATCCCTGTCCGGGGTGGCCGGGGTAAGGGGGGGGGGGGGGGGGATGGTGGTGGTGATGGCTCCTGTCCCACTGGGTTAGCCGGCAGTCCAGGGCCATCCCGGAGCGGTGACAGCCCCAGACTTGCAGCCGGCGAGGAGAGGGTGCACTGGCTCCAGTTCGGCTCTGCTCTGGGGGGGGGACGGGGACGGTCTAGTGGCGGTTTGGCAGCGCTTGTGGGACCAGGGACCCGGGTTCAATCATGGCTGCGGATGAGGTGCGGGTTTGTGTGTCAGCAGCTGCTGAGAATGTCTCTCCGCCAGTCCAGTCTCTCCCCCCGTCTCCCACTTGTATCTGCCCCCTCTCTTTCGCTGTTACACCCCGCTCTCCCGCTACCTGACAACCCAGTTCCTCAGATTAAATATCTTTACACATAAATCATGAATAAAGATAGGAATTTATACACGGTTTATACAGTCAGCACTTCGTTAGCTGTTTCTTTATAGCAAGTGACCTTTGACAAATCCCATGATTCCTTGCGTTTTTCGGAATACCGAACTCGCTTATTAGTCCGAAGATGGGTCCCAACCTGAAACCTATCTATCTTCTCTAAAGATGCTGCTTGACCCGCTGAGTTACTCCAGCTTTTGTTTTTGGTAAACCAGTATCTGCAGTTCCTTGGTATTACATTCCTCAATCCAAACTGTTCAAGGACATGTCCAACATTGGAGTTGTCTGCTAATTGGAAAATTGCCAAATGTCTTATTCAGAAAATGCAGAGCTGACTGGAGAGTGGAGGTAATGCAGCCTCTCCCTCATGACTATCAGTGCCCTGATGAAGGGTCTCGACACAAAACGTCGCCCATTCCTTCTCTCCATAGATGCTGCTTCACCCGCTGAGTTACTCCAGTATTTTGTGCCTACCTTCACCATCTTTAGAATTGTACACCAAACTCCCTTCTATAACACCTACAATCTGTGGGAATTTACAGTGGTCAATTAACCTAACAAACATGGCCTGGATGTGGAGAGGATGTTTCCACTTGTAGGAGAGTCTAGGACCAGGTCATAGCCTCAGAATAAAGAATTTTCCTTTAGGAAGGAGATGAGAGGATCATCTTTAATCAGAGAGTGGTGAATCTGTGGAATTCATTGCCACAGAAGGCTGTGGAGGCCAAGTCAATGGATATTTTTAAGGCAGGGATAGATAGATTCTTGATTGGTACAGGTGTTGGGTTATGGGGCGAAGGCAGGAGAATGGGTTTGAGAGGGAAAGATAGATCAGCCAGGATTGAATGGCGTAGTCGGCGATGGGCCGAATGGCCTAATTCTGCTCTCTTATGAACTTATGAACTTGGCCATTTAGGATATGGGAGAAAACGTATGTGGTCACAGAGATATATAAGAGCAGCAGAGGTCAGGACAGGTGTATTAATATCCTACACATGCTTCTTGGAGCTTTTATGGCTGAACCACTCCCAGTGTCCTACCAGCCTCTGTGATAATTCCAAGTATACAGCTCCTTGAACGTGGATAGAGTAGTAAAGAAGGTGTATGGTCTGCCTGCCTTCATTAGTCGGAGCTTTAAGTACAAGAGTCAGGAAGACATGTTGCAGCTTAATAAGATTTTGATTAGGCTGCGCTTACAGAGTATTGAGTACAGTTCTGGTCACCTCATTACAGGAAGGATGTGGAGGCTTTTGAAAGAGGGTGCAGGAAAGGGTCACCAGAAAGCTCCCTGGATTAGAGGGAATGAGCTAAAAGGAGAGAATGGACAAACTTGGATTGTTTTCTCCGGAGCGTAGGAGACAAGGGAATCTGATAGAAGTATACAAAATTACATGAGGCAGAGATAAGTCAGAACGTATTTACCAGCATGCTAATGCAAAAGACAAGGGAGCATAACTTTAAGGTGCGAGGGGCAAAGTATAAATGAGATGTGCGGGTCAAACTTATTTAGGCAGAGTGGTGGGTGCCTGGAATGCCGTGCCATGGGTGGTGGTAGAGGCAGATATGATAGTGACAATTAAGAGGCTTTTAAGGGCCTCTCCCACTTGGCTGTCATTTGCGCACCATTTACGCAACCTCCAAAAATGTGGTTGTCGTGTTGTGAAGCGCGGGTAGCGTGTGGGTAGCGCGGGACGGGCGCATGGAGGGCCGTGGAGGATTGTGGAGTTGTGCGTGGTATCGCGCGGCGCTCCAGGATTTCATGCTGCACAAAATCCTCGCGTGCCACCTGCATGGCTTATCGCGTA
Organism: Okamejei kenojei; assembly: GCA_035221665.1. Classification (NCBI taxonomy): domain Eukaryota; kingdom Metazoa; phylum Chordata; class Chondrichthyes; order Rajiformes; family Rajidae; genus Okamejei; species Okamejei kenojei. The sequence continues at coordinate 12,597,482 of CM069171.1, read as the reverse complement.
CGCACGTTGACGCTTTGGCGTCCCGAAGCCTCAGGTGGTGTACAGTGTGGTGACGCATGGTTACGTCACCGTGCGTAACCATGTGTCACCGCGCCCCGCAGGGTATTCTAATGACGTCACGCGCACCAGACAGCTGTGCTGACGAGTGAGTTGCATGCGACATCGCACGTAACAACGCGTCAACCTATTTTACATATGACGCGTAAATGAGGCGCAAATGACAGCCAAGTGGGAGAGGCCCTTTAGACAGGCACATGGATATGGAGAGATATGGATCATGTGCAGACAGAGAAGATTAGTTTAACCTAACATCACGTTCAGCATAGATAGACATTGTAGGCCGAAGGGCCTGTTTGTGTGCTGCACTCTTCTATGGTCTACGATTCCTCAAGGTGGAAGCAGCACGAAACTAGGTGTGTGCAACACTAGTCCAGACGCCGCACAAGCATTAACAAGTATTTTTTAAGCATTACTGTAAATACGGTTTAATATTATGTTAAACATAGCATTAACATAATTAATATTAATGCGCGCAGAACAGAAACAGAAAAGTACAAGTGTGTAAGAAGGAATTACAGATGCTGAAGAAACATAGAAACATAGAAAAATAGGTGCAGGAGCAGGCCATTCAGCCCTTCGAGCCAGCACCGCTATTCAATATGAGCTGGGCTGTTCAGGTAAAATTAGTACCCCATTCCTGCTTTTTCCCCATATCCCTTGATTCCTTCAGCCCTAAGAGCTAAATCTAACCTTGTAATCAAATTTATGTCCTTGTCCAATGAACAGAGATGTGTATAAGCTATAAGCATGTTAAATAACTGTCAAAAGCTGGAATAAAAACAGAACGTTCATGAAATGCTGCACAGGCCATGACACATCTGTTGGAAGGGATAACATTGGATCGAAGACCTATCATCAAACTATTTTTGAATCTTCAGCATCCGCAGTTTTTTTAATCTCAATGTTGAAAACCTGGCTACATATATCTTTAATTCGGGAGATTTGAGTTTCATTGTCTGCCACAGCTCATTTGGGTAAATAGACCAAGAATTATCCCCAGGGATATGTTGGATTGTCTGCTTCATCACATTACTGCAATTATCTGCTGTTTCATCATCCCTGTCCCATGACATTGGCAGACATTATTCCAATATCATTTGGAAATGTCTGTTTTGGCTAAAAATCATTGACATTGGGATTAGTGCGTAGTTATAGATGGATTCACAGGTTGATTAACAATCAACAAAGATGATTATTGGCACAGTGCTTCTGTGGTAACACAAGGCTATAATGCAAGAGTAGAGTTACAATGGCAGCATCTCAGTGAGCTAAAACTGCAGAGCTAAGCCATCATCAATGGGCCATCTGCTCCACTGGCAATTTCTGATCGAGTCCAGTAATTGTTCATAAAACAATGATAATGGCTAGATATACATGGCTCTATGTCAGAGACGAACATGAATGAAGACGGGTTATGTGTTGCATTAACTCATTGAACACTGAGGGCGCTTGTCAAATGCCAGAATTCCAACTAGCAGTCAATATTTTCATGCTCAATTAGTGGCAGCAATTATAAATTATTAGCTTCTCAAGTTTTGCTTTTAAATTTATACGTTTACTGGCAAAGAAAATGCGATTATGGTTTTAAGTAATTCGAGTAGGATTTTACTTCGGAGTCACGTGAGTGACTACGTGAAGACCCCGCCAGCACGCATGCGCGACATATCGTCGAACGCATTGCGGAAGCGACAGTCGGGAGGAGCGCCGCTCCTCCAGCGCAAGTTTTCAAAACTTACTGAAGGTAAGTCTTACCTTTTCTGGTGAGCGTGGCGACTCGGTGTGATTTCTTTTTCAGGAGGAAGCACCATGGAGTCGCGTAAGGGAGAGCAGCAGCTGATACCGCTGCTGTGGAAGCAGCCAGCAGCGTGCCGTCTCTCCAGAGCTGCAGGTGCTGCCAGCAGCTCCCGGCTTCCCGCTGCTACAGACCGCAGGTGCGTCGCGGTCGGCGGCAAAACCACCCGGAAGTCGGACAGGACCGTTGACTCGGCTGGGTCCGGACCGGAAGACACCCCATTCCCGGATAGGGACGGCGGGCGTCTTTCCCGCGGGAGCGGATGGGGAGCAGTGCTCCAGCGTGACCTGCTTATGCAGGGGCAGAGTCACAGTGGGTCTCCTCGTAGACCCACGGCAGGATCCTTTCAAGGACTGCCAAATGTCTCACCCTCTTCGCAGGGGAGCATTAGGGGTCAGAGCTGGGCTGACCCTGAAGAAGGGGCAATGGCTGAACAGTCAACTGTGAGGGGTGCCAGAAGAGAGAGCAGCAGAAGAATTGTGGGAACACATGCTGTACCAAATCAGGAAGGACTGCCTATACAAAGCTGCAAGCCAGTACAAAATACATGGCTACAAACCAGCTACAGGAGCAAGCCATTAACTTTATGGCTGGGAAGTACATTGCTCCAGAGAACTCCATTCTCTTAAAGTACCAGCAGTCTATGACCCCATCTGGGGCAACAGGAGCCCATCTATAAGGAGCCAGGAGGGGAAGCTCCAGAGGAAACTGCTGGCTGCTAAAATCACAGCAGTACCAGGACAACTGATGGGGTTGATTTGCCTGAAGAGTTACTAGATGCTCTAGCAGACTGTGTAATACTCAGTGGAGATTAACAGTTACAGGAAGAGCATCATCAAGAAGTGCGGAATTATGCAAGACAAGTAGCACACAGGCGCCAAAATTGCTGTTGGGGGACCTCCCGAAGCAGGTGAAAGACCTGCATGAGGAAGCCAAGGCTATAGGCCTGATCAAGGTGCCAAGCACCTCTAAAACCCACTATCAGCAGCGGCAGCACCCCTACACACCCACCAGACATCGGTACTATGGAAGACCATCTGGTGGTGAAAGCTCGAAGGCCAGCCCACCTGCACAGCGGTCTTTCAGACCATGGCCCAGCCCGGCCTTCATGGAAAATGCGCCAACCCCACAACGCAGCAACACAATACCAGAAGAAACAAGTGCGGAGACAACCCACACAACACCGGTACACACAACACCGGTAACCATGGAGGTAGGTGGGTCTGGTTGTCTTAAAAAACATTGCATGTCCGATTCATCAAAAGTTGGGGGACGGTTGCACTTGTTTCATCATGTGTGCTGCACTTTTACCTCTGAACTTTTACATACTCGGAAGTATTCAGAATTACAAAATTGAATTTGTATACGAACTACCGTCCCAGTTCAGCATACGCCTAGCAGGAAGTTCATACTTCACAAAAAGAGAGAACAGTTGAAGTGTTAAGACTAAACACAAAAGGGAATTGAGAAAACAATCAGAGAATTTCAAGAGTTCGTATCAAATATATTTATAAAAAACTAAAAAGATGGCGGTTGCCGTATCATTACAGATTTGACCGAACTAAATACTTCCGTTCAGTATGCCCATTTCAAAATAGACACGTTTGTCACACACAGGATCATCGTAAATACCTGAAATTTATCTGGATGGGACAGCTATGGCAGTATAAGGCCTTACCCAATGGGTTGTCATCAGCACCCAGGCTATTACAAATTTATTAAAACCAGCTTTAGCATACTTAAAGAAACATAAACCATATCGTCATGGCTTACCTTGATGATATTCTCATTGTAGGTGAAAATTGGAGCTGGCTACATTGGCGGTATCAGCCACAACACAGGGATTTAACGTACATCCAGATAAATCAAAATTGGAACCCTCCACTACCATGGATTATTTGGGGTTCACTATTGACTCTGTTCATATGTCTATCACCTTGCCACCAAACAAAGTGACAGACTTGATGGGAGTATGCAAAAGCCTCATTGGCATCAGGGAACCATCCATTCGGCAAGGAGCAAGAGTGATTGGGATATTGGTGGCTGCATTCCCAGCAGCACAATTGGACCACTCCATTATTAAAACCTGGAAGAGGGAAATTTTAGCTCTCAAAAATCATGCAGGCCATTTCAATAGGCCTATGCAACTACCAGGGAAAGCAAAATAGTAAGATTAAACAAGAACTCACCTGTTCGAAGTTTGATCGTTATTTTACGAGGAGTTACGATGAGGGATTACGTGAAGAGCCCCGCCTCACGCTGGTAACGGCATACTTCAAAGCAACGGCATGAAAAACACAGAACACCAAAGCCGGAGTAACATAGTAAGGCTCATAAAAAGACTTAGAACCACCATTTGATCATTTATTTTACGAGGGTGGGAGTGGAGGGCACGTAATCCCTCATCGTAACTCCTCGTAAAATAAACGATCAAACTTCGAACAGGTGAGTTCTCGTTTAATCTTACTATTTTACTTCGGAGTCACGTGAGTGACTACGTGAAGATTTTTAAAGCTTTCTGTGTTTTTCATGTCGTAGAATTAATCCGTACGACAGTCCGGCTAAGTAAACACATACATGAGAAAGCAGACAAATGTTAGATCTTTTCACAATTAACTTTTTTAATGGTTGACAGACCATATAATCCCTCCTTATATTTGAGGGAAAATGATTACAAGTGACAAAAGATATCAGTGACTACACAACTGATTATAGCAATTAATAGCAATTAATAGCAAACAAAGCATGTGATTATAGTGCTCCCAACACCCGCGTGTCCAAAGCTTGTCATAGTGTGAACAGGTTTGTTGTAGAACTTTGAAAAAGTTTCTTCTTTACTCCACCCTGCGATTTTTTAAAATATGCTCGAGAGGTACGTCCCGCCCCTTCGCCGCGGACGTAGCTGCCGCCCTGGTGGAGTGAGATTTGAAGACATCAGTGTCTACTCCCGCTAAAACCAACACCTGTTTCAACCATTTTGAGATAGTTTGAACTGAAGCTTTTGTGTGTGTGGCTTTTTGTGCGTAAGCAGTAATGTCTTTTCGTTTCCTCGAAAAGTGTCCGTAACTTTAATATATTGGTTCAAATGTCTAACCACACACAAAGCAGGCTCAATATGAAAAGCTTGAAAGGTTACCTTTGTTCCAGATCTCCCTGGTCTACTTTGTTTGATCAGATCGTAAACATAGAAGACAACGTTATCTGTAGTCACATGCATACAGTCTAAACGCAACATTTGTAAAGTTTTGCACTCTTTGAGCTGAGACCAGTGACATTAACATGACCAATTTTCAATGTTAACCTATCCAATGGCAACCCTTCAATTGGAGTCCATTCTCTAAGTAGAGCAAGTACAATGCTCACATCCAAATTTCTGTATATCTAGGTTTTGGCGGATTCATGTGAAAAATTCCTTTCATGAATCGTGATATCAATGGATGCGACCCAATTGATTTCTCACCAGTCATAAGTCCTAAATAGGACGACAAGGCACTGCGTGCAGTGTTAATGGCACTGTAACTTAAATGTTGCCCAAAGTGCAAATTGGCAAGGAATTCCAAACATGAGTAACATTCACAGAATCATCAGAAATATTTGACTGTGTGCAAAATTCTTCCCATTTCTTAATATGTGTCATATATTGTTTTTGTGTGCTATCTCGCCATGATGCGCCAATAACTGCCAAAGTTTGGTCCGACAATCCCAGTTCCTGTAGTGGTCTGGTCAAAACCTGCAGATTAACAAATTCATATATGCATATAATGGGTAACCTTCATTTGTTACTGGATTTAGTCAAGATATCACTACAGTTAGGAATCTGCATATACGGTTCTTTAATCATATTCAGCATAACTGGGAACCAAGGTTGAGTTGGCCAATTTGGCACTACCAACAATCGGAAGCTGAATCTTGCTCTATTTTCTTCAAGCATCTCTGAATCAGAGCAAATGTGGAAAAGCATAAAAGAACATCTTTCCCCAGTGTAATGAAAACGCATCTACTGCAACTGCGTCCGGATCGTGTTCCCAAGACACATAATGAGGCAATTGATGATTAAGCCTGGATGCAAACAAATCAATTTCTGGCAACCAAATCGTCTAACAATTATTCTTAAATATTGCTGGCTTAAGCATCCATTCCGTATTATCTTTAAAAATCCTGGACCTTTCATTCTGCTACCACATTGTCTTTACCTGGAATATTAGCTTGCTGAAATCCATATCTGCCGACCAATACACCATTGCCATATCTCATTGACCAGACAATCACATGATTCTGATCTAACTCCCCCATGTGATTAATGTTAAACCACAGCGTTTTATTGTCTAATTGTATTAACACATGCAGACCTTGTTTAGCACAAACAATATGCTTTAAGCCCATAAAAAGGCCCCCAATAATTCCAAATAGTTAATACCATACTCTTGGAGAAACACTTGTTCTTCAGTTTTCCATCTACCTCCACAACTGGAGGATAAATCTGTGGCCCCCCATCCGAGAGCACTAGCATCTGTTTGTAAAACCATTTCAGGCTGTTTAATCATGATATTCTTAGCAGCTTGTGGGACATTTTCAACCCCACCATTGCAATTCCAATACTGCTTTCCTTGTTAATTGCATAGGTCTGTCAAAGTGACCTGCTTATCTTTAAGAGCCCCTTACTTTGTCCCTTTGAAGATTTTGATAATGTAATGGCCCAAATTCCACTGCCGGAAATGCTGCCACCAGTGTACCAATGACTTTTGCCACTTCTCGGATGGAGGGATTAAGGTTTGTGAATGAGGTAATTACAATTTGCGAAATAGTCATTTGCCTTCTTTGCTGGCAAAGTAACTAACATAGTCACTGAGTTAATTACAAACCCCAGAAAATTAATTGATTGAACTGGCTGCAGCTGGGATTAATTGGATGAATTAAGAATCCAAGCTCTTTAAACAACGCTTTTAGTAACTGAAATTGAGTGCTCAGCTGACTCTTGACTATCGTTAATAATCAGAATATCATCCAGATAAGCCATTACAATGTGTTTCTGTGCTCTTAATTGGGCTAAAACTGGTTTTTTTCAACAGTTTTGTAAAGAGTCTAGGAGCCGAAACTCAATCCATTTGGTAAAGCTTTGAACTGCATAATTGCCCTGCCATAAACTTAAGTATCTCCGAAAAAGTTATTTGATGATGAATTGTAATTCAAATACAGACATAATAGGTGTCTTTCAAAATCAATCTTAGCCATATAAAACCTGCTGAAATCAGATATTTTGCAGTACTGAATGTCTCCATCTTAAATTTGTTTGTATTCTACAAACTTTATTTAGATCTGTAAGGTCTAGAATAATTCTACAACCACCATCTTTCTTATCTCTGCGAAATATATTAGAGACAAATTGATGCTTATGTTCACAAGTTTTTTCAATTACCCTTTACGGATAATTTGTCAATTTCCACATTAATCTCCATTCTTTCTTCTGGAGAAAAATAAGCATAAGCAGGTTTATTCTGTACAGGAGGATTGACCCCTTCTTTAAAAATAATAATAGCTCCCGAAACTGCTTGTAATATAAATCGATCAGAAGTAATATTAAGCCAGGCATTATAAAACTTTTGCAATCTCCCTCCAACTGGAGATTCATCCACAGTTTCTTTAAGGATAGAAGTTTTTAGTACTCTCCATAGGAGGTGATGGTCTCCTCTTTCCCGAATGCAGGGAAGCACTGGCCTGTGCAGCACGATAATATTTTCGTGACATAATTTCTGCCTCTATAACGAAAATCAAAACCCCTTCGGGCCGAAAACCCTCTTCTTTGTCCAAAGACAAAAGGCTTAATAGTGCTAAAATATTTAGCTTCTTCATCCAACTGTTTCAGCTGTTTCGGCAGATTTTCTCCAAACAAATACCCAGGAGCTTGAACTCACTTTCTTGACACAGGCTTGCATATCTAGGGTGAAATATGGGCCGAATCGCCATTTTCCTCATGCAATTGATTCATAAAACGAATTGCACAATAAGCCCAAAGTATCTTTTTGAATCTTGTCCATTTCCAGATTCTCCATTTGCCTGCCAAATGCCGTAATGGCAGCAGAAAATATTTTAGCACCTTTTGAAAATTTCACTTCTTGGGCTCTCATACTTGGAGTCATAGACGCCCATACCATCGGATTCACCGTAGGCACTTCAAGAGGCACAATTGCCTGGTGCTTTATATAATTTCTGATAATTCATTCATCACAGTATTATGAAGCTGGTGAGATACCATATAATTTATATTGGCAGCTAGGCTTTCTTCATAGCCTCACCATCCTTCGGGTTATAGCAAAAACTTGTGCTATCCAGGCACATCAAGCCTTTTCTTTTTACTTTGTGGGCGTGCTTTCAAAAGCCATTTCAACTTCGCAGGGTCTGCCTTCTGCAGCCCTAATTCCATCGGGATCATCCCATGCGACTTCTTCCAGCCCAAATCGTGGGTCTGGAGTATCATATTCCCAACTTGGCCCACAGCATATTTCATCATATTCAAACCCCTCAGGGGATTTTTTGGGAGTTCATGTGGGGTACTGTGACCTTGTCTCTAATAATAGTTTGGAGAACTTTCTCCATATGCTCCATTTTTAGCCACATAGTTTTATTGTCTGGAAGGTCTTTCAGAATCAGAATCATCAGAAACCACGGGCCTCACAGTTTTTCTTTTTGCTTTTTTAGGAGCATTTTTCCTCCGTGGTTATAATTTCCGGAGAATCTGGAAATTCTATAATCGGGTAAATCAGTGGCCAGCGGTATCGGAACCGGGTCCACTCTAGCTTCGCGTCCCGTATATTTACTTTCACCCCGGGAGGCTCTCTTCACCCGCGAAAACCTTCTTCCGATTTCTCCATTTTTGTTAAAATTTATCTGTGCTCAATCAGCACGTTAACTGTCTAATTTTTTACTTTTACTTTCGATGCTGGAGCATCCAGCGTAACTTCAAAACCCTCCGATGTAACTTCACTTACCTGCGGGCCGTTCCGAACCGATGCGAGGAGCTGCTTCCTTACCGCCAGCTCCTCCTTTCGCCGTCAGCGTTGTTGACGTTCATGCCGTTACCAGCGTGAGGCGGGCTCTTCACGTAGTCACTCACGTGACTCGAAGTAAAATCAGAATTTAAACTGGTGGATAGGGAAATGCTCGCATTATTCTAACCCCATCACCCCATTCTATATCCCTATGGTACATTACAGACTGATGCCAGTGCTAAAGGTTGGGGAGCAACTAATAGTGTTTACAGATATTATAGACTGGTATGGGGCACCAGATATCGACCTTTTTTCCATCCAGACTAATTCACCAACTACCAACATATGTTGCTTGGGAACCAGACACAGGGCAAGTTGTGGTGGCAGATGAGTGCACAAAAATTATTCTGTTTAAAGCACTAGGAATTAATTATCTAGAAATTCTGGTAGCGTTTCATGGACTCAGGGCCTACTGCTCAGATGAGCACCAGTTGCATGTACGGTACAAATTGATACCACAGTGGGGGCCTATATATAATCATATGGGTGAAATAAAGTCGATATCATGTGATGAATTGGCTAATAATATCTGGCACTGGTGTCTGGGAGAGAGATTTGAATCTCAACCACTTACCTTCCAGGTAAGCTAAAGACACGTGGCAGACACCAGGTCACGTAAATTCATCGACAAATTAAATGGATGTTGGATCGGAAAGTGTTTACAGATATTATAGACCGGTATGGGACACCAGATATGACCTTTTTTCATCCAGACTCTAATTCACCAACTACCAACATATGTTGCTTGGGAACAGACCCAGGGGCAGCAGCGATGGACGATTTCTCGCTGCATTGGGGGGGGGGGGGGGGGAGGGGATTTGTTTTGCTAGTGCATTTTCCCTTCTGCCTCATCAGGCGCGTCTTACAATAATTAACAAGACGCCGCAACGGGTACCATGGTTCCATCAGTACAAAGATGGTTCTCAGAACCCTGCATCTGGATCAACAACGGCCAAGGAGGTTGGCACACCACGTGCGGGAAAGTATCCGTGCATGAGTATGAAATTGTTGATTTGCAGTTTATCTGAACAGGCCATTTCTGGGATACGGACTCTCGACAGGACGATCAATGCCATCTCAGCGTCGTGCAGGGTGTCCACGAGAAGGCAGTACCTGACATATGTCAGGAAATGAGAAGTGTTCTGCCAAGGACCAAACACTACATTTGACCTCTGCCACCAACACTGAAGTGCTGAGTTCTGGCCACCCTTCATTTCGATGAAGGATTGAGTTTACAGGAAGGCCATATTGTGCAAAGGAGTGCCTATCTAATATTCTTGGGCAGTGGGAGTGGATCACCTGGCTATTGGATCACACCCACTGTACCTAAAGAATGAGGGTTTATTTGTACTCTTCCCCCCAGGCCCAGATACACCCATATATGGGACATAGATAGAACACATGTTACGAGGTGGACACCAATATCGGGGGCTCTCACTGTTGGACCAAAACTAATATCTAGATGGGAATGATTTTATGGCACTTGGATCAGCACAACGGGTCCAGTCTTAACAAGCTAGTATAGGACTGTCATGTCTGTCACAAATGGCAGATTACCAGCTACATAAGGGGTACTTAAACAAGACTGACCCGGTTCCTCTGGCCATAATTAGAGTTCTGGCCTATCTGCATATAGTCGGCCCTGCATAGTGACACATATTTGCAATATTTATTCACCAGGACACTTTTGGGCAAAGAGAGAGCTTTCTCATTAGCCTAAATAGCCCTCACTAGGTCACAGTGCAAACCATTCCAGATGGTTAGGATGGTATTGTGCAGTGGTGGATACTTAAATGTTTTCAAATCTCACCACAGGGTCTGCATACATCGGACGCTAGGATGGTCTATTGGACCACATCCTTGCCACAGTGGGGTGGAGCAATGAACGCATTCAATGCTTTATAATAAACCCCGAGCCGATCTGAGGACGTTTGCACGGGAAAAATTAGTTCTGTAAATAAATTACCAATGTGGGGATTATTATTTTAGTATGAATAAATACCTTTATTGTTTTAGCCAGTGTCGTGTGTGAATACGTATGCCTCCTTCCCAGATGGCAGTGGGTGGAGGGCATGGTCTCATTCCTGGGATGAATCCGAGCTTTGAAAATCTTCACGTAGTCATCACGTGACTCCGAAAGTAAAATAGTAGATTAAATGAGAACTTACAGTTTGAAGTTTGATCTTTATTTTATGAGGAGTTACATGAGGGGATTAGTGCTCCGCTCTCCAAACCCTCTATTATAATGTTCAACTGGTATGAAGTTCTTCTTATCTTACTTTATATTATTTTTTTAGTTACTTGGTATTTGTGATTTCACACCACTCTTGAAGAATGTCGCGCATGCGGCTGGCGGGGTCTTCACGTAATCCCTCATTGTAACTCTCATAAATAAAGTATCAAACTTCAACCTGGTAAGTTCTCATTTAATCTTAATTTAAATAAACGTATAAGATTGTTTATGGGTTTGGCTCGCTAGAGGCAGGAAACATGTTCCCGATGTTGGAGGGAGTCAGAAAGAACCAGGAGCCAAGTTTAATGAATAAGGAGTATGCAATTTAGAACAGGAGTCTGAGGAAATACTTGTTTCTCAACAGAGGTGGTGAGTCTTGTGGAAAGTCTCTGCTCAGAAGGCGGTGGTGGCAGGTTCTCGGATTCTTTCAAGAGAGAGTAGTAGGGGCTCTTAAAGATAGCGGAGTCAGGGGATATGGGGAGAGCAGGAACGGGTACTGATTTGGGGGATGATCAAGCCATGATCGCATCGAAGGGCCGAATGACCTATTGTCTATTGAGTTTCACTGTACCTTAATTGACACTAAACTGACCTTTGAACCTTTCAAATGTGTTTACTGGATATAGAAACCTTTGAAATGTGGCATGTTAGAAGTGGTTTACAAAATGGCCCAGAATGTATTTCCTGTTACTTGGATTAACAAGTCGAGGCCTGGACTTCCGGATATGCTGATGAGTGCTGTACTATCTCAGTTTAATGTTTCTGGACATTAATTCAAGACCTTACAATTTCTCTCAGGTGAATGGAAAAACGCCATGATTTTATTTTGATCAGCAAATGCACTAACTCCTATGTCCTGGCCTGTATCATCTCTCATTCAATATGACTACAATGTACTATGGCAAGGTTTAGAAACATAGAACATAGAAAATAGGTGCAGGAGTAGGCCATTCGGCCCTTCGAGCCTGCACCGCCATTCAATATGATCATGGCTGATATTCAACTCCAGGTATCCTGTACTGCCTACTCTCCTTACCCTGATCCATTTAGCACAAGGGCACATCTAACTACCTCTAAATTTAGGACGAACTGGCCTCAACTACATTCTGTGGCAGAGAATTCCAGAGTCTCAACATCTGTGTGAAAAATGTTTTCTTCATTTCTCGGTCCTAACGGAAATCCCCTTATTAAAAAACTTGTGACCTTGTTCTGACCTCCCCAACATCGGAACCAATTTCCTGCATTAGCTGTCCAACCCTTAAGAATTTTGTACGTTTCTATAAAAATCCCCCTCAATCGTCTAAATTCTAGCGAGTACAAGCGAGTCTATCCAATCTTTCCTCATATAAGTCTCCTGACATCCGAATCAGTCTGGTTGAACCCTTCTCTGTACCCCCTCTATGGCCAAGAAGTCAGATTGGAGACCATCTGTTATCACATTCCGTTTTAAAATGTGAGAGTGAAAAATAGATGTATGTTTCCACATTACAAGGTTCTACATATTGCAAACTTACTTAATTGTTAGATAAACGAGAACTTACCAGTTCGAAGTTTGATCGTTATTTTATGAAGAGTTACGATGAGGATTTCGTGAGAGCCGCATGGCGCTGGCAACGGCATAATTCAAAAGCAGCGGCATGAAAAACACAGAACACAAAATAGCGAAGTAAACATAGATAAGGCTCATAATAGACTTAGAACTACAGATGATCATTTATTTTATGAGGTGGGGAGTGGAGGGCACGTAATCCTCATCGTAACTCCTCAGAAAATACGATCAAACTTCGAACTGTAGTTCTGTTTATTTTAATCTTACTATTTTACTTCGGAGTTCACGTGAGTGACTTACGTGAAGTTTTTAACAGCTGTGTTTTTTTTGTCGTAGAATTATCAGTACGACAGTCGGCTAGTATAAAATTCATACTGAGAACAAGACTATTTTAGTTCTTTCATAAATTATTTTTAATGGTTTAAAGAACATCTTAATAACCCTACTTATATGTGAGGGATCATTACAAGTGATAAAAGATATAGTGACTAATAAAATGATTATAGAAATCAATAGTAAACAAAGCAGGGGACTATAGTGATCCAACACCGCGTGGCCAAGCTTGTCTAGTGTGAACAGGTTTATTGTCGAACTTTGAAAAGTTTCTTCTTTACTCCACCTGCGATTTTTAAATATGCTCGAGCGGTACGTCCCGCACCTTCTCCAGAGTGACGTAGAGCGCAGCCCTGGTGGAGTGTCGATTTGAACACATCCGTGTCTACTCTGCTAACAGTAACACCTGTTTTTCAACCACTTTGGAGATAGTTTGAAACTGAGCTTTAGTGTTGTGGTTTTTTCTGCGTAATCATTCATCGTTTTTTCATATCTCGAAGGTTTTGGAACTTTAATATATTGGTTCCAATGTTACCAAACAAAGTAGGATCAATCGATAGCTTGAAAGGTTACCTTTGCTCCAGTCTTCCTGCGATCTGCTTGTTTGATTCAGATCGTAACATAGGAACCCAATGTTATCTGCAGTTCACATGCTACAGTCTAAACGCAACTTTGTAATGTTTGCCACTTCTTTGAGCTGAAACAATGAGTTAACATATTATTTGAATGTTAATTTTCCAATGACAATCCTTGATTGGGTTCCCATTGTCTAAGTAAGGTAAGTACAATTGCTCCACATCCAAATCTCTGTGTATCTTGGGTTTTGGGTGGATTAATGTTAAAGATTCCTTTCATGAATCTAGTATAGTGGATGTGATCAATTGATTTCTGGTCAGGACATAAGTCCTAATAAGATGATAGGCACTGCGTGCAGTGATAATGGCACTGTAACTTAAATGTTCGCTCAAAAATGCAATTTAGCAAGGAACTCAATACATTGCAATATTCACAGTATCATACGAAATATTTGACTGTGTGCAAAAAATTCTTCCCCATTTTTAATATGTGTTCATATATTGTTTTTGTGTGTTATTCGCATTGATGCGACTATAACTCCATAGTTTTGTTGCCCCAAGCTCTGTAGTGGGTTGGTCCAAAACCTGCAGATTAATAAATTCATATATGCATTTAATGGATAAATTTCTTTGGTTACTGGATTAATCAAAATATCATAAGTTAGGAATTGACATATATGGTTCTTTAATTCATATTCCGCATTAATGGGAACCAAGGTTGTGTTGGCCAATTTGGAACTACAACAATCCTGTGGCCAGAATCTTGTTTCTATTATCTTCAGACATTGCTGGATTAAAGCAAAAGGTGGAAAAGCATAAAGATCATATCCCCAGTTCAATGAAAAAGCATCTATTATGCTACTGCATCTGGTCGTGTTCCCAGACACATATTAGGCAATGAGATTAAGCCTTGATGCAAACCAAAACAATTTCTGGTAAACCCCAAATTGGAGTTACAATATTTCTTAAATATTGCTGGATTATATAAGCATCCATTTCTGTGTTATCTTTAAAATATCCTTGATCTTTAATCTGCCACCACATTGTCTTTACCTGGAATGTAGTTTGCTGAATCCAAATTTGGCGATCAATTACACCATTGCCATATTTCATTGACCAGACAATCACATGATATGATCGACTCCCCCATGTGCTTAATATATGCAACAGCCGTTTTATGTAACTGTAATAAAACATGTAGACCCTTTTTTGCCAGCAATATTTTTAGACCTAGAAAGCACCCAATAACTCTAAATAGTTAATACCATAAGTTTGAAAGAAACGTTTCTTCTTGGACTTTCATCTTACCTCCCCAACTGGAGGATGAATCTGTATGCCCCCCATCCGAGAGCACTAGCATCTGTTTTGTAAAAACCATTTGCAGGCTGTTTAATCAGAATGTTTTTAGCAGTTGTGGGACATTTTTAACCACCATTGTAATTCCAACAAGCTTATTTTGTTATTGCATAGCTATCAAAGTGGCCTGCCCTCTCTTTGAGAGCTCTTATTTTGTCCCTTTGAAGATTTTGATAAATGTATATGGACAACTTCTACTGCAGGAAATTCTGCTACTAGTTTTACCAATAGTTTTCGCTACTTCTCGGATGGAAGGATAAGGTTTGTGATTGGCGGATTATTACAGTCACCAAAAATATCATCAACTTTATCTGTTGGTAAAGTTATTAACATAGACCCTGAGATAATTACAAACCCAAATAGTTATTGATTGTGCTGGCTGCAGTGGGATTTAATTGGATGAAATCAAGAACCTAGCTTTTCAACAAGCTTTTGTAACTGAAAACTGCTTCTCAGACTGATTTGATTATCATTATTGTTAGGGAATGTCATCGAGATAAGCCATAACGATGTGTTTATGTGCTTTCATTGGGCTAAAACTGGTTTCAACAGTTGTAAGAAGCCGGAGCTGAACTCATCCATTTGGGCAACGCTTTTAAACTGCCATAATTGTCCCAGCCAATTAAATTTTTAAGTACCTCGGAAAGAATGAGGTATTGGTACAAGAATAATTGGCGACTTTCAAATCAATCTGTAGCCTATAACAACTGCTGATATTAAATATCTTGCAGTCTTAAATGTTTCCATTTTAAAATGTTTGTTTTTCTACAAACTTATTAAGATCTGTCAAGGTCCCTGAATAATTCTGCAACCACCAATCTTTTTTATTCTTACGAAAATATATTAGACACCAAAATTGATGCTCGTGTTCATAATTTTTTCAATTACCCTTTTTCAGATAATGTTGTCCAATTTCCACATTAACTTGCTTTTTTCAATAGCATTAAACACGAAAGCATAGGCAGGTTTATTCTGTATGGAGGATTAACCCCCTTCTTTAAATGTAATAGTGGTCCTGAAAACTGCTAGAGCGGTTCAATTAAATCGCAAAAAACCGTTCAGAAGTAATAGTAAGCCAGTCTTTATAAACTTTGGTAATCTCCTCCAAATGGAGATTTATCCGCAGTTTCTTTAAGGATAGAAACAAGTCTTTAATACCTCTCCATATGAGGCGTGGTGGCCTCCTTCTCCCGATACGGGTAGATTGGGTGTGCAGGAGATAATATTTCTGACTATTTCGCCTCTATTTTCAAAACACATCCCCTATGGACGTGATGCTAATACCTAGAGCGCGCGCGCGCTTCAAAGACGAAAGGTTTCATGCAGCTAAAAATTTTGCTTCTGCATCAAAATCTTTTAATTGGTCTTAGGCCAGATTTTCTCCAAACAGATAAACAGGAGCTTGAACACCACTGCTCGAACAGGTTGCAAACCGTGGGTGAATTATGGCCGAATAGCCTTTTTCCTCATACAATTAATTTCATAGAAAGAATTGCACATAAGCCAAAGTATCTTTTTGAATCTTATCCATCTCCAACTCTTAAATTTGTCTTCCATAAGCCGTAATGGGCAGAGTAACATTATTTTGAGGATTTTTTGGAAATCTCACTTCTTAGCTCTCTTACTTGGAGTCATGGGTAGTCTATCAAGGATTAACGTAGGCACTTCCAAAGAGGCACAATTCTGGCGTTTTATATAATTCTGATGTTTCAAATCATCACAGAATCATGAAGTGGTGAGATACCATTAATTAATGTGGGCAGCTAGGTTTTCTTCCATAGCCTCACACTTCTTCAGGTATAGCACCTACTTTTGATCCAGGCACTTTGGCCTTTTCTTTTTACTTTGTGGTGTTTGGCTTCAACCTCCCCCAAATCACCACCAGCAGGGTCTGCCTTCTGCCAGCCCTAAATCAATTGGGATTTCATCCATGAGACTTCTCCCGCC
Organism: Okamejei kenojei; assembly: GCA_035221665.1. Taxonomy (NCBI): domain Eukaryota; kingdom Metazoa; phylum Chordata; class Chondrichthyes; order Rajiformes; family Rajidae; genus Okamejei; species Okamejei kenojei. The sequence goes on along the minus strand of CM069171.1, from coordinate 12,580,591 downwards.
CAAATCCTTGGGTCCGGAGTTTTCAAATCCCAATTTGGCCACAGCCATATCAGAATAATCAAACCCCTCAGGGATTTTTTGGAACCTTCTGGGTGCTGTGACACTTGTTCAGATATTTTGGAGAGAGAACTTTCTCCATATATGCTCCCTTTTTTGCCTCATAGTTTTTTATCTGAGGTCTTTCAGTTCAGAGTCATCAGAATTAAATAACCACGGGGCTCTCAGATTTCTTTTGATTTTTTAGGAGCATGTCCCTCTGTGGTTTATAACTAAGGAGAATATAGAAAACTCGCTAACGGGTGTAAATCAGCGGCCACCGGGTATCGGACCGGATCCCGCATAGGCTCTCTTGTCCGTATTTTTATTTTCACCCGGGAAGATCTTTTTACCCGCGAATTTTTTTTGCGATTTCTCCATTTCTTTCATTTAATCTGTGCTAAATCAGCACGTTAACGTGACTCTGACTTTTACTTTTACTTTCACTGCTGGACCCACCCAGCGTACGCTAAAGAACGTCCCGACTTTGCTTCACTTACCTGCGGGTTCGTTCGACGCTTGCAAGGAGCTGCGCTACTGCAGCTCCTGTTCCGCGTCAGCGTCGACGTAATGCCGTTTGCCAGCGCCAGGCGGGCTCTTCACGTAGTCACTCACGTGACTCCGAAGTAAAATTGCTTGTTAAACACTTTGGGACAAGGTTCTGTCTAATTACGTCTTCCTTTTTTATCTTCTTCTACTAGCTTCACCATAGGTATCAAGGGTCCTCATCAGTGGAGGCTACACAGCTCCTTTGATAAAGATCAGTGCAAATTCCTGTGCAGGGTTGGCTTGTGACTCAACCAAGCCTCTTGATATTGCATGTAGATGAAAAATGTTGGAGAAACTCGGCAGGTGAGGCAGCATCTATGGAGCGAAGGAAAAGGTGACTTTTCGGGTCGGAGGGCCCCTTCTTCAAGAGAAGGGTGGGGTGATGGGGCGGAAAGAAGGAAGGAAGAGACGGAGTCTGTGGGGTGAGGGAGAGTGGGAATGGTGGATAAAGATGGCGAAAGCAGGGACTACCTGAAATTGGAAGTCTATTGTTCATTTACGCTGGGGTGTTTTAAAAAAAAAAAAAAAAAAAAAAAAAAAAAATAGAAAAAAAAAAAAAATAAAAAAAAAAAAAAAAAAACTACCATGCAAAAATAGGAGGGTGCTGCTCCTCCAATTCATGGTTGGGATCACTCTGGCCATGGAGCGAGGGCCCAGGCAGTAATGCTGGTAATCCCAAGTGAGGTGGATTTGCAGTGCTGAGACCGGGAGAATCATGATGGTTATATTTAACATAGATACTTATGTTGTTCTAATCGTATCGCCAAGAACGCATGTATCCTCATATATATCATGCTTACCCCTATAGCATTATTGCACATATTCGGTTGG
>CM069171.1:12507446-12578675 GCA_035221665.1 Okamejei kenojei | reverse complement strand
CATAGAAGAGATAGTATTCCTGTTATATGGTTATTATCAGGGTAGATGGGACTAGGGGAAAAACAATGGTCAGCTCGGACAGGAAGGGGACGAGAGGGCTGTTTCCATGCCTGTAATTGTTATATGGTTATATGGTCTATAACTCCATCTACAATTCACGCTGCCTCAGGAAAGCAGCCAAAGTAATCAAAACACCTCTTGTCAGGAGTGAGGCTAAAGGCAAAAATTGGAGGAACAGCATCTCATATTTCGTCTAGGAGCTTACAGCAGTGGTATGAATATCTGATTTCTCTCCTTCCGATATCCCTGGCATTCCTCTTCTCTCTATCCTCCCCCACCCAAGTCGCACCAGCTTCTCGTTTTCACCCACAAACAGCTAAACAATGTCTGTTTCCTTTATCATCGTAATTTTTTTGCATATCCTTCATTAATTGTTCTTTATCTCTCTACATCATCATCTATATCTCATCGTTTCCTTTCCCTAAACCAGTCTGAAAAAGGGTTCTTGACCCGAAACGTCACCCATTCCTTCTATCCAGAGATGCTGCATGTCCCTGCTTGAGTTACTCCAGTCTTTTTGTGTCTATAATCAAACACCTGTTTCGCCCCGGGTTATTCCTTCTTCTCCCTACTCCCCATACGTTCCAGCAGAAGTACAAAAGCTTGAAAAGCGCCGCACCACCAGATCACGGAACAGCTTATTCCCGCTCTGAATCAGGCTCTGAACGGCCCCTTCATAAGCAGGGTACTGTCCGATTCACCCTCTACCATTGCGGACATTGGACCTTTGTTGTGGACTGATGCGTCTACAGTGCTGAGAACTTATTCTGCACTCTGTATCTTCCCCTTTGCTCTACCTATTGTATAATGGAGTTTGACTGGAATGTATTTATGTATATTATATACTTAATCTGTGAATGCCAAAACTATCAAAATGTGCACACCTCCGGGATTTCGTTTCTTGCCAGCTGTTAACAGGACCTGAACATCCTACCACTAACTAGAGATGGTCTTGACGTACCATCTACCATTGGAGACCCTGGAATTATGTTTAATTGACTTACTGAACCTTCACCTTGCACTAAAACATTTATTCCTTTTATCAGTATCTGAACTGTTGAGCCGCTTGATTAATTATCATATACAGATTTCCGTGACTGGATAGCAAGCAACAAAAAAGCTTTTTACTGTACCTTGGTACACGTGACACTAAACTAAACTTAAAATAAACTAAACTAAAGCTAGACTGAGGAATGGGCTGGACGTGTTGTGTGATATTAACGTCATACAATCATACAGTGTGGAAAAATGGGTCTTCGGCTTCACATGTCCCAGCCTTACACGCCTGGTTTGGTCCATATCCCTCCAAATTCTGTTCCTATATAGTATACAGCACAGATTACAATCATGGTAATTCTTTTGCTGGACTGGATTAGCACGACGACAATAGGAATTTTCATGTTACAAGGGCCTGTCCCACCTTTTCACGCACCATTCCGACCTTTTTTACTCGAGGACAGTTTTCATCAGGCTAGAGAGACGCCCGACTACTTGATGCACGAGTTCCTAGTACGAGCATCACGGCCTGCTAAGACCTACCTACGCCTCCTAATACCTCAATGGCGACATGCTGCGAGCTTGAGTCAATAGGGCAAACTAGGCAGAGGTTTGTCGATGAATTACGGTCGTGGAAAGTGGGACAGGCTCAACTCGGTACACGTTGACAATATTAATGACTAAACCAAGCCTTTCACCTGTTTGCTCGGTACATGTGTCTATATCAGGCACAACATTGCAGTGTTCTAATGCATGAAGATAGACACTAAAACGAGCAAAAAACTGTCCCATCGGTTCCCTCTTGTGTAGGAGGAACTGGAGACAGACACAAAAATGCTGGAGTAACTCAGTGGGACAGGCAGCATCTCTGAGAGAAGGAATGGGTGATGTTTCGGTTGAGACCCTTCTTCAGACAGAGGAGCGTCAGGGGAGCGGGAGACATGGAGATTGGAGGTGTCAAATGCTTTTTTTTGTGATGCACACCTCGTGCCTCGGTCGTGAAAATGTAATGTTTACATCTTAGTTAGTTGTAAATTCGTTATATAACTTATCAGCAGTACATGGTGCTTCAGAGGACCATGGGTCAGGTGAATCAGAGATGCATTGTTGACTTATGCTACGTGAATAAATTGGAGATAAAATGACAAATTTTACAGTTTGAAGTTTGATATTTATTTTATGGGAGTAACGATGATGGGTATTACGTACCATCGCTCCCAACCCTTTCTTCCTTATAAAGGTCATCTGGTAGTTCTAGTTCATCGAATCTTCCTATATTCAGTTCAACAATGTTATCTGTTGATTACCACACCGCAGCTTTGAAGGTTGACACGCATTGCGGGCTGGCGGGCTTCTTCACGTAGTCACTAACATGACTGAAGTAAAATAGAGTCTTAGAGTGATTTCAGCGTGAAAACAGCCTTCGGCCCCAACTTGCCACCTGCCTGGTTCATATACCTCCAAATTGTCCAATCCATGTACCTGTCTAACTGGTTCTTAAAATTCGGGATTGTCCAACTACGTCAACTACTCCTCTGGCAGCTCTGTTCCTACACCCTACCACCTTTGTGTGAAAAAGTTTAACCCCTAGTTTCTATTTAATACTTTTCCCCTTCACCTTGAACTTTGTCTTGGTCCTCGATTCCCCTGTTCTAGGCAGAGATGTCTGTGCATCTACACTAATTTATTCCTCTCATGATTTTATTTACACCTCTATAAGATCACCACTCATCCTGAAGCCAGGACAATAGTACTTGTCTTTTTCCTTTTGTTTTCACTTTTAACTTCAAGTTTTTGCGTCTTCCTTGTGTGGTGTGACTGTCGGCAGACCAGGGATGAAATAAAGTTTTATCATACTATATGGGGGAGGGGAGGGGGTGTTTGTATATTTCCCCGTGACCTGCGTGGGTTTTCTACCGAAAATCTTCGGGTTTTCCTCCCTCACCCCCAAAGACGTACAGGTTTGTTAGGATATTTGTTAAGTTCAGTTCACATTTTATTGTCACATTCACCAATTAATTACAGTGACATTTGATGTTACCATACAGCCATACAAGTAAAAAGAAACACAACTAATTTACATAAACATCCACCATCTGTGGAATCCTCATTCTCACTGTGATGGAAGGCAGTATAGTTCAGTCATCTTACTTCTTTGTTCACCCGTGGGCGGGGCCTTTGCACAGGTCCGTTGCCGACAGTACGCTGGGGATCGTTGGGATGATGGAAACTCTCGGCAGTTGGGACGGTCAGAACATCGTAGCATGGAGCTCCCGAGTCGGGCGCTTCCGGTGTTAAAGTCCACAGGCCCCGTGGTCGGAGCATTCCACAGCGATCTGCGGCAACGGATCACCCGTCTATGATGGTAAGTCCGCGCCGCGCTCGCGGCTTGAAGCTTCGGTCCGGCCTCCAGGAAAGGCCGCACCATTCCAGTTGTTAGGCCGCAGGGGGGGGACGGGAGATGTGACACAGAGAAAAAATCACATCTCCATCAGGGAAAGTGACTGAAAATTGATTTTCCCCTATTCCCACCCCCTCCCCCGACCCCGTCCCCACCCCCTCCCCACCGCCAAACCCAAACCCACATAAAACCTACGTAGACCACACTAAAAAATAACAAAAAAAAGTTGAATAACACCAGGCTGATGGGCGAGGCTGCCATCTCGGCGCCCACCTGGAGGTCTATTGGCTTGGATGTAAATGTAAATTGTCCAGAGGTGTGTAGGGTTAGTGATCGTGTGCGGGGATCGGTGGTCGGGACAGACTCGTGGGCGATGGAGCCTGTTGCGTGCTGTATCTCTAACTAAAACTAAACTAAATTCGACATTATGATTGGTGCTGCCCACTTATTCCCCTGCTAAAACACGAGCACTATCATGCACAATTTCCAATTTTTACAGAAGCCAATTAAGCTACTAACCTATGCATCTTTGGAGTGTGGGAGGAAACCGGAGCACCCCGGAGAAAAACTACATGGTGACAGGCAGCAGAACGTACAAACTCCGTACAGGCAGGCACCCGTGGTCAGGAGCAAGAGTCAAGAGAGTTTTTATTGTCATGTGTCCAGATAGGACAATGAAATTCTTGCTTGCTGCATGCACAACAGAATATGTAAACATAATACAGAACAGGAGATAAAGTTCAGATGTGTCTGTATACCATAGACCATATATATACACATAATAAATAATCAGACAAGTGCAATAGACTGTTAATGATTCAGAGCTTATTTTTTGATGTTGTGTTTAATAGCCTGTTGGGCTGTGGCGAAGAAGCTGTTCTTGAAACCTGGATGTTCCAGATTTCAAGCTCCTGTACCTTTTTTCCCGACGGCAACGGAGAGATGCATGTGAGATCTGGGGCAGTGGTCCACAACTTTCTGCAGTTCTTTTCCGCTCCTGGACGTTCAAAGTTGCCGTACCAGGCCCACGATGCAAAACCGCGTCAGCAAGCTCTCTACTGTGCACCTGTAGAAGTTTGAGAGAGTCCTCCTTGACTTTCCGACTCTCCGTAATCTTCTCAGGAAGTAGAGGTGCTGATGTGCCTTCTTTGTAATTGCATCCAGTGTGCTGGGACAGGAAAGATCTTCGGAAATGTGCACGCCCGGGAAATTGGAAGTTTTTGATTTGAATGGGCAGAGTAGATTTGATGGGCCGAATGGCCTAATTCTGCTGCTAGAACTGATTAACATAAACTTATCTGAACATATATATCTGCATATTGCAGTCACGATTACTCCCATTCTCACTTACAATTGAAAAAGGAAAAAACTGGAACAAAACGTACATCTATCCCACTTGATTTTTTTGGGATACTTTAAGAGAAACAATTCAGGAAAACAATTCTGGAAATCTACAATGATGAAACCACAAAATGAAATATTCTGTTTGTTACACTTGGAGATCAAAATAGATATATTTCAGGAGATGCGAATGCATTTCGATAATTTAAATCAGTTCAATGTAAAGACTTTTCTAAAACAACATAATAATCAAAAACAAGGATCCCTGACCAGCAGCGAGATTAAACGCAAAAATTCAAATATTGCTTTTCCAACAGAGGTTAGCGGCCGCCCGTTTTGATTAGACTTTTGAACAAAACTGTGGGAAATAAAGTGGTGTCAAACTGGTCCTTGCATCGGGTCTTTGATAGCAGTTGCAGGGGTTTGAAAGACTTCGAGTGCAGTGTGTGTCATAAGGTTTGCGTTTATCTCGATGAAATCAGGACAGCCTGCCAGGCATGATAATTGTGTTTACCACACAGAATTAGTAACCATACCAGTGTTGATTATCCTTTTTATCCTGAACTCTCCTGAGCAATGCATGTTCCCATGCTCTGCAACGTTTATAGACATTAGACAATAGTCAATAGGTGCAGGAGGAGGCCATTTCATCCCGGCACTTCGAGCCTGGCACCCGCCATTCTATGTGATCATGGCTGAGCATCCCCAATCAGTACCCTCCCCCCGTTCTGCCTTCTCCCATATCCCCTGACTCCGCCATTTTTAAGAGCCCTTTCTAGCATTTCTATTCATCAATGGTTGAAAGGGTCAAGAGCTTCGAATTCCTGGGCGGATGCACACTCTCTGAAGATCTCTGCTGGTCCGAGAACACTGATGCAATTATCAAGAAAGCTCAACCAGCGCATCTACTTCTTGAGAAGATTACGGAGAGCCGTTAGTTTTTTGTCAAGGAGGGACTCGGGAGTTCCCAACAGCCTCCCTCTTTGGCGGTTGTGGCACTTGCAGAGGACATGGAACGACGGCCAAGGGGGCTGCGGGGCGGAGATGATTGCCGTCGCTATCCGAGGGCGCTTATGTCCTTCGTCCGCACCACCTCCTCTGCCCCTTCCCCCCCTCCTCTCTCTCTTGAACGCCCCCCCCACCCACAACCCCCCCCCCCTTGTGTCCTGGGACCCCTCCTCTCCACCCACACTGATCCCCATTCCACCCCCACTATGTAGTCCTCACTGACATCCCCTGTGCTCCCATCCCCAATCCCTCTACCCCTACCCCCCCTTCTCTTCATCCTTGATCTCTCTGTCCACCTCGCATTGAATCTCTGCCACCTCCACATCATCCATCCAACTCGTCCCCAATTCATCCTGAACTGACCCCCTTCGTATCCATCCTCACTGCCTCCCTACATTTAATCCTGTACTGAACCACCCGTTCATCCTGCAAAGCTCCCCCAAATCCACACTGTACTGACCCACCCCATTCATCCTGTACTCATCAATCCCCCCCATCCATCCTGTACTGATATCCCCCTCATCCATCCTGTATTCCTCACTGGACATCTCCATGCTCTCCCCTCACAATTTTACCAACTTCAACCAACACCACACTAATTCCCCTGCCTCAATCCATCCATTCTGCTATCGATTGCCTTATCAAACACCCCCCCCCCAAACACCCCCCCCCCTCCCTGCCATCTATCCATCCGCACTGATTCACCCAGCCCCCCCCCCCCCCCCCCCCCCCCTCCCCCCCCCCCCCCCCCCCCCCCCCCCCCCCCCCCCCCCCCCCCGAAGAATAAGGGAAGTGAGGGAGAGAGGGGAGTTCAGTCTACAATTCGCTGAACCCATTCCTGTGAAAGTTAGAGATGGTGATTGGATCTGGAAGCGGGGACCAATACATTGTAATAAAACTGACAGACATCTTTTCATTTGTACAATTCGATTTGATTGTATTAATTTTAATATATTAATGTTTTAAAATCCATGCATTGAAGGAAGAATATTTTACAAGCCCATCTGTGGTCCTTAACCCCAACCCTAAACCCTTAACCCTAACCAGTCGTCACCGCAGGGCAGCGTTACGTCAGCGTTTGTGACAGGGCGCACGACATGATGGAGGACACCCAGGTCGCCCCTGATTTTGAACATTCCAAAAATCCAGAGGTGACAGGGAGTCTACCGCGCTGTCACTACATGCGTCACCACGCATCAGGCCGCGTCACCACCGACCACGACTCGACAACCTTTTTTCAGGCTGTTTCTGAAAATGGTCACCCAAGTGGGACAGGCCTCTCACTCAACGCCTGCGAAAAACCCAGGGCAAGGCTTTTGGAAGGCGGCGGGTCGGCGGCACAACTTCTCCCTGGCCAGGTTCTCGATCACCTCAGGCTTGAGTCCACAGTGCTCGAAGAAACTGCCTAGCCTGAGCAGGATCGGGAGAAGCGGCAGTCGAGGTCAGAGTGCGAGCACCATTAATCCGCCTTCACCAACCTGCCGTTGAGCGGCCTCCTTAGGGCGAACCTGCTGCTGCTTCTCTTGGCGCTGCTGGCGTGGTTACTTGTGCAAGCCTGGAGTGTGCTGCTGCCTCTGTACCTCTGCTAATTCTCCCCTTCCGATGTTGCTGCTCCTGTTGCCGCCCTTGCTGCTTGTCACCCGGGCCGCTGGAGCCGGGCAGCAGCCAACGGACAGGCTGCCACGGCGCTTGAAACTGCGGGCGCTGCTGGTGGCCGCCGCTCCTAGCACAAACTCACACTTCTGCTGGTACATGACTAGCGAATCTGGCCTGAGCTGCCTCTTGGAGCTGGAGCCTGCAAACGCACAATGTCAGGCGGGAGCCCCAGCTGCCCGCTCTGCTGTGGTTGCGGAGGCCAGGAAGTCTTCATGCTGCTGGTGGCCCCTGCTGCAGCTGCCTTCCTCGGGGGCAAGCTGCCCAAACCTTTGGGCTCACTTTGCATCACCTCGCCGTCTGGCTCTTCAAGTTCTTGGCCTTGGTTGGCAGCCAGTCTCTCCACAGCGCTCTGATCCATTTGTCTGCGGAGGTAGCCGGGGCCTTGGACATCACGCGCAAAGCTTGCAGTGGCGCGATCTCGCTCGGCACCTTACTTTGATCCAGCTAACGAAGGACAAACACGTTTTCACATCTGCAAAGAAGGAAAGACCAGGACTTCCATGAGCACATGACGGCTGTTCTGCACTCGCCTTCATCCACATTCACTATTGGCTTTGTCCATGACTTGGACAAAGTGGGTGAGTAGGTTTGCGCAGTTACAATTTTCTCAGAAAACTGAAACTATTTTCATGTTGAAGTTGGATGTGATGTGAAAGTTGTTAGGTCAGGGAAGGCTATTAAAAGGTGCACTGCACACTCTAATACAGTCTAACAGTAACAGGCAATCAAATCAACACACACAAAACCATTTTCTAAAAAAAAGGTTTTCTTTACTGCAAAAACTTACAGTATTTTATTTGCAGTTTTTTGCATGCTCCTTTATTAACATTTTACATAACTTTTTACAACAGTACAACTTAATTATTAAAAACAAGGGCAACAATTCTTAATTTAAAAAAAAGGATAATAACAATGATCCCAATCATCCCATTCCACCCAGGCATTACTATCATGACTCTCAACCAAAATTATTTCTGCAATATTGGTCATACATTTGGTGCATAAAAGCTCCAAAATAAGGGGCACAGAATGCACCAGAGAGCATCTAAAACCCCAGAGGCTTTCAGGGCCCTTAAGCGGGCCCTGGAACCCAGACGTGAGGGGCTTCCCTCTTGTGATGTGCGCTGCGAAATAGAAGAGGTAAATTCCCGCGGAGAATAAATGGGTTTGCAATTTATAAAAAGATTCCAGATTAGGAGAACAGAAGTTAGACAGTACCGTGATGTCGCTGCACCAGCTCTTGGTTATAGAAGCATATTCCACCGCCTCTTGGATTTCCCCGCTGCTTGCTTCACGGTCCGCTCTGTGTAGTTAAAAGCCAGCCAGTTGCAGCGAGCTGTCCTGGGGCTCGACTCACACAGCCACAGCGAAGCACAAGCAGCGGCTCGAGAGAAGTCCTTGTTGTCCGACGCAGGAGTTGCAGTTCGTCCACTTTGTTGTGTGAGAGAACGTAGGTTTGCCAGGAATATATCGGGGGAGAGTGTGTGCGTGATCCTCGTGGCCAGTGTCAGGTGAGTGCTCCAGAGGCGCTTCCACGGGTCCTCCTCCGTCTCAAGGACTTGAACAACAGCCACAAGCCCCGCCAACCAAGTCTGTCCAAATAATCCAGCGAGTGAGAGAAATCCGGGAACGATGTTTGGAGGCACTGATATCTGATGTTTACCTCTCTCATGAAGTGATCTTTGTGGGATTTTTACAGACAACACAAACTAACAAACACAGACAAAACAGCAAGGAGGAGTACACGGTGGCAGCCATCGGCAGCGCCAGTTCTATGACATCTTCCCAAAGCCAATTTACCTACAAAACCTGCAGGTCATCGGAGTGTGGGAGGAAACCAGAGCACCCGGAAGAAAACCCACGTGCACGACTGTACGAAAACCCACCTGACTACGGGCGACTGTCTGTACGGGACCCCAGAGTTCGTACATTCTCCCGTGACCTGTGTGGATTTCTCTGAGATCTTCAGTTTCCTCACCCGACACTCCAAAGACGTTCAGGTTTGTAGGTAACTGTCTTGTTAGGCTTTGTATAGTGAAAATTGTCCCTCATGTGTGCTTTGGATAGTGTTAGTGTGGGGATCGCTGGGTCGGTGCGAAGGGCCTGTTTCCACACTAAATTCTCTAAATTAAACTGTCCCACTAGGCTCAGTGTTATAATTCCAGGGAAACTGCCTGCTCTTTCATGTACACATTTCAAAGAGCAAAACAAAACTAGAGCCAGCTCTTGTCTAGTACTTTCATTTTTATTTTGACAATCAATGCCAGTTTGTTTTTACTTGAAATAAATTTTGTTTTGGAGGTACATGTGTTAGCTTAAGAGCTGCAGATTGTCATACCGAAAGGATTAAATCATTAAAGGGGTTGGGGGGTGGGGGGGAGCGCTGAGGTTCAACGAAGACGGGGGGGGAGGGGGACGGGGGAGGGGAAGGAAGTGGGACCATATTGAAAAAAATTAATAATTGAATATCTTTGTACCTTGTGACGGTCTTTGCATGGCGAATCTATGCACCCTGTACTGAAATGCAAACAAGATCTCATTCACTGTTCCAAGTGCAACGTGACGATTAAACTAATCAATCCAATCAATCAATCACAGTGGACACAGCTGGATAGAGCTGCAGCCTCACGGCGCAGACTCAGGTGCTCTTGAGTGCGGAGCTTGCAAGTTTATTCCTGTCACGCGTCTGGGTTTCTTACAGGTGCTCCGGTTTCCTCCCCATCCTAAACAGTCGTACCGGTTTTGCAGGTTTAATTGGCCTCTGTAATCTTGCCCCTAGTGTGTAGGAAGTGAAATATGAAACAGTGGGGATAACATAGAATGGGTGATCACAGTGTTGTGTGTGGACTTAGGTGGGCTGCAGGCTGTTTTTACATGCTGTCATCTCTGAACTGAAAACAAAACAAATATAGATTGACTGTTTCAACATGGGCTTCCTGAGTTAAAACGGCAACACAGCGCCCTTGGGTTCTACCGACTCTGTGCCGACCGCGATCCCTGCACCTTAACACTATTCTACACACACTCGGAATCTTTTTTTACATTTACACACTTTATATATCAAGCCAAAAATAACCGACAAACTTGTACGCCTTTAGAGTGTAGGAGGAAAGAGTAAAAGTTTGTCCAGGCAGCACCATAGTTCAGGATCGAACCAGGGTACGGGCGTTGAAAGGCTGAGCAGCAACTCTACAGCTGAGGCCAATGCGCAAAAAGTGTTTTTTAGAGGGTTGTTGAAATTTAAAATTTTTGTAGATAGGAAAAAAAAAACAAAAATGTCTTTCCCATGATAGCGCATCACGAACAACACTGAACAAGATCATGATTGTAGTCCAAAATCAACTCGGGTAGATGCCATACAGTCTCTTGCCCAGAGTAGGGGGAATCGAGGGACCAGAGGACCATAGTTTAAGGTGAAGGGAAAACGATTTATTAGGAATACCGGAAGGCATAATTTTTTTCACACAAAGGGTGGTGGGTGTATGGAACAAGCTTCCAGAGGAGGTAGTTGCGGCGGGGACTATCCCAATGTTTAAGAAACAGTTAGACGGACATGGATAGGACAGGTTTGGAGGGCTATGGGCCAAACGTAGGCAGGTCGAACTAGTGTAGTTGGACCATGTTCGGCGGGTGGTGCGGAAATTGGGGCCGAAGGGCCTGTTTCCCCGCTTGTATCAGTCTATGGCTATTGACTGCTATGAAAGAAAAAAATTACCCTGGCATTAAAATTGTCTGAGGAAACATAGACATTGGAATCATAAATAGTGAATAAAAATATTACTGGTAAACGTATGTGTAGTCATTCCATAAAGTAATGTGATAAAATAATTCGGGATTCATTCTAATAAGGTTGATAGAGACATGGGGTAGAGAGACGAAAAATGCGGAGGAACTCATCGGGTCAGGCAGCATCTTCTGGAGAGAAGAAATAGAATGACATTTCAGGTCAAGACACTTCTGCAGGGACTGAGAAGTCAGGGGAAAGGGAAGCTAAGAGTCGCACCTTTTCTCCAGAGATGCTGCCTGTCCACTGTGTTACTCCAGCATTGTGTGTCTAATCTTCGGTGTATAAACCAGCATCTGCAGTTCCCTTTGAGTTGAGATAGGTTTTAAAATTTATAGACGTTTGAAGCTGGAAGTACACCACCTGGACAAATTACTTCTTTCACACGAAAGTCACCAAAAAAGAGAACAAGAGATATAGGTGAAGATGTAGATATAGACAAAAATGAATGATAGATCTGCAAAAATGTTACAAGTCACACCAGAGTTCTCATTCTCACCTAGCAAACAGCTAACAATCCTGTTGCCTTTATTATTGTGTTTCGGGTCGAAAATCCTTCTTCAGTCTGAAAGGAAGGGTCTTGACCCGAAACGTCACCCATTCCTTCTCTCCAGAGATGCTTGGTCCCTGCTGAGTTACTCCTGCATTTTGTGTCCATCTTTTCTTCAATTTTACTTTGGCCCCTTCTCTTTTTTTTTTCTCTGTAACAATATGCTTTTATTTCAGAACACAAACAAATACAAAGAACTCATACAAATCAATGTCAAATACACAACAGAGAATGGCTATATTGGCATTTTACAATGAAAGTTCTCAAATTAAAATACTTATCTATAACATTTTTATCAATAGTACCATTCAACCTCCTGCGGTGACTTAGCGTTCACAGAAGGCTCACAGTCCCCTGTGGGACAAACCGCTTGTTCGCATCCCTCTAGGTCTAGGGAACAACGGACGTAACCCGGAAAAAATCTTGGGGGAAAAATGGCAGCCGAGCTGCTTGTGCGGGGGGGCCCCCGTCGAGACTGGACTTTACTGCTGCTGACTAAGTTTCATGCCTACCATGGCCAGGCCCAGACTCCCATACTAGCAGACCGACGGGAGACCCCCTCCTCCCTCGTGACCCTCAGAGAAATGGCTCTGCACCGGGTGCCCAAATATCAATAGGAAAGTCGGACTAAAGTGGTAGCCCCAATACTTAGGCGCTAATTACAGCCCCTTCAGATACTCGAACAGGGCTGCAACCTCTCACGAAACGCCATGTAGACATGGAACACGTCTCCTCCTCGCCGCAAAAGTGACAGGCGGCGGACTCCTTCTTCACTGAAGTGGGAGAGTGTGCAAGAGCTGCCTGTACAACACGCGCCTCTCCGCATCACAGAATCTTCTTTTCTTGGCACGCTTTTTTTTTACCAAAATGCCTTTTTCAGAACAAACATAATACCAATAGCAGTAACACGATCAGAGAATGCCTATATTGGCATTTTACAGAGAAAGTTCACAAATTAAAATATTAACATTTTTATCAATAATACATTCGACCTCCTGCGGTGACCAGCGTTCACGGAAAGCCTCCACAGTCCCCGTGGACACCGCGTGTTCCCTCTCTAGGGACACGCGGGCAGGACGGTAACCCCGGAAGAGGGGCAGGCAGCCGACTGCTGTGCGGCCGTCGACTGCCCGCTGCCTGGACCCGCAATGGCCATCTTGGCCAGGCCAGGAGCAGACCGACAGGGAGACCCCCTCCTCCCTCTCCCGACCCTCTCCCCTCTGCACCGGGTGCCCAAATATAAATAGTGTCGGACTAAAGTGGAGCCAAAACTTGAGGATCAGCCCCTTCAGATACTCGAACAAGGGCTGCAACCTCTCATTACGCCATGTAGATGTGGAACAACTCTCTCCTCGCCGCAGAAGTGACAGGCGGCGGACGAGTCCGTGAACCGGCTCAAGTCCCTGTTACAGGCCACGCCTTTGTGCAACACTCTCCACCCCAGGTCCCCGATGTAAAAGGGGGAGGACTCCCTTATAGAGAGACCTCCCCAATGAAGAAGACCGCTCCCCTCGTCAGGATGGTAACACGGACCGCCAGGGCGTGTCTGGTCGGAAGACGAGGGCGAGGAAGTGGAGAGTGTGCAAGAGCAGCCTGTACAACACGCGCCTCTCCCGCATCACGGAACAGCACGCTGGGCATCTCGGAAAAGGCGGCTCATGTTGCGTGGGGCCGGCTCTCGGGAGGGAGCCGGGCCATGTGGTCCTATGAACATTCCGATGGAGCTGGGGTAAGCTCATCCGGAATCGCTCCACGCACACGCCACTCCTCGACACCCACCGTCACAGCCACAACACCCCCCTCCCCCTGAGGAGCAGCGCCCTGGCTGAAGGTGACCAAATTCCTGGCCTTCAGGAGGTCACGGTAAAAGCCAGGCAACTCCTGCCGAGCCGCGTCGATCATACCCGCTACTGGGAGCTTTGAGCCCTCCTGAAGGCAGCGCCCCTGGCGGAAAAAGTACGTGGCCAGCACGTGCCATTTAGGAGGGTAGTCTGAGTAGAACGTATCTCCGCAGGGTCCTGAGTCGGAGAGCCGCCACTGGGTACGAACACAGACCCAGCGCCTGACCACCCTCCTCCAATGGGAGACTCAGAACCCCGCATTAGTGACCCTGTGGTTCCTCTCACCCCAGAAGAAGTTGACCAATATTCTCTGTATCCTGATTAAAAATAAAGAGGACGGGACCATAGTGGCCAGCCGGTACCACAGCATAGAGGCCACAGCCTGGTTTATTAACTACAGCCCTGCCCGGTAAGAGAGCACACCAAGGAGGCCTGACCAATCGTCCCAGCCGGGCGACCACTTTACGCCTCCTGCTCCTGCCAGTTCGCCGGCCACGCCCCCTCAGTAAGGATCTACTCTGGACAGTAGACCCCCAGATAGAGGAGGTGCGTGTGCTCCACGCAAAACCTGCCATCTCCTCCGGCAGGGTGTCCACCTCCCACTGACCCCACCAAGAGACCAGAACATTTCCCCCAGTTGATCTTGGCGGAGGATGCAGCTGAGAAAACCTGCTGGCACTCACGCATCCTCCGCAGGTCAAACAGGGTCGGTGAACATCAAAATGACATCATCGGCGTAAGCCGAGAGAACCACCCTCCATCTCCGGCCCCGGCACAACCAGGCCCAGTCAACCGCCCCCGGAGAAGGCACAGAAAGGCTCTATTACACAGATGGAATACAGCTGACCGGACATGGGACATCCCTGACGAACCCCCCTCCCAAAGGGAATGGGGGCCAATAAAAGACCGTTGACCTTAACAAGGCACTCTGCAGCAGTGTATAAAAGTCGGACCCAGGACACAAAATGCGGTCCAAAATCCGAACGCCTGCAGAGTCCCGAGAAGGTATTCGTGCTCCACCCTGTCGAACGCCTTCTCCTGGTCGAGGGAGAGATAGGCGACTGACTGTCCAGGCCCCCCTGGGACAGATGGATCAGGTCCCGGAGCAGATGGATATTGTCTGGATGGACCGGCCGGGACTGTGTAAGACTGGTCAGGGTGAATCACCTGGGACAGCAACGGGACCCAGGCGATTCGCCAATGCCCGTGCAAAAAAACTTTATAGTCCGTTGCTGAGGAGAGAGGACTGGGCGCCAGTTCTTCAAAAAGGCGGAGATCGCCCTTCTTAGGCAACAGGACAACTACTGCCCTGCCCATGAGAAGGGCATCTCCCCGGTCGCCAGGCTCTCCCCCAGGACCTTCATATAGTCACCCCCCAGGACATCCCAGAAGGCTCTAAGGTACTCCACAGTCCAGTCCATCCAGCCCTGGAGACTTGCCCCCCCTGAGCTGGTGCAAGGCACCAGTCAACTCCTCCAGAGTTAGGGGATTCATCCAGGTGTTCAGCCACATCATTGCACACAGAGCGGTAAGCACTCCCACAGGACCTCTTGCGCCTCCGCACTCGATGTGCCTGCCGAGAACAGAGTCCTGTAGAAAGACCGAACCGAGGCACCAATGCGCTCTGGATCCGTGACAGAGGAGCCATCATCCGCAAGCAACTCTACAAGCTGCCTGCGGGCTCCTCGCCCCCTTCTCCAGAGAAAAGAAAAAGGGGGAGGCTCGGTCCAGATCGTGCAACATCTGGACTCGCGACCTCACATACGCGCCCCGGGACCTCCTAAGCTGCAAGTCCCTCAGTGCTCCCTTCTGTCTCCTGGGTACTCCTCCCACTCACACGAAGCCCCCACCAGTCTGATCCAGACGAGCCTCTGAGTCGAGCAAACTCTCTCTCAAGCCGTCCGATCTCGGAGTCCAGCCCCTTGGTTGACCCCCTCGCATAGTCCTGACAAAACAGACGGACGTAGGCCTTCCCCCACGTCCCACCACTGCCTTAGGGAAAGGAAAACCCCTGCCTCTCTCTCCACCTCGCCCAGAACTGCCTGAAGGAATCCTGGAAATCGGCGATCCTCCAGCAGCTGGCTATTAAAATGCCAGTACGCGGACCCAGCCCGTGTGCGCGTCGGGATAAAATCCACTCGCACCAGGCAATGGTCCGAGCATGGCGCCGCCGCATGGAGGCCGCCGAAACACAGGAGACATAAGCCTTGGACACGTTATAAACGGTCAATACGGGACCCACCAACCCTCAAAACCTGTACGAGAAAGGCGTTAGAGTCAGGATGGAAATTCTGCCAAGCATCTACCAGCTCAAAAGAGTCCACCATCTCCCTTAAAGACTTTACTGCAGACCGGGTCACGCTGAACGCCAGAGCGATCTCTCACACTCGAGGGTACAATTAAAATCTCCCCCAAGGAAAACACACTCCCCACGGTCGATAGTGTTCAACAACGTGGTCACTTCCCTTGTTAAGCGCGTCTGCATTGCGCCGATTCTTGGGGCGTACACATTAATGAAATGTAATGCACGCATCCAAACGCACGGCCAGATACAGCAAACAGCCCGGTACAATGTCCTGCACTCTGAGGGATCTCTGGCTGGAAAGACGGGGCCAACAGGAATGCCACTCCACTCGAATTGGAGCTGAAGATGGCTCATGTAGACCCCCCCTTCCCCACTCCAGGAGCCAGGTGGGTTCATCACTAGCCACAGTGTGGTGTTTCCTGCAGGAAGCTCACCGCGTACCCCCCGTCCCTGAGCACTGAGAGATGGTGATACCTACGGAGAGACCCCCTGCCCCCATTGATATTAAGGCTGGCTATAGTGAGCTTCCATTTTGAGTGTACACTGGATCTTTTACCAGCCCCAGTGAAGGAGTGGAGCCACCCCTAGCCTTCTGCCCTCTCTTTAGGGCCTTAAAAAGCTCTTGGAAACTGGCGCCGCTCATATCCGTATTAGCAGCCCCGCCTCATTCCCCTTCTTCTGAAGGATGGCATAAATGGACCGCAATGGGCACCCTCAGGTCCGACCAGCGGTCGACAGCCAAATCCACCTTGTTCCTACTCCCTCTCGTATCCTTTAAGAACTTCCGAAGTTCCCAGACTTCTCGACAAGTCGCGACACGGGCCTGCGGGTGGGGCCAATCCGACAACTTCACTGTCGACAGGACACCCGCGTACCCCTCCTCCTCGCACTCAATGTCCGAGCCCGAGTCCGGAACGTTGCTACTCTCAGGCCACCTCGCTCACCTCTCCTTGTGAGGTGGGCGTTCCAGCCACATCACACGGGTCCCTCCTCTGTCACCTTCCCACCCCCAGGATCAGTGACAGGGGCAGGTACCGGTGCCTCTGACTGCGGCAAGCTATCTGCTAATTGGCCAGTCTCCTGCACTCTCCCACCGCCCTCTGTAACCGGATTGGGAACAGTGAAGTCGGAGCAAGTTCTCCGGGCCTTGCTGTAAGCGGGCCTGCCTAGAGTCCGACCGAAGGACACGATCCAAAACGACCTTGCCCTCCTCTGTCCATCCCAGGCTAACCGCCCCCAGCACCATCACCCAGAGAGGCCCCCCTACCCCCACCACCAGGTGAATCAACCTCTCACTGTGGCCCTCAGGGGCCGATGTTACTGGAGTCCCCCCTGCTCCCATCAACCCAGTGGGACAATCACACCCCTCAACTGGGCCTATAGCCACAACGGGGAGCTAAGACTGGGGACCCACCCCCCCTCACCCAAGTCCCGCCCTTCAGGCTGCCCCTGGTCACCCTCTAAGCTAGCAGACGCGCTCTCTGGGGGAACAGCCCCCAAGGGTAATGTATCGCCACTCTCAGGTGGTCCTGCACTACAGAGGCATCCTCCCCCTCAGAGGAAGAGTGCCCTGGGTCCCCCACCTCAACAGGAGGGGAAGGCCCCCCTTCAGGTTGCTCCTGAACTTCAGGGCCCTTCTCTATATCGGAGGACCCATGTCTCCTCCTACTTTGAACCACTGGCGTGCGGTGGCACGGCGATCTCCATTGCGGAAGCCTCTACCTCCACACTAACCGTCTACCTGCTCAACCTCTCCAGCCCCCCGTTGGACCCTAGGGCCCCTTATGCTTCCCTGGGCCGGAGTTCAGAGGCGAGCACAAATTTTATACGCTGCCAGGGGTCCCGCTTGGAGGTGGTCTTCTTCCTGGGGCCCGCCTTTCTTCTTTTTCTTTACTTTCCTCCCCACCTGAAGCTCCCAACCGTCCCCGTCCTCCACGCACTTCACCCGCATCCACCGCCGCAGGTACGGGACATGGGGTGGTGGGGGGATGGGGGGTGGAGGTAGGGGAATAGAGTCTTCACGGGCTACAGTGGTAGAACCAGCAGCCCCAGATGGGCCAGCAGTGCTCTCCCGGGCCACCGTGGTGGAAGTGGCAGCCCGGGGTCCTGGGACAATTCCTGCGAAAATGCCCCACCTTTTTTTGCAAGCGTGACAACGCACTTGGCCCGCGTTCCAAAACACGCGATAGGAGAAATCATCCACCTCCACATCAAAACTCCCCTCCGTGTCCGTCCCCTGTGCCATCTGCATATACACACGACGCTTGAACGTATATATATGCTGCATCTCAGGATCATCAAACCTATACAACAATTTGGTGAGCCCCGACCGCACCTCCCCCAGCTTCCTTACATGTGGGAGCAGGAGCGCATCCGGAACAAAAGTGGGAACGTTGGACAGAATGACTGGCAACACGGGACACCACATTGGGTCCACCGCCGCGAAATTCCCACCCGCTGTTATGCCCCTTTCCAGAGCCAGAGCCAGAGTCTTCAGTAGAACAACCACCTTCCCACTGACCACCGCACCCGATACTATGGCTTTCTTGCCAACAGTCTCACCCAGCGCATCTAGAAAGGCCGTGAAGGGCAGGTTGCTCTGCATGTACATTTTTACCCCATGTGTGCGCCCCATCAACTCATGGCCCTCAGTCTCGGGGACTGCCGACCGTGCGACAGCTGCATAACTCTGAGAGGTCGCCATCTTTAGGGCGTGGCACAACACACAGTATCCGTCCTTTTTAAATCAAAGCAGTCTTTCTGCTGTTGCTGCACTTACACTCTTTCGCAACAGTTAATTCGTCTTGTGAAGGCTCGCTTGGCAAAGCAACAGAAGCAGTCTCCTCCTGATAAGCTAGGAATGTCCGTGCCAATCCTCCCGCCGTCAAAAATGGAGCTTCCGGAGGCTTCTTCCCCAGGTCTCCGTCGCCTCCCCGGCTTCAACGAAATCCAAGGCACTGTTGCCGTTCTTACGCAGCACACCTGGACCGGACAAGTCGGTGTTGGAGGGAGCTTTCCGATGTTACTGACCACAAACACCGCTCCAGACTCAGCTCCCACCAGTCCAAGTGAATCTTGGCCTTCCGCCAGCCACTGCCGCTCCTACGACTTTCCAGATACACACAGACAATCCTTACTAATTAGAGGACTCTGAATAAAGAAAGCCTCTGCAGTCCGACAAAGCTCCAAACTGAAAAGTCTGACTGCTTTTGTTCCTCCCCACCTTCCGAAAAGTTCATCAAATCCTCCCCGCCAGCAGAACAGCTCCTCTCCTGGCCCCGCTCTTTTTTTTTTTTTTTTTTTTTTTTAACAAAATGCTTTTATTCAGAACAAACAAATACAAAGCAGTAACAGGGTCAGAGAATGCCTATATTGGCATTTTACAAAGAAAGTCTCAAATTAAAATATTAACATTTTTATCACCAGCTTGGCTGTTTCTTTTTTTCAAGTAAATAGATAAATATTTAGAAGTAGAAAGACAAAAATAGTCCTCAATAAAGATATTCCAAACCTAAAGTTAGGAAATGTACAGTTGTGGAGGGCACACTGCAAGCAAACTTGTCCCATTGACAAGTTCCCTAGGCTCATTAATTGCACAAAGCAGCATTCATTCCTTTGATCAAGACTGCCTCTAAGCTCCTTGCAAAATACTGACTGGGATTTAGTTTGCTCCAGAAGTGAATGATCTTTTGGACGTACCTGACCACAAAGTCTCAGTTGTTGGCAGTTATCCATTCCCACTGTGTTGAGTTTGATGGAGACATAGAAAATACCAGAGAGGATTAAGATTCTTAAAAGGTTTTATTTATCTTATTTCATGTCCATCAAGTTACATCAGTGGACCCTTGAATGTAAAACGTCAACTTCATTCATCTGTCTGCCCCCTGTTGTCAAGTGAAAGATTAAATCATAGCCTTTTATTTTATTTTCTCCTCAGTTTCAACAGCCCTTTGCTAACATCTAAGGCTGTAAGCATTTAGTCACTATTTTTGCAGCTCTGTATGTCATGGTTTTTCTTGACGGAAAAAGTCTTGCCCATTTTCTGTGTTTATTGTTCACTTGCATAAGTGGAGAAAATCTGGACCAAATTATAACCAAAAAAACACTTATTTACAGAAAATTATTGTTAGTCTGTTCCGAATATAAAATGAGACCATCACCAATTTACGCACTTGAGGCTTCCTGGTTAGGCTCACAAATTTTGGTGGAACAAAATCTGGGTTAGAAACGTAGAAAATAGGTGCAGAAATAGGCCATTTGGCCCTTTGAGCTAGCAATACCATTCAATATATTATCATGGCTGATCATCCAAAATCTGTACCCCATTTCGCAAGGGAGTACCCGATTCCGTTAGCCCTAAGAGCTAAATCTAACTCTCTCTTGAAAACTCAGTTGGTACTGGTGAGTTTTCATACTTACTAAATTTATCAGAATGATAGAGGGTATTAGCAAAACAGCTGGCAAGACCCTAAATAACATCAATGCACAGAGAGGTCTTGATGTCCAAGTACATAGCTCCCTGAACAAGGCAACTCAAGTAGATAGAGCGGCAAATAAAATGTATGGTATGCTTTGTCTTCATCAGTCGAGACTGTGGAGGCCAAGTCAGTGGATATTTTTAAGGCAGAAATAGATAGATTATTGATTAGTACAGGTGTCAGTTATGGGGAGAAGGCAGGAGAATTGGGTTAGGAGGGAGAGATAGATCAGCCATGATTGAATGACGGAGTAGACTTGATCGCCGAAGGGCCTAAATTCTACTATTCCTTATGACACGACATTGAGTATGAGAGTCTGGGAGTCGTGTGTGCAGCTTTATAAAGCTTTGGCTTGACTGCATTTTGAGTCGTGTGTGCAGTTCTGGTCGACCCATTACAGGATGTGGAAGCTTATGGAGAGGATTCAGGGGAGGTTTTCCAGAATTATGCCAGGATTATAATGTTTTAGCTGTAAGGAGATGTTAGTCAAACTCAGATTGTTTTCTCTGAAATGTAGGAGGTTAGGGGGAGACCTGATAGAAGTATACAAAATTATGAGAGGCATAGAAATGGCAGCAATCAGAATCTTTTTGAATAGATTTCAGGTTAGAGGTTTTGAGACAACAACCTGGCTGCTCAACACCCGGCTTGAGATCTAACTATTCCTTTAGTTTATTTTCCATTCACAAGATGAAGAGAAGAGGTTAGAGGGGGGAAATTTAAAGGCAGATCAAGTCTTTAAACACTGTGCCTGGAATGTGCTGCTGAGGCTGGTGACGGAGGCTGATATGATACTGGTGAGTAAGAGGCTTTTGGATAGACTCATGGATATTCAGCAAATTTACATTAGTTTAGATACAGCGCGGAAACAGGCCCGTTGGCCCACCAAGTCCGCGCTGACCAGCGATCCCTGCTCACTAATACTACGACACACATTCAGGACAATTTTACATTTTGTACATTTAATCTACAAACCTGTGTGTCTTTGGAGTGTGGGAGGAAGCTGAAGATCTCGGAGAAAACCCATGCGGGTCACGGGGAGAACGTGCAAACTCTGTACAGACAGCACCCGTAGTCAGGATCGAACCCGGGTCTCTGGCGCTGTGAGGCAGTAGCTCTACCACTGCGCCACCGTGCTGCCCCAAAATCTAGTGATATGGATCAGATGTAGGCAGATGTAGACATTCAGCATAGACATGTGGGCCGAAGGGTCTCAGTTCACAGCTACAGAGTTGCTTGACCAATCACCTGAATTGAAGTCACCCATCACTACATTTCTCCCTTGTCTATACCCTCTTGAGGCGGCACCTGTTAAATTGCCACTTACATGATGAGGAGGTCAGTCTCTGTTATGGATTAGGCAATGTCTACCACTTTCTGCAGCTTCCTTCATTCCTGGTCATTAAAATTACTGAACCAGACCGTAATGCTCTCTACTGTATAACTGGAGAGGTTTGATAGAGTATAGGGCACCCACAAAACACTGCTCTACATTGGAGCATAGCCCACAGGGTCCCTGTTTTATGATGGGCTCGCTACATTGCTGTGCATGTAAAATTAACTCATATTTAATAGCAATTTTCCTTTCATTTCTTTAGGTATTTGTACCTTAACCACTAATATACAGTTGGTTGAGTCAATTGTTTGGTTTTCTTTCCTGTTTAACTACTTGAGAATCTCTCTTCCTGATTAACTAGCTTTCCCCTACTCACCCAATCTGCTAGGACACTGGTCCCTTAGGTGAAGCCTACCTCTTCACTGCAGCTTTGTCCTGCCCCACAGTTCATGCCAAGTGCCTCACAGAGAGGAAATCCCTCCAACTTTAGCCATCTTAGAAACAGAAAATAGTTGCAGGAGGAGGCCATTCAGTCCTTCAAGCCAACACTGCCATTTATTGTGATCATGGCTGATTGTCCCCAATCAATAACCCGTGCCTGCCTTATCCCCATATCCCTTGATTCCACTAGCCCCTAGAGCAATATCTAACTCCTAAATCCATCCAGTGATTTGGCCTCCACTGCCCTCTGTGGCAAGGAATTCCACAATTTCACAACTCACTGGGTGAAAACATTTTTTCTCACCTCAGTCTTAAATGGCCTCTCTTTTATTCTAAGAATAACTTCTAACCAATCCAATTATTCTGTTTCTAAGCCAACCACCTGTGTGTGGGGCAATTATCCAAAGATTCCTGTTCTTTAGATCTTTATTTTTTAATTTAGTTCATAACTCCTGATATCCCCATACATTCTGCCCTTTATAGCTCAATATATTTTATTCTAACATCCACTAGAATCCACCTTTCTATTCCGAGGGGAAAGGTTTAATTGTTTACTACTAAAGTTGGCCTCCAGCTAAGCATTCAATCATTCTCCGTCAGTGTCACCCCCACCCACCTGTGATCCAACAGCGCTAAAAATAACAGTCCCAAAAGCACTCAATAGTTTTCTCTTCGCATGAATACCAATCCCCAACCCACTGGGACCCTCTTTCCCCCGCAACCCTATTCTCCCCCACCATCTGGTCCTGGCATATCAAATCAGCACCCTTATCACTAATATTTTATCAAAAAGATGATAAACAAATCTGTTCAGTTATATCTTCTCACCGTGACTTTGTGATTCTTTATTCCTAATTCGTTCACTTAGAGTATAGAAGTTGGGAGCACAAGTTGCAGTTGGATAAGACATCAGTGCGTCTGCATTTGAGTATTGTGTTCAGTTGTTGCAGGAAAGATGTTGTCAAGCTGGAGAAGGTATAGAGAAGATTTACGAGGATAATGCCAGGACGAGAGGGTCTGAGCTTGGGTAGCTGCATGGAGTCTCTTGCTTGGATAGGTGAATTGAGGACCAGAGAACATAGGATTATGGTGAAGGGGAAAAGATTTAGTAGGAATCTGAGGGTCACCTTTTCACACAAAGGGTGATGGGGTGTGTGAAACAAGCTGCCAGAGGAGATAGTTGAGGCTGGGACTATCCCAACGTTTACGAAACAGACGGGAACATGGATAGGATAGGTTTCGTGGGATATGGACCAAACACAGGGAGGTGAAATGAGTGTAGCCGGGGGGTCGTGGGTAAGTTAGTGTCGGTGTGGGTAAGTTGGGCTGATGAGCCTGTTTCCACACTGTATCACTCTATGACTCATGCGCTCCAAGGAATCAAATCTCAGCCTGCCTTCATTTCTCCCTATAACACAGGCCCTCAGGTCCTGGCAAGATCCTCATAAATCTTCTCTGCATTCTTTCCATCTTAACAGCATCCTTCCTATAGCAAGGTGACCAAACCTGAACATGGACAACACGGTCACTAAAGCAACCGGACACTTAGGATTCTTAGACGAAAACCTCTGGTTCTGCCCAAAGGAGTGAAAACCACAGCATATACAAATTGGTTAGACCCTTACTGGAATATGCTTCATGCGCCTGGGACCCATACAAACTGGTCATATCAACAAACTAGAAGGGATACAGAGGAAAGCAGCACGCTTTTGCATCGGGAACTGCAATAGAGGTAGCAGTGTCACCCAGATGCTGTCTGACCCTGAGAGGGAAACGCTGGAAACAAGAAGGGCAAGGAACAGACTAGCCATGTTGTACAAGGTTCAAAAGGGGATGGTCGGCATAACTGCAGATAGATACATAACGTACTCAACAGAAAGGAGAACAAGAAAGAGAAATGATATGCAAATAGAAACCCCAGTCGCCAGGACAGATATTTATAAGAGCTCATTCTTTGTAAGAACCTTAAGGGAATGGAATAAACTAGACAACAATATAGTCAACTCACCTTCACTAGACAGTTTTAAAGGGGCACTAACAGCATGTTAGTATACACAACACATCCACGTTGGCGCTATGCAGAGTACTGCCCTGCCGACTACAAATTCAAAAGATTCAGAAGATTCATAAGTGTGGCCTCAGCAAAGTCATAATATTCCAACTTCTATACTCAGTACCCTGAATGGTGAAGGCCAGTGTACCAAAAACCTTCTTGCCCACCCTCTCTACCTGTGATGTACCTACACTGCTACACCCCTCAGCTCGTCACACAGTCTCCAGGACAATACCATTCACTGTGGAAGTCCTGCCCTTGTTTGACTTCCCAGAATGCAATACCTTGCACACAATAAATGGCGACAAGTACCAAGTGATGCATTATGGGAAGTGAGACTAGCAGCAGGGTACACACACAATGAATGGAGACCTGCCTTCAAGGGGACACTCTATATGTATCTGGGTTGCCCTCTGGTCCATTCACTCGGATTCCATTCACCGTTCCAACAGCTGCAAACTGGCTGATGAACATTAATAACTGCAGATGGTTTCAAAGGAACATAAAAATTGATCATGCAGAGAAAAACTCAGCAGATCAGGCAGTATGTGTGGAAAGGGACATTGTAATATTTCAGGCTGAAGAGCCATCAGAAGTGGAGCTATAAAACATCCAGAGTGACCGCTTTGATTCCTGAGGGGTCCCACTCTCTTTCTAGTTGCCCTAAAATCTTGGGATTGTCCATAATGCTATCTGCCAGAACTCCTGGCCTCTTTTTGCCCTTCTGATTTCCTTTTATAGTTTGCTCCTTAGATCCTGTAACTACTCCAGGGATCAGATTCAGATTCAGATTCAAACTTGATTGTCATTGTGCAGTGTACAAGTACCGAGACAACGGAATGCAGTTAGCATCTCACCCAGAAGTGCGAACGCAGAATAATGGAACAGTAAAATATATATATGTGTATATACAGTATAGCGGTGCATCGCAGTCAGTGACTCTGGGTGGGCGGGGGGACCAGCCTGTCCCACACCTCTGCTCCCACCCGACCCACAGCCCGTCACAGTGCGACCACACGGGGAGGACGAGGCGGAGGGCGGCCGTGGCCATGGGAGAGTGGGGGCTGTCCCGAGGGATGCGCTCCTTCTGCCGCTTACAACTTGGTGCTCGGGTTCAGAGTGCCCAGTCACCTATGGCTTGTGTGGGGAAAGGACCCCACCCCTCCCGTCTCCACCGGCCGGTGATGTGATGGACGTGGGAGTCTGGAACAATCGCTGACAAGTCCCGCCCCCGGCGACGCCATGTCCGTTATTTGACTTTTCGGCAGAGTGGCATTTGGATCGTTGGCTTGTAGGCGGACGCAGCCTTTCGGTTAGGTGGCGTTTCAGCAGAGCGGCCATTCGGTGAGTTGGCTTTTAGGCGGTCCCGCCCTTTTGGTTCGTTGGCGTTTCGGTTTTTTGTTTCCATTCGGCTGTTAGGATTCGACTTCTCGGCCTTTCGATGCCACGTCCGGGTACCTAATACACAGTGCACCACAAACTGCTGTTCACTTCAGTTTAGTTCATCATCATGTGAAAAACCTTTGTTATGTATAGCCAGTCAAAAACATGATTACAATGGATCATTCACAGTATACAGATACATGATAAGGGAATAATGTTAGTACAAGGTAAAGCCAGTAACCTGTGTTTAGTAAAGTTGCATTCTAATGCTCCAAAGTTTTATGTCGTGACCTGCAAAGGCAAGGATACATATGCCACTTTACTGTCACTTTAATCGGTAAACGGATACTATGGATTTGCACCCTAAGGTCTCCTAAATTGAGGAAGGTCGTTATTTCTATTGAGGGAGTGCAGCATAGGTTTTCACCAGGTTAATTCCCTGGATGGCTGGGACTAACAATGCTGATGAAAAGACTGGGGTCGACTGGGCTTGTATTCAGTATTGGAATTTAGAAGGAAGAGAGGGCTTTAAGTGTTTTGTTTTGGAGTGTATTCTTTTTTATGTGGGGGGTGGGGGGGCTGGGGAAGGGGGGGAAACTACCTTTCAGGGTCGCCTACCTGGTCGGAGAGGCAGCTTTTCTCCGGCTGCAACTTCGACCCGTCCTCGCGGCCTACCAGCGGGCCTGGAGCGGCGTTTGCTGGGGGGGGGACCGCCCAGAACCTCGGCTTTCGGAGGCGGTTTGTTGCAATGAAGCGCTGCAGGCGCCATTGCGGAGCGCTGCAGGCGATGCCTTGCCTGGGTCGCTTGCGCTGGAGCTCCGGAATGCTGAGACCGCAGGTGGAATATCGCGGAGCTGCGGGACTGTGGAGCGGCCAGCTGTGGGCGGCGGCGCTGAACCTTTGCTTCGGGAGCCTGGGGAATCTCTGGGCGAGATCGCCAGGGGTGGCGCTCCATCTGGCACGGCCTTGTCGGCTTCGGAAGGCCACGGACTTCCGGTAAGGAAGCGGACCGATCCAGGTGTCCCAAGCCGCTGAGAGGGTCTACCGACGCCGGCTCGCACCATCACCCCGGCGTTGAAGGCCTTAAAACATCGGGCCCGTAGCGCCTACTGCGGAGGCCTCAAATATTGGCCCCCGACTATGGGTGGACATGGGATGGGACTGGACTTTGTGCCTTCCCCCACATGGGAACCATTGTGGGGGGATGTTTTTATGTTTATTGTTAATTCTCTAGTGTTGTGTCTCATCTTTATCTTGTGTGCTGCAAGGCAAGACAAATTCACTACACCAACTGGTGTATGTGACAATAAATGTCCTTTGTCTTTGTCCTTTGAACTTATCGAAACATATAAAAATTCTTAAGGATTGGACAGGGCTAAATGTCGGAAAATTTTCCCCATGTTGGGGGAAGTCCAGAACCAGGGGTCACAGTTTAAGGAATAAGGGGTCGGCCATTTAGGACTGAGATGAGGAAAAAAACTTTGCCTCGCAGAGAGTTTTGAATCGTTGGAATTCTTCTGCAACAGAAGGCGGGTGGAGGCCAATTCACTGGATGGTTTCAAGAGAGAGAGTTAGATTTAGCTCTTCGGGCTATGGAATCAGGGGATATGGGGAGAAAGTAGGAAACGGGGGTACTGATTTTGGATGATCAGCCTGATCCTAGTGAATGCCGGTGCTGACTCGAAGGGCTGACTGAATGGCCCTACTCCTGCACTTATTTTCTATGTTTCTATCTCTCTGTGCTAGTTTAGTTTAGGATTTAGTGCATAAATAGGGCCTTCGGCCAACCGAGTTCTGCAGAGACCAGCAATCTCCCACTCTAACACTATCTTAACACCCTATGGTCAATTTTACATTATAGACCAAACCAATGAACCTACAAACCTCTTACATCTTTGTAGTGTGGAATGAAACCGGGGCACCTGGAGAAAATCCAAGGCAGGTAGAAGAAATGAGATCGACCGACTGACAAAATAGTGCCGCTCAATAACCCGGCTCTCAAACACCAGCAACACCAAGGAACTGATTGTGGATTTCTGAAGGGGTAGGATGGGGACCCACAGTCCCGTTTATATCCGGGTCGATGGTGGAAAGGGTCAAGAACTTCAAATTCCTGGGCGGGCATCCTCTATTTCCGAAGATCTCTCCTGCTCCAGAATACTGATTGATGCAATTATAAGTAAGCTACACCAGCGCCTCTGTTTTTTTACTTCCTGAGGAAGATTACGGGAGTCGGTTTGTCAAAAAGAGGGACTCTTTTGAACTTCTACAGGTGCACAGTAGAGAGCTTGCTGACCGGTTTGCATCGTGGCTTGGTTCGGCAACTGAGCGTCAGGAGCGGAAAAGGCCTGACCTGCAGAAAGAAAGTTGTGACCACTGCCCAGTCCATCACCGGCTCTGACCTCCCCACCATCGAGGGGATCTATCGCAGTAGTCGCTGCCTCAAAAGGCTGGCAGCATCATCAAGGACCCCACACCATCCTGGCCACACACTCAATCTCTCCGCTGACATCGGCCAGCAGAAGGTACAGGAGCCTGAAATCTGCAACATCCAGGTTCAGGAACAGCTTCTTCACACAGCCATCAGACTATTAAAACTCAACTCAAACAAACTGAACTATAACAATCCTATTGACACTTTGTCTGTTTGCTGATGTGTGTATATATATATTATCTATGGTCTATTGACACATGATCTGCTTTGTATTTATGCCTACATATTCCTGTTGTACTGTAGCCAAAACAAAGAATTTTCATTGTCCCCATCTGGGACACGTGGACATAAACCTTCTTTGTCTTGTATCGTGACTTGTCAGGTCACGGGGGAGAGGAGAGGAGAGGGAGAACGTAAAAACTCCGGGGCAGGACGAGCACCCATAGTCCGATCGGACCCAGGCCACAGCCGCAGCAAGGCTGTAAGCGGCAACTCTACGCTGCGCCACGGCCTCCCGGTGCCAATCTGCCACCGCACCCTCTGCCCTCAATCTCATCTGTTTCCCGCCTAAAAGCCTTTGAAATCTTCCTACTTTACCCAACAACATGGCATTTCTTTGTCGTTCTCAGGCATGCAGGAAGTGCTGATATTACACCAAAAATTGCATTCCGAGTAACATCTTGTGTTACCGAAAATTGCATTACTAAGGCAATGTATCAATTGGGGGGGAAAAGCGGGAGTGAGGGCTATTTTTAGTAACAATAACAAAGTTTTTTTAGTAAGGTTAGTATAGTTAAGCGCTACTGGCCCTTCCCAAGCCATTAGTAATCGATCCAATGGATCCACACTGGCCACATCTTTCCAATCTCCTCCCCCTTTCTGCTTTCTGATAGATGTTTCCCTCTGAACTCGTCATCTCCCTTCCCACCCAACACCCCCTCCCAAGATACTTACCCCGCCCCCTAGGAGATGCTACACCTGTCCCTTAACCCCCCCTTTGATTATTTTCCAGGGATCCAAGCTGTCTTTCCAGGTGGAGGCAGAGGTTTCTCTTTGCTCCTCCCGCAATCTATCATTACGGCATCCGCATTATTTAGACCAAAACAACTGCTCTCCCTTCTCGGCGAGTCCAAGCGCTGTCTCGGGAACGTGTTTCGCTGAAGACCTCGCTCTGTCCGTCTTAACCTACTGTCCCGGGGTGGGATCAGCAACTTCAACTCCCTCCTATGCCCAATCGGACCTTTCTGTCCTGGGCCTCCTCCATTGTAGAGTGAGGGCCAGCGCAAATGTGGTGGAACAGCACTCAGTTTTCATTTGATTGGTTTACACCAGCGGTAGTGATCATTGACTTCATCTAAATTCAGTATAGCACTTGCGTTCTCTGTCCATCCCCTTCCCCTTCCCTGTGTCCACACACAGTCTGACTTGTATCAGATAAAGTCTACGTTGGTCCCGCCCCCATCTCCCTGGACATCAGTCTGAAGAGGTTCTCGACCCGAAACACCGTCCCCCTTCCTTCTCTCGCCAGGAGATGCTGCCTCACCGCTGAGTTACTCCAGCATTTTGTCTGCCGAGGCACATTTGATCAGTATGGGTTGTGAGGGGTTAGGGGAGAAGAGACAGGAGAATGGGGTTAGGGCGATAGCTCGTCATCCAGCACGATTGATGCGGGGGAGCGGAGAAGACTAATGGGCCGGAATGCTGTAATTCTGCTACTATCATGTATAAGATTATTAAGGCAGAAGTCGACAACAATCCCGCATGCTAGCACTATCATACAACATTAGGGATCATTTACAATTTTAGACCGACATCACAGTACCAACTTAGCTAATCTCGAGGAGGGGTACGGTGGACCTAGCCGGAGCAGTTTGTGCAAGTAGGAGTCGACATCAAGAAGAAGGAGGAAGGAGGTTCTGCAACACAAATTTAGAGGGTAAGGAAGAAGAATGAATAAGCAGGGACTTTCTAGGGTGGTTAACTTGGATTGCTTCCAGTACCTCATGCTAGTGAGGGACAGGGAACGGGGAGATGGGGGATCGATGTGATGGCTGGGAGGAAGGAAGGGGGGTGTGGGGTGGGCGGGGGGGCTGGTGCAAGGAGCAAGGATAAGCATTATAGCCCGCTGGGATTCACCTGTGGTAGGAGACTGTTACAAAAGGGACGGGTTACACTTAAAGGAGGGGGGCCGACATTCTGGCAGGCAGGTTTGCTATGGGTACTTGTGTGGGTTTTTTAAAACATAGTGTGGAGGGGGGAAGGGATGACAAATTGGGAGTATAAAGATGGAGTTGAAGGGGGGAAGTGAGACATGGACAAAGTTTAAAAAAGACTCCCGAATTAATGGGAAGAAGGAAGGTTTGGAATGGACAAGAGAAGTAAGGTCAGGGCAATTGCGAGCAGTGCTTGGGAGGAGGTGAATACCAAAGTCAAAGTGTATTTGTTATATGAATGGCGGAAGTATAAGAACTTAAGTGGACGAGCTTGAGGCTCAGTTAGAAATTGGCGCCAAGTGTGCTGTGTGGGAATTACAGAGACATGGCTTGCAAGAGTGCAGCGTGGGAACTGAAATATTCAAGAGGAGATTGTTCTGATTCGAAAAGACAAACTGGTGCGCAGAGGGGTGGTGGTTTAGCTCTGTTTGTGAGGAATGAAATTCAGTCCCTCGTAAGGGGGTGACATTGAAAACTTAGAAACTAGAAATAGGTGAAGGAGCGGCCATTCTGCCCTTCGATCCTTGCACCGCCATTCATATGATCATGGCCCGATCATCCAAACTCAAGTATCCCGTACCTGCCTTTCTCCATCCCCTCTTAACCCTTTAGCCACAAGGGCCTACATCCTAACTCTTTAAATATAGCAATGAAATGGCCTCAACCTTACCTTCCGTTTGGCAGAGAATTCACAGACTCACCACTCTCTGTGTGAAAAATGTTTTCCTCATCTCGGTACTAAAAGAAATTCCCCCTTATCCTTGGACGTGTGAACCCTTGTTCTGGACTCCCCAAATCGGGACAATCTTCCTGCATGCTAGCTATCCAACCCCTTAAGTATTTTGGTAAGTTTCGATAAGACCCCCCATCAGTCTTCTAAATTCCAGCGAGTTAAAAACAAGCCAGTCATCCAGTTTTTCTCATATGAAAGTCCTGGCATCCAGGATTCAGTCTGGTGAACTCCTCTGTACCCCCTCTATGGCAAAGAATTATTTTTTCTAGATTTGGATGAGACCCAATGTACACAATACTCCAGGTGATGGTCTCACCAAGACTCTGTACAACTGCAGTAGAAACCTCTGCTCCAATACTCAAATCATTCGCGTGGAATGCTAAATTTCACGCCTGCTGCACCTGATGCTACATTCAATGATTGGTGTACCATGCACCAGGTCTCGTTTTGCATCCCCCTTTTCCTAATTTACCACCCATTCAGATATTGTTACCCTTACTGTTTTTGCCCACAAACGTGGGGATGATAACTAACCATTGATCATTTTTTTATATGCATCTGCATGCATTTGCCCACTCACCCCGCCTAGCCAAGTCACCTTACAGCCTCCTAGCATCTCTACACCGAAACACTACCCCCCAGCTTAGTGTCATTGCAAACATTTAGATGTTGCATTCAATTCCTCGTCCAATCATTAATATATATTGTAAATAGCTGGGGTACCAGCACTGAGCCTTGTGGGACCCCAATTAGTCCACTGCCTGCATTCTGAACGGTAACCGTCGTTTACTCCTACCCTTTGCTTCCTGACTGCAGACAGTTCTCTATCCACATCAATACTGAACCCAATACAAGTGACTTTAGATTGTATTCTAATCTCTTATGTTGGGACCTTGTCAATAGCTTCTGAAAGTCTAGATATAAACAATCCCATGGTTCCCCTTATCCACTCTGCTAGTTACATCCTCAAAAATTTATATAAGATTCGTCAGAAATATATTACCTTTCTAAATCCATGCTGACTTTTGTCAATGAATTTCAGACTTCAATGTACTGCTATCCCATCTTTAATAATGACTCTAGCTGTTTCCAACTACGATGGTTTAGACTAGCTGGTCTGTATTTCCCCACTTTTTCTCTCACCTCCTTTTTGTAAAATAAGGTGGGGTTACATTAGTACCTCCTCCACATCCTCAGGAACTATCCAGAATTAAGGAGTTTTGAAAAACTTCTCACTAATGCATCACTATTTCTGTGGCAACTTCTTAGCTCTCTGGGATGCAGTCTATCTGGCCCTGGGGATTTATCGGCCTTTAATCATTCAATTTACCCAACCACCACTTGGCTAACCAGAATTCCACTCAGTTCCTCACTTTATTTGGCCCCCGGTCCCCTTATATTTCGGCAGAAGGATTATTTATGTCTTCTTAGGAAGGTCAGAACCAACGTAGTTATTCAATGGTCTTTCCATGTCCTTGTTCACATTATCAATTCACTGTTTCATGCTGTGCAAGGGACTACATTTGTTTTTAACTATTTCTTTCTTTCACAATATCTATAAAAACTTTGCAGTCAGTTTTTATGGTCCTCTGCCAGTTTTCTTTCATATTATTTATTTCTACTTAGCCTTTGTCCTTCTTTGCTGGACTCTGAATTTCTCACAGCCTCTGGGAGGCTTGTTTTTTGGCTAATTTGTATGGCTTCAGTCTTTTGTTGTTATAACTTTCCCTGATTTCCCTTGTATCCATGGATGCACTACTTACTGATTTATTATTTTGTCAAACTGTGGGATGAACGAATAATTGGTGTTGTTCATCCATGCAGTCTTTAATACCTGCATTGACATCCACTGTAACCCTTTAAGGAATCAATTGCCAGTCTCTCTTAGGCCCATTCACACTCATACCTTCAAAGTTTACTATGTTTAAGTTCAGAACCCTTGTTTCTGACTTAATTATGTCACTCTCCATCTATGGGAGAATTAAACACATTATGTCACTCTTGCCAAGGGGCCCCCGCCAACAAGACTGCTATCAACTAACTTCCTCATTACCTCAAGTAAAGTTAGAATAGCCTGCTCTTTTGTTTGATTCCTCTACTGTTGGTTCTTAGAAAAACTATCCGCATACATTCAGGAAATCCTTTCTTCCTCAGCACCCCGTGCCATTTGATTCACCCATTCATATGTAGATTGAAGTCACCCATTATAACTAACCTATAACCATTATAACCTTACAGCACGGGAAAAGGCCATCTGGCCCTTCAGTCCGTGAGACTATTTGTTTTTCCCCTTGTTTGCCCTAACTGTTTTCCTAACTGTTTTCCCTTGTTGCACACCTATTTTCTAATTTCCTGTTTGATGCCATCCCCAACTCCACTACTATGTTAGGTGGCCAGTAACAACAACTCCACTACGCATTTTCTGCCCTTAGGGTTTTCGCAGCTATACCATTATCGATTCCACATCCTCCAAGTAATGTCCTTCCTTTTATTGCATTACTCTCCTATTCACAGCAATGCCTACCCACCTCCTTTCCTTTCTGTCGATCCCTCCTGAATATTGAAATGCTGGATTGTTCAGCTCCAGCTTGGACCCTGGAGCCAATATCTCCGTGTTCTTATAGCCTAGTCATTAATAGTTTCTCACATTCAACTCGTCACCGTATTAAAATGCTCCTTGCATGGAGACACAAAGCCTTCAGAGCTTGTTTTTACAACATCTTTACTCTCGTATACAATTATGTTGAAAGTGGCCCCTTTTGATTTTTTCCCATGGAAACCCCCACCTCTTATTCTCTGTGTATTATTTTTTTTCTTTCTCCCATACAAGTGGGTCTGAGTGCTACCTTTCGTTCATGCCTCAGAACCTGTCTACAGCTTTCTCTCATTTTGAGTCCCTCCCCAACCGTTCTAGTTTAAAAACAGGAATGTGGAAGTCAGTATGTGTAAAACTAAGGATTTGAAGGGTTAAAAAAAGTTTTGATCCAGCGAGATAAATTGGCATGTCATAAAGGTTAATGGGGAGATTTCGTCATGCAGGTGATGGGAAAATCATGTGGTACTGGACAACCAAGAAAGGGACTTCGTAGAGTGCCTTTGTGCTGGATTTTAGCGTAAGTAAAGTATGTTTATGGCCAAGTTTAACATACATAAGGATTTTGCCTGGGTGTGCTCCGCCACAAAAGTAACAACATGTTCATACATGTGACAGTTTCGGATGACTCAGGAAAAACACTAAAGTAATATTAATAAAAATTAATGATAAAACCACTGGATCAAGATTGTGGGAAACCAGCAAAATACCACGATCAAAGGGAGGCTACCCGATTTTTGGCTGTTGAGTAGAGCAACTACTCGTGGATTATAAAAATGTTTTTTTTATGATCTGGAGCCTTGTGGCAGCTTTGACAGTCCGGAGGCTTCAAGAGGGGAAGTTAGTCAAAGAGTTTGTTGGCCCGGGTGAGAGGGGTCACAACAGGCAACGGCTTTAATGGGCGGGACATTCCCAGCGCCCGCCGGGGGCTCCATTTTGTGATTTTGGGCTAGAGCGGGTTCCGTACATCGCCGTGTGGTCTCAAATGGCCGGGGACTTAATATCGCCCACTGGGCTTCGTCATCGGGAGGTGAAAGGTGCGGGGGGGAGGAGAGAAGAACTTTGCTTCCATCACAGTGAGGAGGGAGAGGTCACTGTGGACGGATGTTGGTGTGAATTGATTGTTTGTTGGGTTTTTTTTATGAATTGCTCTGTTTGTATGGCTTGTAGAGAGAAAACGGAATTCGTTCGAGCCTTCTGAGGTTTTGAATGGACAAGTAAATAAAAATCAATCAGTCAGAGATGATCTGGCCCACTCACTTCGCCTGCAGTGTAACAGTTCATCAATGGATGGGGGTTGCAGCAGCAACCTTTCTGCTGATTTGCCGAATTCATGCAGCTCCGGGTGTCGTGTTGTGGTGGAAGCCAAACCAGACATGTGGAGAAGGTGAGGACAGACTCTTGATGGCCATATTGAATTGGACCATCATTACTGTGGCAGATTGTGCTCTCAGCCTGCCGTAGGAAGTACATCCTTGTTGTGCCTTGTTTTGGAGCCTACAGGGGAGCCGGAAGGCAATTTCTGGTATTTAATGTTTGTGTATATGAACCGGATTGGACGAGGGGACTGGAGGTTAAGGAGCCAATTAGGAGGTTAGTGACTCAATAGGGCTAGTTTTAACTCTGCAATTGAGAGGGAAGAAGGGTTAAATCGGAGGGTCAGGGTTACAGTTGACAAAAAGGGGGACTATGGGGCCCAAGAGGGAGGAAGCTGGCAAAAGTTGACTGGAAAAGATACCTTAGACAGGGATGACAGTGGAAAACCAATGAACAGGTAATTCTGGGAATAATACAGAAGGTGCAGGATCAGTTCATTCTAGGAGGAAGAAAGATTCCGGGGTCGTAGGGGGCGAATTTCGAGGCTGACAAGGGACTCAGGGACAGTACTGATAAATAACAGAGAAGGAATACAACGTAGCAAAGATGAGCGGGGAAGCCAGAGGATTGGGTAATGTTTAAAGAGCCAAAGAAGATAACTAAAAAGACAATACAGGGAGAAAAGATGTGGTACGAAGGGTAGCTAGCAAAGAATATAAAGGAGGATAGTAAAAGCTTCATAAGGTATGTGAAGAGGAAAAAAATAGTTAAGACAAAACCAAAGTTGGAACCTTGTAGATGAAAAGGGTGATTTTATTATGGGGAACTAAGGAATGGAAATGAGTTTGACGGTAATTTGGATCCATCTTCACTAAGGAGGACACAAACAATTCCGGATGTATAGTGGCAAGAAGGATTGGAGTGTCGGAAGGAACTGAAAGGAAATTCACATTAGGCAAAGAAATGGTGTGGGTAGACTGATGGGTTAAGGCTGATTAATCCCCAGGGCCTGATGTCTGCATCAAGGGATATTAAGGAACTGCTCTAGAAATCGTAGAGGCATTGGTGATCATTTTCAATTTTCTATAGATTCAGTGTTTTTACGAGGAATTGCAGATGCTGGAAAAGTTGAAGTAAAAAAAATGCTGGAGAACACAGCGGGTTGAGGCAGCCTCTATGGAGCGAAGGAAATAGGCAACGTTTCGGGTCGAGGACCCTTCTTCAGATGATGTGACGAGTGGAGGGGGTGGGGGGGTGGGGGCGGAAAGAAGAAAGGAAGAGGAGAAGCTTGAGAAGGGTGGTGAATGTAAGGGACTATCTGAAATTAGAGAAGTCCAATGTTATATGGGGGTGCAAACTGCCCAAGCGAAATATGCAGGCGCTGCTCCTCCAATTTACGGTGGTCCTCACTCTGGGACATTGGAGGAGGCCCGGACGAATGGTCTGATTCGGAATGGGAGGGGCTCGATTGACATCATGTATTGTCTTTCCGCTGGACGGGTTAGCCGCATACACTTGCTTTTCACTGTACCTCAGTACACGTGTCAATAAACTAAACTAACTGAATGATGAAGGGAATAACCAAGATGGTGGTCTTTGCTTACTTAAGGCCTGTCCCACTTAGTAATTTTTTAGGCGACTGGCTCTGTCATAGCAGGTCACTGTTAAAAAGGGAACTGGCCCCCCCCCCCGACAATGTTCTACCACAACCTACAACAACTGCCAACCGAGTCAACGTTATCATGCTACGGCAAGCTACGACCACGCAACCATTAGGATGTTTCCACTACGAGACAACACCTACGATAACCCTACGTCCACTCGCGACAATATGTACCTGTCGCGACAAAATGCAAGTCAATTCAGTCGCCCCGTAACTGTCGCCGGTTGGCGTCGACTAGGTGATCGGTCGCAATGGAATTCCCCGAAGTAGCACCAGCGACAACCTAGTCACCTGGCGACAACTACGGACAGCAGCTACGTAGGAAAGGTCAAGATACGCTCACTCGGTCGTCCACCCATCTGTCGCTAAACTGTTGGGGGGTAAAATTTTTGAACATGTTGAAAAACAGCGGCGACTGCAAGACGGCTGCGACTCTTTGGGCGACCTGAGGAAGACGAACTCACGGACCATAAGGCGCACCCGGCGACATGTGTGCAAACAGTCTAAGTCGATGTTGTTCGCCTAAAAAATAGCTGACTGGGGAAGGCCTTTTAAGGCTGTTTTACAAGGCTTGGGTGAACTTGAATGGTGTGCGAAAACATTCTTTGGACCAAAGAATTGTGAGGCATTGACAACATTAATTCAGCTAAAATGAATAAGTTGTATTGTTGGATAACCTTAACGTGGTAGAAATACAATGTTTTTGTTGGAAACAGGATTCTTCATTCTCTTTATTAATGGGTGTTTCTTCGAGCCACACTTTAAATACAATTATTTATTCCTGCCTACGCTTCATGTGGTGTTTAATTCTTTCCCTGAATCCATAATTGCTGTGGAAAATTGAATGGTATTTCACACTGATATTTCTTTGGCTTTTCCAAGCGAAACGTTGCCAAATGCTTGGTGAATGCAATGTGGGCCACAGTGTAATGGAGCTCGATTATGGTATGTTGGAATCACTTGTAGCCCAATGAACATATCATCCTGGGAGCAGATGTGGCGTTTTTAGACGAGGACTTGCGAGTAAAGTGGGGATGGAGTCCTAACAGGACGCCAGGATGGGAGAAGTGTAGTTCAGACAGCCAGCG
The DNA here is from genome assembly GCA_035221665.1 of Okamejei kenojei. Classification (NCBI taxonomy): domain Eukaryota; kingdom Metazoa; phylum Chordata; class Chondrichthyes; order Rajiformes; family Rajidae; genus Okamejei; species Okamejei kenojei. The sequence goes on along the minus strand of CM069171.1, from coordinate 12,541,001 downwards.
TTATTTCCCCTCCTGCTTCCTGTAAGGACTCCATCCCTAACCCAATTCCTCCGTCTACGCGCATTGCACCCAGGATGAGTGTGTTCCACAGCAGGGCATCAGAGATGTCCTCATTATTCAGGGAACAGGGATTCCCTCTTCTACTATAGATGAGGTTCTCACCAGGGTCTCTTCTATACCCCATGACTCTGCTCTCACTCCCCATTCCCACTCGTAACAAGGGACAGAGTCCCCTTGTCCTCACCTTCCACCCAACCAGCCGTCACGTACAACAGATATCCTCCGACATTTTCGCCACCTTCAACGGGATCAACCACTTGCCACATCTTCCCATCTCCTCCCCTGTCTGCTTTCACAGAGAGACAGCTACTCCGTAACTCCCTGGTCAATTCTTCCATCCCACCCCGAACACCCACTCTCCGGGCACTTTCTCTTGCAACTGCAGGAAATACTACACTTGTCCCTTTACCTCCCCCCTTGATTCCATTCAAGGACCTAAGCAGTCGTTCCAGGTCAGGCAGAGGTTCACCTGCACCTCCTCCAACCTCATCTATTGCAGCCGCTGCTCTAGATGTCAGCTGCTCTACATCGGTGAGACCAAGCGTAGGCTTGGCGATCGCTTCGCTTGGTCCGCAATAACCAACCTGATCTCCCTGTGGCTCAGCACTTCGACTCCCCTTCCCACTCTGAATCCGACCTTGCTGTCCTGGGCCTCCTCCATGGCCAGAGTGAGGACTACCATAAATTGGAGGAGCAGCACCTCATATTCAGCTTGGGCAGTTTACACCCCAGCGGTACGAACATTGCCTTCTCCAATTTCAGGTTAGTCCTACTTTCTCCTCCCCTTCCAGCTCCCCCTCAGCCCACTGGCTCCACCTCTTCCTTTTTCTTCCCGCCCCCCCCCCCCACCCCACAATCAGTCTGAAGAAAGGGTTTTTACTACCGAAATGTTGCCTATTTCCTTTGCTCCATAGATGCCATGCCTCACCCGCTGAGTTTCTCCAGCATTTTTTGTTCTACTTCGATTTTCCAGCATCTGCAGGTCCTTCTTAAACAAGAACAAGATGCTGGTTTACACTGAAGATAGGAAACAAACTGCTGGAAGGCAGATCTCTGGAGAGAAGGAATGGGTTGACGCTTTGGATCAAGACCCTTCTTCAGACTGAGAATCATGCTGACCCAAAACATCCAATTCTTCTATCAAGATCTATTTGCCACACGAGGCAGTGGAGGCCCATTCACTGGATGTTTGTGTATCATAGCACACGGTATTGGGGTAGAATCATAGAATCATAGAAAATAGGTGCAGGAGTAGGCCATACGGGCCTGCACCGCCATTCAATATGATCATGGCTGATCATCCAACTCAGTATCCTGTACCTGCCTTCTCTCCACACCCCCTGATCCCTTTGGCCAGAGTGCTGACATGGATGGAAATTTAGTTGGCAGACAGAAAACAAGGAGTAGGGATTAACGGGTCCCTTTCAGAATGGCAGGCAGTGACTTGTGGGGTACCGCAAGGCTCGGTGCTGGGATCACAGCTATTTACAATATACATCAATGATTTAGATGAAGTGACTCAAAGTAACATTAGCAAATTTGCAGATGACACAAAGCTGGGTGGCAGTGTTAACATTAAGGAGGATGCTTGAGACAAATGCAGGGTGAGCTTGTCGATCAGGTTGGGGATGGGCGTAGTGGAAGATGCATGGCCGATGCAGTTTAATGGGGATAAATCTGAGGTTATCCACTTGGTAGCAAAAAACAGGAAAGGAAGATTTTATCTAAAATGGTGTCAAGTGGGGAAAAGGGGAAGTTTAACGGGATCTGGGGGTCCTTGTTCATCAGTCAATGAAAGTAAGCATGCAGGTACAGCAGGCAGTGAAGAAAGCGAATGGCATGTTGGCTTTTATAACAAGAGGAGTTGAGTACAGGAGTAAAGAGAGTCCTTCTGCAGTTGTACAGGGCCCCCCCAGTGAGACTCCATCACCTGGAGTATTGTGTGCAGTTTTGGTCCCTAATTTGAGGAAATACATTCTTGCTATTGAGGGAGTGCAGCGTAGGTTCACAAGGTTAATTCCCGGGATGGCGGGACTGTCATATGCTGAAAGAATGGAGCAGCTGGGCTTGTACACTCTGGAGTTTAGAAGGATGACAGGGAATCTTATTGAAAACATATGGGATTATTAAGTGTTTGGACACTCTTAGACGCAGGAAACATTATTCCGATGTTGGGGGAGTCCAGAACCAGGGGCCTAGTTTAAGAATAAAGGGGTAAGGCATTTAGAACAGGAGACGAGGAAACACTTTTCTCACAGAGAGTTGTGAGTGTGGAGTTCACTGCCTCAGAGGGACGTGGAGGCGGTTTCCTGGATACGTTCAAGAGAGAGCTAGATAGGGCTCTTAAAGATAGCGGAGTCAGGGGGATATGGGGGAGAAGGCAGGAACGGTGGGGTACTGTTTGTGGATGATCAGCCATGATCATATTGAATGGCGGTGCTGGCTCAAAGGGTCGAATGGTGTTTTTACTCCAGCACTTATTTTTTATGTTATCCTGAAATGCTGCCTGACTCGCTGAGTTACTCGCAGATTGAGGTCACATGCAAACTCTGGCAACAACGTCACTTGGGTAACTCACAGCCCGATGCGATGATAATTGAATTCCCCAATTTCAAGACACAGACACAGACACAGACACAGACACACACACACACACAGACACACACACACATATACACTTCCCTGTGCCCTAAAAGCAGTGCACACTCATTTCTCCCACTATCCAGTCCCCTTCCCATCCCACTCCTGTCACTATCCACCTATGCCCCTCCCTCTGGCTTTTCATGCCACTCTCCTTATTTGACACCCAATTGTTCATTTGTTTTTTTTAATGCCTGCACATTTTCTGCATTTTCTGCTGATCTCCTGAATTCTTCTCGTTTAGAGATTTAGTTGAGGGGCAGGACAAAGCCTTGGAGAGGCTGCAGAAATGTTCACCAGGATATTCCTGGATTTGTGAACGGGTGATTGGTGGCCAACATAGACTTGGTGGGCCGAGGGCCTTGTTTCCGTTCTAGAAGAATTCTGGAGATCAACAGAAGAAAGGGAGGACGAAGATGGCAGATTACACAGACCAGTTTCACCCTTGATATTGCACGTCATTCTATCTTGAAATGTATTCTTGTCTCCCAATTATCACTGCATCTAAATGCGATGGAACAGCAGAATGGGAGTAAAACACAAATTGTTGGAGTAACTCAGCATCTCTGGAGAACCTGCCACAAGGAGCGGTTGAACAAATTTGGATTACTTTCTCTGGAGCACAATTGAAGCAGAGATGAGGGAAGTTTAGAAAGTTATATGTGGCATACACAGTGTAGGCGTATAGGCATAGATAGAGGAGGCAGTCAAGTGTTTTTCCCAGGGTGGAAATATGAAAGACTAGAGATCATGGCTTCAGGGAGATGTGCATGGCAAGTTCCTTACAGAAGGTGGTAGGTGCCTAGAATGTGCTGCCAGCAGTGGTGATGGGAGCAGATAGAGTGATACAGCGTGGAAACAGGCCCTTCAGCCCAACTTGCCCACACCAGCTAGCATGTCCCAGTTACACTCGTCCCGGCAGCCCGCACTTGGTCCATATACCTCCAAACTTGTCCTATCCATAAACCTGTCTAACTGTTTCTAAAACGTTGGGATAGTCCCAGCTTCAACTACCTCCTCTGGCAGCTTGTTCCATGCACCCATCACCCTTTGTGTGAAAAAGCTACCCCTCAGATTCCTATGAAATCTTTTTCCCCTCACCTTAAATAAATTGATAGTGACATTTAAGAGGCATTTCAGAGGGGTTGGAGAGAGAGAAGCCATGTGTTGGCAGATGGGATTTGTTTAGTTTGGCATAATGGTCAGCACAATGAGGGAGGGTCGAATGGCCTGTACCTTTGCTGTACAGGTCTATGTGAGTGCCTTATAACAAGAGGAGTCAGTTGTGAGTGCCTTATAACAAGAGGAGTTGGTTGACCTTGATAACAAGAGGAGTCGAGTATAGGAGCAAAGAGGTCCTTCTGCAGTTGTACAGAGCCCTATTGAGACCACACCTGGAGTATTGTGTGTAGGTTTGAGCCCCTAATTTGAGGAAGGACATTCTTGCTATTGAGGGAGTGCAGCGTAGGTTTACAAGGTTAATTCACAGGATGGCGGGACTGTCATATGCTGAGAGAATGGAGCAACTGGTCTTGTGGAGGGGGGGAACACTCTGGAGTTTAGAAGGATGAGAGAGGGATCTTATTGAAACATTATAAGATAAATGTTAAGCGGTTTGGACCCGCTGGAGATAGGAAACATGTTCCCGATGTTGGGGGAGTCCAGAACCAGGGGCCACAGTTTAAGAATAAGGGGTAATCCATTTAGAACGGAGACGAGGAAACACTTTTTCCCACGGAGAGTTGCGAGTCTGTGGAATACGCTGCCTCAGAGGGCGGTGGAGGCAGGTTCTTTGGATGCTTTCAAGACAGAGCTGGATAGGGCTCTTTAAAGATAGCAGAGTCAGGGGATATGGGGAGAAGGCAGGAATGGGGGTACTGATTGGGGATATTCAGCCATGATCACACTGAATGGCGGTGCTGGTTCGAAGGGCCGAATGGCCTACTCCTGCACCTATTGTCTATTGTCTATTGTCTATTGATACAATATGATACGATACGATAGAACTTTATTGATCCCAGGGGGGAAATTGAACACAAAAACACAAAATACACGAAACATGAAATTAAAGTGACGAGTGGAAAGGATTGGGAAAATGCAAATGGAGGTGGGGAGAGGGGAGTCAGTCTCAGTCTACCCCGTGACAGGAGGTAGAGGAGTTGTACAGTTTGATAGCCACAGGGAAGAAGGATCTCCTGTGGCGTTCTGTGCTGCATCTTGGTGGGACCAGTCTGTTGCTGAAGGTGCTCCTCAGTGTGTCGTGGCGGGGGTGAGCTGTATTGTCCAGGATGCTCCGCAGTTTGAGGAGTTTGCGTGCAAGGCTGTATCACACCCAATGGCAACATAAGGGGAGTACCCCGCGTTTGTCATCGTTAACACTGCTAATGATGATTTACTTGGGAAAGTCACATGTGTTTGCCATTGAGGTCTGTAGGGCTTGACGTAAATAATGCGGAAACAATAAGCTCATAGTGGGAGAGGAACGGGGATGCCAGATTGAGTGCCAATGAGCAACAAACCATAGCTCAGCCCCCCACTACCTCCACACTCAGCTGCTGCATGTTAACACCTTGCTTAGTCCAGAATGGAAATGGGAGGCAGCTTGCCACTGGCCCTGGACCGCTGGATCCGCTTCTCTGATTCAACGCCATCCATTTAATTTCCCCCACCTGGTGGACATCAGGTACAACACCCACCCCCTGTGGTATCCCGAGATTAACCTGTAATTCTGAACAGGCAAGGAACGTGGAAGGTGGATTCAGATTTAAATGTTTATATAGAAGCACGACACAAAATGCTGCAGTAACTCAGAGGGACAGGCAGCATCTCTGGAGAGAAGGAATGGGTGATGTTTCGGGTCGAGACCCTTCTTCAGACGTCGCGACCTGAAAAGTCACGCATTCCTCCTCCCCAGAGATGCTGAGTTACTCCAGCATTTTTTGTCGATTTTCAATTTAAGCCAGCATCTGCAGTTCTTTCCTACACTAAATGTTTACATAGAAACATAGAAACATAGAAATTAGGTGCAGGAGTAGGCCATTCAGCCTTCGAGCCTGCACGCCATTCAATATGATCATGGCTGATCATCCAACTCAGTATCCCGTACCTGCCTTCTCTCCATACCCTCTGATCCCCTTAGCCACAAGGGCCACATCCAACTCACTCTTAAATATAGCCAATGAACTGGCCTCAACTACCCTCTGTGCAGAGAGTTCCAGAGACTCACCACTCTCTGTGTGAAGAAAGTCTTTCTCATCTCGGTCTTAAAGGATTTCCCCTTATCCTTAAGCTGTGACCCCTTGTCCTGGACTTCCCCAAACATCGGGAACAATCTTCCTGCATCTAGCCTGTCCAACCCCTTAAGAATTTTGTAAGTTTCTATAAGATCCCCTCTTAATCTCCTAAATTCCAGAGAGTATAAACCAAAGTCTATCCAGTCTTTCTTCATAAGACAGTCCTGACATCCCAGGAATCAGTCTGGTGAACCTTCTCTGCACTCCCTCTATGGCAATAATGTCCTTCCTCAGATTTGGAGACCAAAACTGCACGCAATACTCCAGGTTGTGGTCTCACCAAGACCCTGTACAACTGAAGTAGAACCTCCCTGCTCCTGTACTCAAAATCCTTTTGCTATGAAAGCTAACATACCATTCGCTTTTTTCACTGCCTGCTGCACCTGCATGCCTACTTTCAATGACTGGTGTACCATGACACCCAGGTCTCGCTGCATCTCCCCCTTTTCCTAATCGGCCACCATTTAAATAATATTCTGCTTTCCTGTTTTTTGCCACCAAAGTGGATAACCTCACATTTATCCACATTATACTGCATCTGCCAAACATTTGCCCACTCACCCAGCCTATCCAAGTCACCTTGCAGTCTCCTAGCATCCTCCTCACAGCGAAACACTGCCCCCCAGCTTAGTGTCATCCGCAAACTTGGAGATATTGCCTTCAATTCCCTCATCCAGATCATTAATATATATTGTAAATAGCTGGGGTCCCAGCACTGAGCCCTGCGGTACCCCACTAGTTACTGCCTGCCATTGTGAAAAGGACCCGTTTACTCCTACTCTTTGCTTCCTGTTTGCCAGCCAGTTCTCTATCCACATCAATACTGAACCCCTAATACCGTATGCTTTAAGTTTGTATACTAATCTCTTATGTGGGACCTTGTCGAAAGCCTTCTGGAAGTCCAGATATACCACATCCACTGGTTCTCCCTTATCCACGCTACTAGTTACATCCTCGAAAAATTCCACAAGATTCGTCAGACATGATTTACCTTTTGTAAAATCCATGCTGACTTTGTCCAATGATTTCACCACTTTCCAAATGTGCTGCTATCCCATCTTTAATAACTGACTCTAGCAGTTTCCCCACTACCGATGTTAGACTAACTGGTCTGTAATTCCCGTTTTCTCTCTCCCTCCCTTCTTAAAAAGAGGGGTTACATTTGCTACCCGCCAATCCTCAGGAACTACTCCAGAATCTAAAGAGTTTTGAAAGATTATCACTAATGCATCCACTATTTCCTGAGCTACTTCCTTAAGTACTCTGGGATGCAGCCTATCTGGCCCTGGGGATTTATCGGCCTTTAATCTATTCAATTTACCCAACACCACTTCCCGACTGACCTGGATTTCACTCAATTCCTCCTTTGACCCACAGTCCCCTGCTATTTCAGGCAGATTATTTATGTCTTCCTTAGTGAAGACGGAACCAAAGTAGTTATTCAATTGGTCCGCCATATCCTTGTTCCCCATGATCAACTCACCTGTTTCTGACTGCAAGGGACCTACATTTGTTTTAACTAACCTCTTTCTCTTCACATATCTATAAAAACTTTTGCAGTCAGTTTTTATGTTCCCTGCCAGTTTTCTTTCATAATCTATTTTTCCTTTCCTAATTAAGCCCTTTGTCCTCCTCTGCTGGTCTCTGAATTTCTCCCAGTCCTCTGGTATGCTGCTTTTTCTGGCTACTTTGTACGCATCATCCTTTGCTTTGATACTATCCCTGATTTCCCTTGTTATCCACGGATGCACTACCTTCCCCGATTTATTCTTTTGCCAAACTGGGATGAACAATTTTTGTAGTTCATCCATGCAATCTTTAAATGTCTTCCATTGTATATCCACCGTCAACCCTTTTAGAATTAATTGCCAGTCAATCTTGGCCAATTCACGTCTCATACCCTCAAAGTTACCTTTCTTTAAGTTCAGGACCATTGTTTCTGAATTAACAATGTCACTCTCCATCCTAATGAAGAACTCAACCATATTATGGTCACTCTTGCCCAAGGGGGCACGTACAACAAGACGGCTAATTACCCCTTCCTCATTACTCAAAACCCAGTCTAAAATAGCCTGCTCTCTCGTTGGTTCCTCTACATGTTGATTTAGATAACTATCCCGCATACATTCCAAAAAATCCTCTTCCTCAGCACCCCTGCCAATTTGATTAACCCAATCTATATGTAGATTGAAGTCACCCATTATAACTGTTTTGCCTTTGTCGCACGCATTTCTAATTTCCTGTTTGATACCATCCCCAACTTCTCTGCTACTGTTAGGTGGCCTGTACACAACACCCACCAGCGTTTTCTGCCCCTTAGTGTTTTGTAGCTCTACCCATACCGATTCCACATCCTCCAAGCTAATGTCCTTCCTTTCCATTGCTTTAATCTCCTCTCTAACCAGCAACGCTACCCCACCTCCTTTTCCTTTCTCTCTATCCCTTTCTGAATATTGAATATCCCTGGATGTTCAGCTCCCAGCCTACGTCACCCTGGAGCCATGTCTCCGTGATCCCAACTATATCATAATCATTAATATCTATCTGCACGTTCAACTCGTCCACCTTATTACGAATACTCCTTGCATTGAGACACAAAGCCTTCAGGCTTGTCTTTACAACGCATTTACCCCTTATACAATTTTGCTGAAAAGTGGCCCTTTTTGATTTTTTGCCCTGGTTTTGTCTGCCTGCCACTTTTACCTTTCACCTTGCTACCTAATGCTTCTACCCTCAATTTTACACCCTCCTGCCTCTCTGCTCTTGTACCCATCCCCCTGCCACATTAGTTTAAATCCTCCCCGACAGCACTAGCAAACACTCCCCCAAGAACATTGGTTCCATTCCATTCCAAGTGCAAACCGTCGTGTTTGTACCGGTCCCACCTCCCCCAGAACTGGTCCCAGTGCCTAAAAATTTGAATCCCTCCCCCTTGCACCACTTTTCAAGCCACGTATTCATTTGCATTATCCTCTATTTCTACTCTGACTGGCCCGTGGTACTGGTAGTAATCCGGAGATTACTACCTTTGAGGTCCTACTTTTAAGTTTATCTCCTAGCTCCCTAAATTCACCTTGTAGGACCTCATCCCTTTTTTTACCTATATCGTTGGTGCCAACATGCACCACGACAACTGGCTGTTCACCCTCCCCCTCCAGAATGTTCTGCAGCCGTTCAGTGACATCCCTGACCTTTGCACCAGGGAGGCAACATACCATCCTGGAGTCTCGTTTGCGGCCGCAGAAACGCCTATCTATTCCCCTGACAATTGAATCCCCTATTACTATTGCCCTTCCCCTCTTTTTTCCCCCTCATGTGCTGCAGAGCCACCCATGGTGCCATGAACCTGGCTGCTGCTGCATTCCCCTGATGAGCCATCTCCCTCAACAGTATCCAAAATGGTATACCTGTTTAGGAGGGAGATGACCGCAGGGGACTCCTGCACTACCTGCCTACTGCTTTGCTGGCTATTGGCCACCCGTTCCCTTCTTGTCCTCCTACCTTTTGCCAGCGGTGTGACCAACTCACTGTACGTGCTATCCACGACTTTCTCCGCATCGTGGATGCTCCAGTATGAATCCAGCCGCAGTTTCCAATCGTTCAATGCGATCTGCCAGGAGCTGCAGCTGGACACACTTCCTGCAAACGTAGTCACCAGGGACACCGACCATCTCCCTGATCTCCCACATGTTGCAGGCTGAAACAAACCACGGGGCCAATCTCTACTGCCATACCTTACTCCCAAATTACTAAAAAAAAACACAAAAACTTATCCTTTAAACTTTACTACTAAATACTAAATCCCTCACTCCCAGAATCCCTCACTCCCAGAAGGCAGAAATGTAAAATAGTAAACCCGGGGTTGCACCCAATCAGCTGCTTCCTCGGGTCCTCTTCCACCAATCAGCGGCTTCCTCAAAAAAACCCAAAAAAAAACCCACCTCCAAATGGAACGTTATGGATTTCGGTAAGCCTCTGAAAAAGCAAGCCCCGCGCTAGATTTTTAACCTACCGGTCGGGTGTCGCTCCTCCCCCTCCTTCACTTCCACCAACGGCTCCTGTGGGCCTCTGAAAAAGCAAGCCCCGCGCTAGATTTTTAACCTACCGGTCGGGTGTCGCTCCTCCCCCTCCTTCACTTCCACCAACGGCTCCTGTGGGCCTCTGGAAACACAAGCCCCGCGCTAGATTTTTTAACCTACCGGTCGGGTGTCGCTCCTCCCCTCCTTCACTTCCACCAACGGCTCCTGTGGGCCTCTGGAAACACAAGCCCCGCGCTAGATTTTTAACCTACCGGTCGGGTGTCGCTCCTCCCCCTCCTTCACTTCCACCAACGGCTCCTGTGGGCCTCTGGAAACACAAGCCCCGCGCTCGATTTTTAACCTACCGGTCGGGTGTCGCTCCTCCCCCTCCTTCACTTCCACCAACGGCTCCTGTGGGCCTCTGGAAACACAAGCCCCGCGCTCGATTTTTAACCTACCGGTCGGGTGTCGCTCCTCCCCCTCCTTCACTTCCACCAACGGCTCCTGTGGGCCTCTGGAAACACAAGCCCCGCGCTCGATTTTTAACCTACCGGTCGGGTGTCGCTCCTCCCCCTCCTTCACTTCCACCAACGGCTCCTGTGGGCCTCACTATTTAATAGATATCTATTTAAATAGATATCTATCTATCTATCTATCTATCTATCTATCTATCTATCTATCTATCTATCTATCCATCTATCCATCTATCTATCTATCTACTATCTATCTATCTATATCTATCTATAAATAGATAAAACTCTGATTTTGTGATTTTGCGGGGTTTTTGTCTATCTGCGCAACAACGATACAAGACAGCACTACGATTCACCTGGTCACTCACCGTTCTCCTGTGCTGCGAGTGCAACAAGTTTTGTTCCGATCGGTGCTATATTGTAAAAGTTATTGAGGTTTAAAAATCATTAAAAAACGCGCGTGCGGATTTCTTCAGCCAGCGCCACACAGATTGGTCTCTTCTCCTGTCAGTCAATGCCATGGCCGGGATGGCGACGCCCCTTCCTGCCCAACCGGTGACGGCCTGCCCCGCCTCACTCACAAACTCCTCTCTCCCCTCCTCACAGTAACTTGTCTATTGTCTCCCCCACAAAAGGCGGCGGCCGCGGGGGGGGGGGGGGGTGTGGGGGTACGGTGGAGGACCAGTGGAGGTGCAGTGGAGGACCAGTGGAGGACCAGTGGAGGCCCTGGTCCCGTCCCTCACTCTCCCTCATCATTCACCCCTCTCCCCCGCCTGCCCTCTGCAGCAATGGCGGACCCGTCTTCCCGTCTGTCTCCCCGGGTCCGTCTCCTCTGCTGCCGCTGTTGCGGGTAACTCACCCTCACGGAGATCTTCTCCACCAGCTCATCAAAACTCGTGAGGAACACTGACTCCATCCCTCCCACACCCGCGGCCTGATGGCGGCAGCGAGCAGGCAGACAGGTAGGCGGGTGGGCAGGGCCAGGACGGGCCGGGCGGCAGCAAGCGGGTGGGCAGGGCCAGGACGGGCCGGGCGGCAGCAGCGGGTGGGCAGGCAGGGCGGGGACGGGCCGAGCGGCGGCTGAGCTGGAGTGGGTAGAGAGAGGGAGGGAGAGTCGGGTTGCATGGTGGCCGAGCAGTTTGCGCAGAGTTTGAGTAACTCACACACACGATGCAAACTGATCCAGTTCATCATGTCAATGGGATCTAAACCACAGCTAACAATGAATGACCTGTGGAGGAAGGAACTGCAGATGCTGCTTTTTACAGATGGAGGGAGTGACTGAGGGTAGGGGAAAGGAGAAGGAGGGAGAGTTGGAGAGGGGGAGGAGTAGAAAGAAGAGGGAGGGTGAAGAGGAGGGGGAGGGAGTGCTGGGGATGAGCCGCGCCTGAGCAGTTGGGGGCTATTCAGATTCAGATTCAGATTCAGATTCCTTTATTGTCATTCAGACCTTTCGGTCTGAACGAAATTTCGTTACCTTGCAGTCATAACATGTAATAAATTAAAACAAAAACACACAATAAACACATAATTTAACATCCACCACAGTGAGTTCACCAAGCACCTCCTCACTGTGGTGGAAGGCAAAAGTCTTAAGGTCTTTGTCATTTTCCCCTACTTGTTCCCCCTCTGTACTGAGGCGATCCAGGCCTTCGATGTCATCGTCCACCAGGCCCGCGGCCGGGCCTCCGAAGCCAGGCCGCCACCGCCACCGCCGCCAGAACGCCGGAACACACCACAGCTCCCAGTCAGGATCGACCACGGGAACGCTGGAGCCGCCGGAGCTCTGAAGCCGGGCCGCCGCTGGAGCACCAGCTGGAGAGCCGCCGGAGAGCCGCCGGAGCGCCGAAGCCGGGCCGCTGCTGGAGCACCGCTGGAGAGCCGCCGGAGAGCCGCCGGAGCGCCGAAGCCGGGCCGCTGCTGGAGCACCGCTGGAGAGCCGCCGGAGAGAGCCGCCGGAGCGCCGAAGCCGGGCCGCTGCTGGAGCACCGCTGGAGAGCCGCCGGAGAGCCGCCGGAGCGCCGAAGCCGGGCCGCCGCCGGGACACCCGCTGGAGAGCCGCCGGAGCCGCCGGAGCGCCGAAGACGGGCCGCCGCCGGGGACACCCGCTGGAGAGCCGCCGGAGCCGCCGGAGCGCCGAAGCCGGGCCGCCGCCGGAGCACCCGGGAGAGCCGCCGGAGCGCCAATGCCGGGCCGCTGCTGGAACACCCGCCGGAGCCGCCGGAGCGCCGAAGCCGGGCCGCTGCTGGAACACCCGCCGGAGCCGCTAGAGCGCCAATGCCGGGCCGCTGCTGGAACACCCGCTGGAGCCGCGGAGCGCCAATGCCGGGCCGCCGCTGGAACAACCCGCTGGAGCAACTGCTGGAGCGCCGAAGCCGGGCCGCCGCCGCCGCCGCCGCTGGAACCCGGAGCTTCCGAACGCTGCCAACAGCTCCGAGGCCACCAGCTCCGCCATTAGGCCTCAGCACAGACGAGATGGTGACGGGGGACACGACAAGAAAAGGTCGCATCCCCCCGAAGGGAGAGACTAAAAACCTTGTTTCTCCCACCCTCTCCCCCCCCCCCCCACACAAACACAGCCTAATAAACCAAAAAATTCCAACTAAAAACAGACACAAAGGACAAAAAAAAAAAGAAAAAAACAGACGGACTGCAGGTGAGCCGCAGCTGCCACGCAGCGCCGCCACTTCAGGAGTGGTGGAATATTGCATTGGGGGAACGGATAAGTGGTGGAATATTTCATTGAGGACTGGGTTGCGTTTGGGGGACCAGATCTACAGTTGTGACTGGGACCCAACGGGTTCCACTTAGTCGAGCTTAAATTGGAGACAACAAGGAACTGTAGATGCTGGTTTGACCTTGCTGAGTTACTCCAGCACATTGTATCTTTTTTTATATATAAATAAATCACTTGAATGAGAATGTAAAGGATGTGAATAGTACCTTTGGTGGTGCAGCGGTAGAGTTGCTGCCTGACAGTGCCGGAGACCCGGGTTCGATCCTACGTGCGCTGTCCGTACGGAGTTTGCACGTTCTCCCCGTGACCACGTGGGTTTTCTCCCAGTGCTGCAGTTTCCTCCCACACTGCAATGATGTACAGGTTTAGTAGATTAATTGGCTTTGGTAAAGATTGCAAATTGTCCCTAGTGTGTGGTAGGTATAGCATTAGTGTATGGGGATCGCTGGTCGGCGCGGACTTTGGTGGGCCGAAGGGCCTGTTTCCGCGCTGTATCTCGAAACTAAACTCTCAGTTTGAAGTAGGGTCTCGGCCCGAAACTTCAACACCATTCCTTCAATGCAGAGATACTGCCTGTCCAATAGAAATATAGAAACATAGAAAGTAGGTGCAGGCCAGCACGCCATTCATTGTGATCATGGCTGATCGTCCCCTATCAATAACCTGTGCCTGCCTTCGCCCCATATACCTTGACTCCACTAGCCCCCTAGGGCTCTATCTAACTCTCTCTTAAATCCCATCCGGTGACTTGGCCTCCATTGCCCTCTGCGGCAGGGAATTCCATAAATTTACCTCTCTCTGGGTGAAAAAGTTTTTTCTCACCTCAGTCTTAAATGAATTCCCCTTTATTCTAAGTGTGGCCCCTGGTTCTCGCCCAACATTGGGAACATTTTTCCTGCATCTAGCTTGTCCAGTCCTTTTATAAATTTCTATAAGATCCCCCCTCATCCTTCTAAACTCCAGTGAGATACAAGCCTAGTCTTTTCAATCTTTCCTCACATGACAGTCCCGCCATCCAGGATCAATCTCATGAACCTACGCTGCACTGCCTCAATCACAAGGATGTCCTTCCTCAAATTAGAAGACCAAAACTGTACACAATACTCCAGATGTGGTCTCACCAGAGCCCTATACAACTGCTGAAGAACCTCTCTACTCCTATACTGAAATCCTCTTGTCATGAAGGCCAACATTCCATTAGCTTTCTTCACTGCCTGCTGTACCTGCACGCCAACTTTCAGTGACTGGTGTACAAGGACACCCAGGTCTCGCTGTACCTCCCCCTTACCTAACCTAACCCCGTTGAGATAATAATCTGCCCACTTGTTTTTGCAGCCATAGTGGATAACCTCACATTTATTTATATTATACTGCATCTGCCATGCATCTGCCCACTCACTCAACCTGCCCAGGTCACCCTGCAACCTCCTAACATCCTCTTCACAGTTCACACTGCCACCCAGCTTTGTGTCATTCGCAAACTTGCTAGTGCTGCTCCTAATTCCCTCTTCCAAATCATTAATATATATGGTAAACAGTTGCGGCCCCAACACCGAGCCTTGCGGCACTCCACTCGCCACTGCCTGCCATTCTGAAAAGAACCCGTTCACTCCTACTCTTTGCTTCTGGTCTGCCAACCAATTTTCCATCCATATCAACACCCGACCCCCAATACCATGTGCTCTAATGTTAGTCACCAGTCTCCCGTGCGGTACCTTATCAAAGGCTTTCTGAAAGTATAGGTACACTACTTCCACAGGCACCCCTTCATCCATTTTAATTGTCACATCCTCAAAGAATTCCAGATGATTAGTCAAGCATGATTTCCTTCATAAATCCATGTTGACTCGGACTAATCCTTTTACTGCTATCCAAATGCTCCATTATTACCTCTTTAATAATTGACTCCAGCATCTTTCCCACCACCGAAGTCAGGCTAACTGGTCTATAATTCCCCGTTTTCTCTCTCGCTCCTTTCTTGATAAGTGGGATAACATTAGCTACCCTCCAATCCACAGGAACTGATCCTGAATCCCTTGAACATTGGAAAATGATCACCAATGCGTCCACTATTTCTAGAGCCACCTCCCTGAGGACCCTGGGACCATTAATCCCAGGGGGTTTATCATCCTTCAGTCCCATTAGCCTACCCAATACTATTTCTTGCCTAATGAAAATTTCTTTCAGTTCCTCTACCCCCTTAGATCTTCCATTACATCTGGGAGATTGCGTCTTCCTTAGTGAAGACCGATCTAAAGTACCTATTCAACTTGCATTTCCTTGTTGCTCAGAATAATTTCACACCGTGTCTGCTTTTAAGGACCCACGTTTGACTTTGCTACTCTTTTTCCTTAACATATCTAAAGAAACTTTTTACTGTCCTTCTTTTATTATTCCTGGTCAGCTTCCCTTCGTACTTCATCTTTCAGCCCATATTGCCCGTTTTTGTTCCTTCTGTTGTCCTATGAAAGTTTCCCAATCCTCTGGCTTCCAGCAACTCTTTGCTGTCCCGCTGAGTTACTCCAGCATTTTGTGCCTATCTTATTAAACTAAACTTTGAAGAGTTGATGAACTCGTAGGGAAGAGGGCTTTCCATGGTTACAGCAGGGATTACATCAGCTGAATGTTGGGTGGAGGAGGGGCAAATGGCAGACAACTGGCCATAAACTTTGGCAGCACAAACACAGATAGAGACTACCAAAACCAAACATGAGGAGTTAACCCCCCCATGTGCCTAAAGCTACCTGAACTCCCGGTTGCTCAACACTTTAAACACCCCCTCCCATTCCCACACTGACCTTTCTGTCCTGGGCCTCCTCCATTGTCAGAGTGAGGCCCAGTGCAAATTGCGGGAACAGCACCTCATATTTTTGCTTGGGCAGCTTACACCCCAGCGGTATGAACATTGACTTCACTACTTCAAGTAGCCCTTGCTTTCCCTCTCTCTCCTTCCCCTCCCCCCTTCCCAGTTCTCCAACCAGTCTCACTGTGTCTCCAACTTCATTTTATCTCTGTTTGCTTTGTTGTTACCTTTTCCCAGCCAACAATGGTCTATTCTACATTTTCCATAATCACCATACCCTTTGTCCCGTTTTCACACCTTGGCCTTCCAGATCTATACGTCCTTATCTATATACCGCCCACTCCCCTGACATCAGTCTGAAGGAGGGTCTGGACCCGAAACATCACCCATTCTTTCTCTCCAGAGATGCTGCCTGTCCCGCTGAGTTACTCCAGCATTTTATGTATATCTTTGATTTTAACCAGCATCTGCAGTTCCTTTGTCCACATGAGCAGTTACTGGTTTAATTTTTACAACAAATACCAAGAACTAGAAACTGACACAGCACAGGAACTAGCCATTTCTGCCCATCTCATCCTTGACTGGTGAACCTGAGGAGCACCTTCAGCAACAGACTGGTTCCACCAAGATCCTGCTCTGAATGCCACAGCAGATCCTTCTTACCCATGGCTATCAAACTGTACAACTCTTCCCCCTTCTATCATGAGGTAGATAGGCTCTCCTCCCCACCCCCCTCCCCAATCTTTACACATGTCCAATCCTGGACTTTCCACCCGTCACTTTAATTTCATATTTCATGTATTTTGTGTTTTTATGACTGTTGGCAGATCAATTTCTGGGATAAATAAAGTTCTATCACATCGTATCCATGAAAATCCCGTTCATTCACCCCATTCACCTGCATTAGACTCATTAGGTCCTCTTTCACCCTTTAGATCTATGTATCTGTGAGAATACCCTTTAAATTGTTGTCATTCTATCTGCCTCTCATCTCCACCAGGCCATTCAAAGAATCACTAGTATATGAGTGTTAAGTTCGCTTCTTATTATCCCCTTTCAATTTCTCCCCTCTCACCTTAAACCTGCTCCAGACTCCCCTGCCCTGGAGAATAAAACTCTGACTCAATCCTACCTATGTCCCTCATAACTGTAAAAACCTCTATAAGGTCATTCCTCAGCCTCCCATGTTTCAGTCAGACTTTCTAATCTCACCTTATACAAATTCACCAGTTCACAAGTTTATAGGAGAAGAGTTAGACCATTCGGCCCATTGAGTCCACTCCGTCATTCAATCATGGCTGATCTCTGCCTCCTAATCCCATTTTCCTGCCTTCTCCCCATAACCCTTGGCACCCGTTCCAATCAAGAATTTGTCTCTCTACCTTAAAAATATCCACTGACTTGGCCTCCACAGCCCTCTGTGGGCAATGAGTTCCACAGATTAACTACCCTCTGACTAAAGAAGTTTTCTCCTCACCTCCTTTGCAAATTAACGTTTTGGGAGTCCGACACCAGCAATCCCAAGTCCCTTTGCACCTCCGATTTCTCGATTCTCTCTCCACTTATAACTACAGCTCTCCCAACCAGGTAACGCCCTGGTGAAGGATGACAGACACAAAATACTGGAATAATTCAGCGGGACAGGCAGCATCTCTGGAGAGAAGGGTATGGGTGACGTTTCGGGGACTGTTCTCTCTTCTCCACTTCCTCTCTTGCCTCCCATGTCCTTCCTATAGTGCGGAACCTGAACTGTTTTACATGTCATTCAAGGGCATTCTAAAATACAGCTTTTATACAACTTTAGTTTAATTTATTTTAGTTTTACAGATACAGCACGGAAAACAGGCCCTTCGGCCCACCAAGTCCACGCCAACCTATGATTCACGGAAAATAACGCTATCCCACACATTAGGGGACAATTTACAATGTTTATCAAAGCCAATTAACCTACAAACCTGCATGTCTTTGTATTGTGGGAGGAAACCGGAGCATCCGGAGAAAATCCACGCAGTCATGGGTAGAACGTGCAAAAAAACTCCATACAAACAGCACCCGCAGTCAGGATCAAACCGGGGCTTGCTGTTGTAAAGCAGTAACTCTACCGTTGTGCCACGATGTCAGCTGCAACATGAAGTCCCATGCCTTGGACAATGAAGGCGAGCAAATCAAATGCCTTCTTCTCTACTCTATCCACTAGTGTCATCATTTTCAGTGAGCTACGAACCTACAAATCTGCATGTCTTTGTAGTGTGGGAGGAAACCAGAGCACTCAGAGAAAACCCACGTGTATAAACTCCGTACAGACAGCACCCGTAGTCTGGATTGAACCGGGCTCTCTGGTGCTGTGAGGCAGCAACTCTACCGCTGCGCCACTGGCACATTCTGTTTCACGATCCACAGTTCCATGAATCTTCAAATTTATTCATCTGACGTCCAACATTGTCACCCAAGTTGTTTACCGATCACAAACAGAAGGACAAAGGACATTTATTGTCACATACACCAATTGGTGCAGTGAAATTTGAGTTACCATGCAGCACACAAATATGATAAACAAAACACTTTAGTATTTAACATAAAACATAAAAACATCCCTCCCCCCCCCCAGCAGAATCAACGTTTCCCACTGTGAAGGAAGGCACCAAAGTTCAGTCCTCTTCCTTTGTTCACCGTGGACGGGGCCCATTGAGACCTCCGCAGTTGCCGCAACGGCGGCCTGATGTTTATTTCAGGCCCTCGAACAGAAGAACACTCTCAGCGGCCCCGGAGCCTCCGAGTCGGCCACTTCTTATCGTAGACGGAGGCTTCCGAAGTCCGCAGGCCAAGCTGGGCAGAGATTCAACGCTGGCGACCTCGGCGAGAGATCCCAGGCTCCGCGATGTCAAAGTCAGCGCCGCCAGCAGCAGGAAGATCCCACCGCCCGTGGCTGGAAGCTCCGTAGACCACAGCTCCACGGTGTTCAAAGTCGGCAGTCCCAGTACACCCAGCACGGTGTACAAAGTCAGCAGTCCCAGCACATTGAAGGCATCGCTCGCTCTGCGATGGAATCTAGTGCTGAAGCTCTGGCCGTGCCAATCCAGATGATTAGGCCGCGAGGAGGGGCGAAGATGCGGCTTGGAGAATAGTCACATCCTCGACCAAGAGAAGTGACTAAGAAATAGTTTTTCCCCCGCCCCTCCCCCACATAAAAAAGACTAAAAGACCTCCAAAAACAAACTTTTTAAAATAGACTAAAAATAAACAAAATGAATGGAAAGGGACACAGCTGCAGGCGAGGCAGTCGCACCCGATGGCGCCGCACTCGATGGCGCCACCAAAACAACTGTCCCAGCCACTGATCCCAGCCACACAACACTAGTTACAAACTGCCAGTTAAAAACAGTAAGATTAAATGAGAACTTACCAGTTTGAAGTTTGATCCTTATTTTATGAGGAGTTACGATGAGGGATTTCGTGAAGACCCCGCCAGCAAGCATGCGCAACATTCTTCAAAGCAGCAGTGTGAAAACACAGATAGTAGAATTGACTGAAGATAGTAAGATAAGAGAACTAACATACCAGTTGACTTTATAGATTGATTATTAGGACTGGATGTTACAATCCCTAAGATTTCACTACAATTGACATTCTTGGGTATGGACCACTAGGTGAACAAGATGACCACTAGGCTAACAATCAGACACATCTTCAGTTGTGCACCTCAACGTCACTTATAATAGAGGGTTGGGAGCGGAGGGCACAAAATCCCTCATCATAACTCCTCATGAAACAAGGATCAAAGTTCAAACTGGTAAATTCTCGTTTAATCCTACTATTTTACTTCGGAGTCATGTGAGTGACTTTGTGAAGATTTCAAAGCTCTGTGATTTCATGCCCTGGAAACAAGTCCATGCTCACACACTGCCATAATGATCAATGGAGGAAGTATGTTAACGTATTTCAGACTTGACAGTGCTGAAAAACAATTTATTATTTAACAATAATAATAATAACCCCTAAATTCGGGGATTCTAATACAGAAACTTAAAATAGTGTCTGTAGATATCACAGGTGTGGCCACAGGTTTGTTATAACTACTGAAAGTTGTTTCATTAGACCAACCCGCCGTTACAAGGGGGTGGCCCATGGGACTTCCATCATCCTTGATGTAGCTGCAGTCCTGG
The DNA here is from genome assembly GCA_035221665.1 of Okamejei kenojei. Lineage (NCBI taxonomy): Eukaryota > Metazoa > Chordata > Chondrichthyes > Rajiformes > Rajidae > Okamejei > Okamejei kenojei. Next base: position 12,520,813 of record CM069171.1, on the reverse strand, counting down.
TGAAATGAGATTTAAATATCAGTGTCCACCCCTGCTGCACCACCCAGAGTCATCTTGATATGGTCTGCACGGTACTCTGTGATGAGGATGTTTGAACTTATCAATAGAGCCATGTCCATTCGCCTGAGATAATTGGTGACCTCCAGTTAATGTAGGAGGTGGTTCACTATGTATAGGCGTCTATCTACGGGATAAACCAAGAAATCCAATTTGATACCAGATGTCCCAGGCCTGTTTAATTAGGTAACTCATAATGTGAATGGTTACTTAATTTGGGGTATTACATGGTGTCCAGTCTAGTTTGTGCTGAGACTGGACCTGCTGCACCGTTACAAGTGTCATCAGCATGCACTATTTTATATGTGTTAGTGCGAGGGGCGTGTTGGCTGGTGCCCAATCTCCGAATAGGTCAGGGCCTTCCTCCCGGTCTTCCTCGGCCGGCTCCTCCTCCGGCCGTTCCGGGACAATGCAATATCCCAGGTTCCGGGTATATTGAGGCCTGGGGAATTATGTGTTATAATCCCTCTTGAGTTTTGACACCAAAGAGTGAGATACTCCTCCATGGTGCTCTAGCTCCTATCCCAGGTATGAGGATAGGACACTTCGCACAATTGATGGCATTATAACTCAAGCCTTCATCGAAGTGTAGACTTACCAAGAACTCTAGCACAACCGCGATGGTGGCTGTGTTGAAAGTTGTGTCTCTCCTGGTACAAAATACCTCCCATTTTTTTATATGGGTGAGGTACTGTTTCCTGGTGGACTTCTCTGCATGATGCCGCGATTATAGTCATGGTTCGGTCCAACAGCCCAATTCCAGGAGAGGTCTTTTCCCAAATTTCGCACCCAATGGGTTCATTCAGTCATGGCACGGATGACTCTCCCTTGTCACAGGTGTACCAGCAAACTCGTGTGTTTGTAGATCGGAATCCATGGCTCTTACCATGTTGAGTCCCCCAAGGGTACCATGGCTGAGTAGGCCAATTGGGTACTCCCAAATACCTGATGCGGAGTCTTGTTGAATTTTCTGCAGGACCCGACTAATGAGGCAGAAAAGTTGGGAAAAATGCATAGAAAAACAAACCCCCCCCCTCCCCAATGTAGCAAGATGCGTTCATCGCTACTGCCCCCAGCGTCTGATTCTCATGCAACATACGTTGGTATCTGGTGATTAAGTCTTGATGCAAAACCAATCGATATCTGGCGTTCCATACCAAGCTATAATGTCAGTAAATGACTGGTGTCCAACGTCCATTTGGTATTATCATTGAATTTGCGTGACCTGAGTTAATATCCAAGTGTTTCTTTCTATGCACCAGTGCCAGATTGTATTTGATCAATTAATCATAAGACATCGGACTTAATTCCACCCATATGATTAATGCATATACCCCACCACGGTGGTATTATCAATTTGCAGGCAAAACATGCAGATGATGCATGTCTTAGCCCAAAGTCCATGAATGCACCCAAACACCTTATGATGATTGATACCCTGAAGTAAGGTTAACTCATGTGTATTTCATCTACACCGCAGCTGCAAGGTGGTATTGGTTGCTCCCCAGCCGTGAGTGCTGGCATCAGTTTGTTAATGATGTAGTTTTGGCCCTTTGTAGATTTTTGGTAATGTAAGGGTCCAAATTGTGGCTGGGAAAAAAGGCAGCCACGATCTTTCCAATTACCCTGGATATTTGCTGAATAGGATGGTTTACTGACGCAAACAAGGCTGTTATTATGTCTCTATCAAGTCTGTTGCTTTGTCCTTTGGCAAAGTGACAGACATGTGAACAGAGTCAATTGTGAATTCCAAATCCATAGTCACTGGAAGGCATTTTAACTTGGATTTGGCTGGATGGGTAATAACCCAGATTTTTGAAAATAGGAGCTTGGTGGCTGAGACAGCCAATTTAGCCAATTCCAATGTTATCCCCACAATAAGATGTCATCCAGATATGCCTTGATAATATGCTTTTTGTTTCCGAAGAAACGCCAAGCTGGTTTCAATATTTTTGGAAAACAGTCTGGGCTATGTTAATCCATTAGGCAGCGCTCTATAGTGCCAGAGATCCCATCCAGATTAATGTTAAATATCTGCAGTGATCTTTGTCTATTGGTTCTGAGTAGTATGCATTCTTTTAGGTCGATGCACCATGAAGCACCATGAAGCACCCTTTGGAACCTAGTTGTTTTTAGAAGTAACAAAATGTTCCCATTTTTAAGTGGGTGTACTGCCCACTTCAGTTGTGTCAAATCAAATGATGCGAGCTTCTGCCATCATGTTTGATACAAACTCAAGAGACTCATGTTTTGGTTTCTTCTATTGCTCCGTTTGTATATAGATTTAACAGTTCCGTAAGTGACCTTTCCACTTTCTCTTTTTTGTGAAAGCTCAAACTTTTGGCTAAGGTGCATGTTGAATCGGAAAGGAGGAGTTTTGTCAACAGATTCAGTTTTGTATCGCTGAATACTGTGCAGTATGAAAGATCAGAAGTTATTCCCTGTACAAGTGTAACCTTCCCCCAACCTGTGAAGAAGTTACACACGCTATGTTCTGAAGGCAACAAAAACCACCTACCTCCATGGTTACCGGTGGTGCTGTGTTGGTTTTTCTCCTTCTATGGTTCCTGCGAGGTGGGGGGCGTTGTGGTGTGGGGCTGGCGCATCTTCCAGGAAGGCCGTTCTGGGACATGGCCTGACAAAGACCTTTGTGTAGGTTGTACGGCCTTCGAGCTTTCACCAGCTTTTCTTTCAGTGTGATAACGCAGCCTGCTGGTGGATGCATATTGGTGCTGCCGCCAAATATGTGAGGACCTGGTAGCGGCCGGCACCTTAACCATGCCGACGGCTATTGTTTCTCTGTCGAGGTCTTTTACCTGTTTGGGCAGGTTGTCCCTGAAACAGAGTAGGCGGCTGTGCACTGCTGGTTCTACACAACCCCGCGAACACGGGGTTTAGTGTAGGCCGGATGGCATTCATCCTGAAGTAGTTGATCTCAATTGACCATACTGGAGAGTGTCAGAGCTTCTTGTTGCTCCTCTGACATATCTTACGTCTACCTACCTTGTAAATCTGGTAATACCCGAGGCCAGTAGTTTGAGGATTGCCGCAGGCACATTAAGGGAAATACCGATTCCTGGAGCTAGATAAGTTGTTAAGTACTTTTAAACTGGCTGCCTGTTGGCAATGGTGGCCCCTTTTGTGAGGGCATCGCAACTTGGATGCCATCCTGAGTAGCTCCTTTTCTTGCACCCCAAACATGTTGTGTTTCTTTCTGCCAACACCCCTTCTTCAGAGTCAGCCCAGACCTGAACTCCTTATGCTCTCCCTGTGAAGAAGGGTGAGTATTTTGCAGCCTTGTAAAAGGGTACTGCGTGGGTCTGCTAGGAGACCCACGGTGACCAGACTCCTGCTGGAGTGTGCCACGTTGGAGCTAGTGCTCCCCATCTGCATCATGTGGGAATATAGACTGCCGCAAACGGCGAGTCTGTGAGCCCGGACCTGCCAGGTCAAACGGGCTTGCCCGACTTCTGGGTAGCGTTGCCGTCAGTCCGCGGTGATCCTGCAGGCTGCGCTGTTTGAGTCGGGCTGCTGCTCTGCATCGCTACCTGCGAACGGCGAGTCTCGGAAACCCGGAACCTGCCCGTGGTCATCGGGCTGCCGGACTTACCCGGTGTGTTAGTGATGCTGCCGCTGACTGCCCGCGTTCCCGCGGTCCCGCAGTCAGTCTTTTTTGAGGCGGCCCCTTGGTGGGGTACTCTGTCCCAGCACAGAGTCCCTGAAAGAGAAACCCGACCTCAGTTAGGTTGTTTCTTACCTGCAGGATCCGTTCCGGTGGAGGAGCGACTACCCTCTCCCTGGCCTATCGCTTCGCAAAGCGGCGACGATATGTTCACGCATGGTTGCTGGCGGGTCTTCACAAAGTCACATTCACTTTTGACTCCTCCTTAGTAAAATCATACATCTCTAGCACTACCTCTGACTCCATCACTGCCTAGTTTTGGACCCAGCTTGCCAAAGGTGCCTCAGGATCCAACTTTTTTAGCTTTTGAACAAATTTGTTACAGAGAAGACCATGTTAAAAGTCTTATGTAAAAATATCAACTGCTCTACCTCTCATCAATTTGCTTCCCCAAAATAACTGGTCCAGATTTGTGAGATGTCTCCGCTCCCTGTACAAAAACATGCTGACTCCTCCTAATCAGCACCTTCCTTCCCAGGTTTAACATAAATCCTGTCCCTCAAGAATCTGCTCCACCATGTGATTAAAGGCTCAGCAGCCTGTAGTTGCCAGGTTTGTCCCTGCTGCCCATTGAACAAGGGAAAACTTTCTTCAATATACTTTACTTACGCCAATTTTTAGTTTAGTTTTAGTAGTTTAGCGCGGAAACAGGCTCTTCAGCCCACCGAGTCCTCACGACCAGCGATCCCTGCTCACTAAACAAGTCTGGGAATGGGGGCTGTGTGGGCAAGTTGGGCTGAAGGGCCTGCTTACCCATCACTGTATCGCTATACTGACGGTCGGACTAACACAACCCTACACACAACTAGGACAATTTACATTTACATCAAGCCAATTAACCTACAAAACCTGTGGCGTGTGGGAGGAAACCAAAGATCTCGGAGAAAACCCACATCCGTCACATGGAAGCGTACAAAAACGCCATACAGTCCCAGCACCCGCAGTCCAGGATCGAACCCGGCTCTGGGCCTGTATGGCGTAGTTTCTACAGCCGACGCCACTGGTGCCCGCCCAGTTCTGTTTGTGTTGTGTCACCTAAATATATGGCAATCTCCCCACAGTCTCAGGCCCCTAATTCTGCTTCTGGCCTGTTACTGTATTGACGTAGTCCTTGTCAAAGTCCCACAAGTGATCTTCATTGCAACCTGGACAATAGATAGACACAGAAAGCTGGGGTAAGCCAAGCGGGTCAGGGACATCTCCTGGAGAGAAGTAATAGTGACGTTTGGAGTCGAGACCCTTCTTCAGACCATTTTTCCTATTTTTCACAATCTAACTATCTTTGATACAATTACCGGCTCCTTCTTTCTTCCATCAATTCAGATCCTATCCCCTAATCCTTATGCAAGTGATATCCATCTTGCTTTGTTTCTAGTTACAGAATCATGTGCCAGAGCATTTTATTACAGGGGTTTCATTCCTTTCTAGCTTCCATCACCTCTGGACTTCACAGCAACACTTAGACTCTTCTTTTGTCTATTCTACGTGCTATTGTGTTAGGAAGCGGGAGGGAGAAGTGTACAAAGGCCTAACCCACTCGACGATTAGCGAAAATAGACGCGGCATTGTGTGACAAGGAAAACCTATTTACAAGTCTCTGTATATTACAGCACGTGCGCAGCTGGTAGAGCTGCTGCCTCACTGCGCCAATAGACTCCCAGGTTCAATCCTGACTACATATGCTATCTTCTGAGGAGTTTTTGCATGTTCTCAGCCGGTAAGGCATGGTGGCCCTAGTTTCCGCGCCACATCTCAAAGACACTTACGGGTATGAAGGAAGCGAAAGTTTGAATAAGCTGGAGACTAGTGTGAACGGGTGATCGATGTCTACAGTGGAACTCAGTGAGCCTGTTTTCCACATCTGTACCTCAATCAATTGGACTTGATTCCATTCATGAAAATCATCACCAAACCTTGTCAATCTGAAATCTTGCCGTGAGGGTTTCCCTCCTTATTACACAGCAAATATTTGCAAACAATAAATATATCTTAAGCAACAATACAACAACTACAAATGTTTCATGATATCTACAGTAGGCCATGTATTAATTATGTGGCGAGGAATAAAAGATGAACTACCTAGCCCTGGGGGTTTTGGGATTGTTTAGATGCGTTATCACATACACAATCGTGTGAAAATAAGGGCAGTGTGAGTTTGGGCCGAGGTCCCATGGCAACAGGGCCAACTTGGCTCCTTTACTGTAGACCTTGATGAGCATTGACACCCTCCCCATGAATCTTTCTATCTATCTGGTCTGTCTTCTAATTATCTATCTGTCTGTCTGTCAGTCCTGTCTGTCTGTTCTGTCTGTCCCTGTCTGTCTGTCTGTACTGTCTGACTGTCTGTCTGCCCTGTATATCTCATCTATCTATCTATCTATCTATCTGACTATCAATCATCTATCTATCTATCTAACAATCTATCTATCTATCTATCTAGTCCCATCTATCCATCTTATCCATCATCCATCTATCCAACTATCTAGCTATCTATCTTCTATCTATCTACCTATCTATCTTATCTATCATCTATCTATCCTCATCTATCTATCTATCTATCTATTGCATCTGTCTATCTAACTATCTTTCAATCTGTTCTGTCTATCTACTCTATCTATCTATCTATCTATTCCATCCATCCATCATCCATCCATCCATCAATCATCCCATCTATCCATCTATCATATCTTCCCCCCCTAATCTATCTATCTATCTATCGATCTAACTATCTATCTATCGATCTATCTATCTATCTATCTATCTATCTATCTATCAATCTTTCACGATAGCGCAAACTAACGAAATTGTTGACAGTTCACCACGGTTCTCCCCTGTGCTGGTGAGAAGCACCATAGTTTTTGTCCGATCGTTTGAATGTCATAAATGTTAGCGAGGTTTAAAAATCTTAAAAATCGTGAGTGCACAGATCGATCTCTTCTCCTGCCAGTGGGCGTTCGCGCGAATTAGTCTCTTCCCTGTCACTCCCTGGGAACGGTCGCCCCTCCCTGCGCATCGCATCTCATACTGGCGGCTGAGGATGGTCGGGCAGAGGTTAACAATTTTCGGAGGGACCCGCAAGAAGCCCTGCCCGCTCCAAGCACCCAGCCCCACAGAACCCAGCTACCAAGCACCCCAGCCCAAGCACCCCAGCCCCAAGCACCCAGCCCCAAGCAAACCCATCCCCAAGCACCCCACCCCAAGCACCCAGAAGCCCCAAGCACCCAGCCCCAAGCACTCCAGCTCCAAGCACCCAGCCCCAAGGCACCCCAGCCCCAAGCACCCATCCCCTCCAAGCACCAGCCCCAACACCCACCCCTAGCACCCCCCAAGCACCCCAGCCCCAGCAACCCAGCCCCAAGCACCCAGCTCCAAAGCATCTCAGCCCCAAGCACCCATCCCCAAGCACCCAGCCCCAAGCAACCCAGCCCCAACAGCCCAGCCCCCTAAGCACCCAGCTCCAAGCACCCAGCTCCAAGCAGCCAGCCCCAAGCACCCCAGCTCCAAGCACCAGCCCCCAAGGAGGCCCCCCCACCCAGGCCCCAAGCACCCAGCCCCAGCACCCAGACCAGCCCCAAGCACCCAGCCCCAAGCACCCAGCTCCAAGCACCCAGCTCCAAGCAACCCCGCCTCCAAGCACCCAGGCCCCAACACCCAGCCCCAAGGCACCCAGCCCCCAACAACCAGCTCCAAGCACCCAGCTCCAAGCACCACAGCCCCAAGCACACCAGCCCCAAGCACCCAGGCCCCAAGCACCCACCCCAAGCACCCAGCTCCAAGCACCCACCCCAAGCACCCAGCCCCAAGCACCCAGCCCCAAGCACCCAGCTCCAAGCACCCAGCCCAACACCCAGCCCCAAGCACCCAGCCCCAAGCAACCCAGCGCCCCTACCCACCCCAAGCCACCCAGCCCCAAGCACCTCAGCTCCAAGCAACCCAGCCCCAAGCAACCCAGCCCCAAGCACCCAGCCCCAAGCACCCAGCCCCCAAGCACCCCAGCCCCAAGCCACCCAGCTCCAAGCACCCAGCCTCCAAGCACCCAGGCCCCAAGCACCCAGCTCCAAGCACCCAGCCCCAAGCAACACCAGCCCCAAGCACCCAGCCCCAAGCACACCCACCCCAAGCACCCACCCCAAGCACCCAAGCTCCAAGCATAAAAACCCAGCTCCAAGCACCCCCACTCACCAAGCAACCCAGCCCCAAGCAACCCAGCCCCAATCACCCAGCCCCAAGCACCCAGCTCCAAGCACCCAGCTCCAAGCACACCCAGCCCCAATCACCCAGCCCCAAGCACCCACTCCAAGCACCCAGCTTCCAAGCACCCAGCTCTCAAGCACCCAGCCCCAAGCACCCAGCCGCCAAGCACCTCAGCCCCAAGCACCCATCCCCAAGCACCCAGCGCCAAGCACCCAGCTCCAAGCACCCAGCTCCAAGCACCCAGCTCCAAGCAACCCACTCCAAGCACCCAGCCCAAGCACCCAACTCCAAGCACCCAGCTCCCAAGCACCCAGCCCAAGCACCCAGCCCCAAGCCCCCAGCGTCTCCAAGCACCAGCCCCAAGCACCCACCCCAACACCCAGGCTCAAGCACCCAGCCCCAAGCAACCCAGCCCCAGCAACCCAGCCCCAAGCAAACCCAGCCCAAGCACCCAGCCCCAAGTCACCCAGCCCCAGCACCCAGCTCCAAGCAGCCACCAGCCCAAGCACCCAGCCCCTAGCAACCCAGCTCCAACAACCCAGCCCCAAAGCAACCCAGCTCCAAGCACCCAGCCCCAAGCACCCACCCCAAGCACCAGCCCCATGCACTCCAGCCCCAAGCACACCAGCTCCCAAGCACCCAGCCCCAAGCACCCACCCCATAGCACCCAGCCCCAAGCACCCAGCTCCAAGGCACCCAGCCCCAAGCATCCAGCCCCACGCACCCCCAGCCCCAAGCACCCCAGCTCCAAGCACTCCAGCCCAAGCACCCAGCCCCCAACACCCAGCCCCAAGCACCCACCCCAAGCACCCAGCTCCAAGCACCCACCCCAAGCACCCAGCCCCAAGCACCCAGCTCCAAGCACCCAGCTCCAAGCACCCACTCCAAGCACCCAGCTCCAAAAACGCCCCCAAAAAAAAAGGGCCCCCAAGCACCCAGCCCCAAGCACCCAGCCCCAAGCAATCACCCAGCCCCAAGCACCCAGCCCCAAGCACCCAGCATCCAAGCCCCACCCCAAGCACCCAGCTCCAACACCCCTCCCCCAAAGCACCCCAGCCCCAAGAACCCAGGTCCACCAGAGCACCCAGCTCCATCACCCAGCTCCAAAGCACCCCAGCCGACCAAGCACCTGGCCCCAAGCACCCAGCTCCAAGCACCCAGCTCCAAGCACCCAGCTCCAAGCACCCAGCTCCAAGCACCCAGCTCCAAGCACCCAGCCCCCAACACCCAGCCCCAAGCACCCAGCCCCAAGCACCCAGCCCCAAGCACCCCAGCCCCAAGCACCCAGCCCTCCAATCACCCAGCTTCCAAGCACCCATCCCCAAGCACCCACCCCAAGCACCCAGCTCCAAGCACCCAGCTCCAATCACAACCCCAGCTCCAAGCACCCAGCCCCAAGCACCCAGCCCCAAGCACTCCAGCCCCAAGCACCCAGCTCCAACACCCAGCTCCAAGCTCCCTGCTCTCAAGCACACACACTCCAAGCACCCAGCTCCAAGCACCATCTCCAAGCACCCAGCCCCAACACCCACTCCAAGCACCCAGCTCCAAGCACCCAGCTCCAAGCACCCAGCCCTCAAGCACCCAGCCCAATCACCCAGCCCCCAAGCACCCCAAAAAAGAAAAATAAAAAATAATAATAAATAAAAACTTTATGGTGGGGGCCAAGCAAACCCACTCCAAGCACCCAGCCCCAAGCACACCCACCCCAACACCCAGCCCCAAGCACCCAGCTCCAAGCACGACGTCCCAGCCCCAAGCATCCCACCCCAAGCACCCAGCTCCAAGCACGGCCCATGGTCCCCAAGCACGCCAGAGCCCCAAGCACCCAGCTCACAAGCACCCACCCCGAAGCACAACCCACACCAACCCCCGCCGGCCCCAACAACGCCAGCCCCAACACCCAGGCCCCCAAGCACCCTCACAGTCCCCAAGCACCCCGCTCCAAGCACGCCAGCCCCCGGAAGCAACCCAACCCCAAGCAAACCCAGGCCCCAAGCAACACCCAGCTCCAAGCAAACCCACCCCCAAGCATCCAGCCCCAACACCCAGCCCCAAGCACCGTCCAAGCTCCAGAGCACACACCCAGCCCCAAGCAAGCGCCAGCCCTCCTCCAAGGGCACTCCACCTCCAAGGCACCCACTCCAACACGCCAGCCCCAAGCATCACGAGCCCCAGGTTAGTGCACAGCATCGAGACCCTGTACCAGTCCTCAGTCCGGAGTTGCGGAGATGACCGCCCATGTTGCCAAACGTAAAAAGCGGATTGCTGTCTGATCCGGCAAAATGAAACGATAGCTACCAGAGCCCTGCCTGTGAGTCCCCCTGCGCACCGCAATAAGGTCCAAAGCCCTATCGTCCTCTTGGTCCGCCGCCCTTGCTGGCACCTCCCCCCCCCGCCCGGGGCCCGCCTTTCGGACCCCATGGATGCCCGGCCAACCCCTCTCTCCCATGGTTCTTGCCCGGGCGTCTTTTCAACTGAGCTCACGTTCCTTCCCCCATCCGCCGTCCCCCACACAAACTCCCCCCCACCCCACACATCCCCTATCCCACACAACATAACCCGACCCCCCCCACAAACCCCACTCCCCCTCCCACAACCCCCCGCCCCCCCCGCCCACACACACACAATACACACACACTCCTGCCCACGTACACCCCACCCGCCCCCACAGGCCCTCCCGCACCCACACAGAAACCCCCTGTCCCATACCCCATCCTTACCCACATTACACACCCCACCCCTCCACCCCCAACCCCACATTCACGACCTCACCAGTGACCTCACCTCCAGCACCACCCTCTTTTCCCTCTCTCTCCTACACCTACCCATCCACACAATACACCACCCCTCCCCTTCCTCCCTCTCCTCCCCTTTCCTCCCCACCCAACCCCCGCCCCGCCCGGCTCCCTCCCCGCCACACACCACACGTTCCCGTCGCCCCCCTCGCTCATCTCGTCATCTCCCCTCTACCACACAATAGAAGGAGTGATGGGGAGGGATAGCTGGGGGATATGGGGAAATGCAGGTTTGAGTCGTGATATGGGAGAGTCAGTGGAATGTTGCTTTGGGGAATGGGTTGTGTTGGGTAAACCAGGCCTCTCGTCGTGGACTGGGACCCAACCAGGGGTCGCATTGGAGTATAGTCTGCCTTTATCCCCAAGTTACGTACTGTATATACTGAGCCTATGATCCTGGGAAGACTACACCCCCCCTCCATGAAGCATCCACTCCACATCCACTCTATCCTGACTTTTCACGTATTCGTTACGTTCACTGAGGTGGGCCCCGTCAATCCTTCTAAAACTCTGGCATTTAGATCAGGGGCCCAGTGCCGACAAAAAAACCACATCCATTGTTTAACGCCACTCATTTCGCAGCGATCATGTCTTGTAAAATGATGATTGTCAAAAAGGTCACCGATTAACACAACTGAAATTCTTACATGCAGTAAAAAAAACAGCACCACAGAATATGGTGAAATATAGATTAACCTGGTCAAAAAATAACAATAAAACGAGAAAGGAAAAAAGTTTGGCGTGTGTATAACACACACACGCACAAATACATATGTAAGAGAGATTTTTTGTGTAAATAAATATATATATAGAAAACCCACCACAGGCAAGCACTGCATACATACACACAAATAAATAAACAATAATAGTGCAATAATAACAATAATGGTCCTATGTAGTTCAAAAGCATTTTTTGAGATTGTATTGATTAGATAACCTGAGGGAAAAGCTGTTACCCTGAACCGGAATTTACAGTTTTCAGGCTCCTGTACCCTTCTTCCCGATGCACGAATGAAATGAGTGTGTGGCCAGGGTGGTGTGGGTCCACTGATGATGATGCTGCCTTTTGGGCAGCGACTCCGTTAAATCCCCTTTGATTTAGATAAGCAGGTTGGCTCGATCAATATTATTTGGATAAATTCCCAAACTGGGGAATGATCCTCCAGGCTCAGATTGCGCGCTAAAAATCATTTGTATGGCATTTCAAGAAGCCCAAGTAAGCCCATGGTGAAATGTCATGCCTAGTCAACTACAAAGCGATGTAGTCAGTTATTACAGTAAGAATAGTGATGAGTGAGCACTCCTTAAGTAATCTGGTTCCTGACACATGTCAAGTTCACGGTCACTTTTATTTCATAGCTCAATTCAAAAAGCAACTCTCGAAGGCCCAAGAGTTGCTATCACGATAAGTACCGTCCACATTGGTGGAGGTACTAACGTTTAAGAACATGGTTCATAAAATTAAGTTCACATAAATACATACATATAGCCCTCAACTCATAGAGCGATTCAAGACAGGCATGAGAGTAAAAGGATGGAGTTTTTAAAGTCTCGGACTTGAAAGGAGTCGAATGAGGGGCGTACGATTCTTGGTGACTGACTCCGGTAAGTAGTCCGGGTGGTTAAGTTGTGTGGCAAAACGGTTTCCACGCATGTCAGAAGAGTTGCTAGCCCTTACTGCAACCAGATATCCAGGTTCGGAACCTGACGTACGGGAGGGTGCTGCCTGTACAAAGTTTGCAGATTCTCCTCTGTGACCATCGTGGGTTTTCTCGCGTTGCCTTTGCGGTATTCCCCCTCCCACGTTCCAAAGAGTACAGATTTGTATATTTATTGGGCTTTGGTAAAATGGTAAATTTAATCCCTAGTGTGTAGGGTATAGTGCTAGTAGTACGTCTGATCACTGGTCGGTGTTAGACAAGGCGTGGCCAAGGGCCTGCTTCTCTTTCCCGCGCTGTATATCCTAAAGTCTCAAGTAAAGTGTTAAACTTGAGTCAGCCTATCGCATTAGTAGACATGGAACGCTGCCGCGTGCAGGCATCTGCAGTGGACAATGGTCCCGGAAGAAAGTGATCTTTCCACAAGTTCAACAAGCTCACAAGTATAGGATTAGTAATTAGGCCAATAGCTCATTGCGAGTCAACTCTGCCATTCAATCATGGCGATCCCAGTTTTTCCTGCCTTCTTTCTCCCTATACCCTTGGCCACCCAAGTCTAAATCAAGAAATTGTCTATCTCTGGCCCTAAAAATATACTCTGGACGTTGGGCCTCCACAGCCCTCTGTGCATGAGCTCCACAAATTAGGCAGAGATGTTTAGATTCTTTGATTAGTACAGGTGTCATAAGTTACGGGAGAAGGTAAACAGGAGAATGGAGGCTTAGGAGGGAGAGATAGATCAGCCCATGTTGAGCTGGCAGTATGTAGACTAATAATCATAATGGCCTAATTCTATTCCAGTTCCTATGACATTATTAATTACCCCTCTGACTAAAGAAGTACCCTCCACACCCGCCACCTTTCTAAAGGAGCATGCCTTTAATTCAGAGCGCATGATCTCTGGTCCTGGGACTCACCCCACCAGTCGAATCATCCTTTCCACATCCACTCATATAACCAGATAACAATTACAGCATA